>JAKSZT010054466.1:7886536-8280333 GCA_026826555.1 Tolypeutes matacus | reverse complement strand
TCTACAGTGTGAACTGTGGTCTATGGTTGGTGGCAAGGCTCCAGGATGTGTAAGTTCATTGAGGGTGGTGGGCCACACTGTGGGAGATGTTTGTGTGGGATGTGGTGGGAGGTGTGGGAGGTGGGCAACATGGGAATCCCAGTGGGTTCCGTGTAATATTTTGGGTAATCTAAGCACCTCTTAAAATATATGTATGTATATATATATATATATTTATATAACATTTTTGTAAGCAAATACACATATATGCATATATATTTATATATCATTTTGCAAATGTTTGTATGTATTGTGAGAATTTTGATTTTTACCCATAATAAAAAAATAAATAAATAAATAAAAATAAAGATCAATACCTAAAGAAAAAAAAAAATAGTAGTGGTGATAGTGGACATCCTTGTCTTGATCCCGATCTCAGAAGGAAGGCTTTTAGGATTTCACCATTGCAAATGATGTTAGCTTTGGGTTTTTCATATATACCCTTTATCATATTCAGAAAGTTTCCCTCTATACCTATCTTTCGCAGCATTTTTATCAGCAAAGAGTGCTGTATTTTGTCAAATGCTTTTTCTGCATCTATAGAGATGATCATGTGATTTTTTTCTTTCAATCTGTTTATGTGGTGTATTAAATTGATTGATTTTCTTATATTGAGCCATCCTTGCAGACCCAGGATGAAATACACTTGGTCATGATGTATAATCCTTTTGATATGTTTTTGAATGCGATTAACAAGTATTGTGTTGAGGATTTTAGCATCTAGGTTCATTAGAGAAATTGGTCCGTAATTTTCTTTTCTTATGGTATCTTTATTTGGTTTTGGTATTAGGGTAATGTTGGCATAGTAGAATGAGTTAGGCAATATTCCTTCTACTTCTATTTTTTGGAAGAGCTTAAGCAGAATTGGTGTTAGCTCTTTCCGGAATGTTTGGTAGAATTCAGCTGTGAAGCCATCTGGTCCTGGGCTCTGCTTAGTTGGGAGGTTTTTGATGACTGAGTCTATCTCTTTACTTGTAATTGGACTGTTGAGTTCATCTATTTCTTCTTTCATCAATGTAGGCTGTTTGTGAGATTCTAGAAACTTGTCCATTTCCTCTAAATTATACTTCTTGTTGGCATAAAATTTTTCAAAGTATCCTCATATGATACTCTTTATTTCTGTGGGGTCAGTAGTGTAACCCCCTTGCTCATTCCTTATTTTGTGTATTTGCATCTGTTCTCTCTTTTTCTTTGTTAGTCTGGCTAAGGGTTTGTCAATTTTATTAATATTCTCAGAGAACCAGCTTTTGGTTTTGTTTACTGTTTCTAGTGCTTTCTTATTCTCTATTTCATTTAGTTCTGCTCTAATCTTTGTTATTTCCTTCTTTCTACTTCCTTTTGGCTTAATTTTTTTGTTGTTTTTCCTATTCCTCCAAGTGTGCAGTTAGGTCTTCAATTTTAGCTCTTTCTTCTTTTTTAATATATGTATTTATGGCTATGAACTTCCCTCTCAGGACTGTTTTCGCTGCATCCCATAGGTTTTGATATGTTGTGTTGTCATTTTCATTAGTTTCAAGGTAGTTACTGATTTCTTTTGATATTTCCTCTTTGACCCGCTGTTTGTCTAAGAGTGTGTTATTTAACTTCCATATCCTTGTGCCTAATCTGTTTCTCTGACCCTTAGAGATTTCCACTTTCATTCCGTTGTGGTCAGAGAAATTACTTTGTATAATCTCAATCTTTCTGAATTCATTGAGAGTTTTTCTGTGGCCTAGCATGTGGTCTATTTTGGAGTATGATCCATGTGCACTCCAGAAGAATGTAAATCCTGCTGTATTTGGGTGTAGTGTTCTGTATATGTCTATTAAGTTCAGGTCCTCTAAAGTGTTGTTGAGAGCCTTTGTTTCTTTATTGATTCTCTGTCTAGATGTTCTGTCTAATGATGAAATGGTGTACTAAAGTCCCCTGGTATAATTGTAGAGGTATTTATTTCTCCTCTTAGTTTTTCCAGAGTTTGCCTCATGTATTTTGAGGCACCCCGATTAGGTACATAAATGTTTATGATTGTTCTCTCTTCTTTAGAGATTATCCCTTTTACTAATATATAATGTCCATCTTTGTCTCTTACAATAGTTTTGCATTTAAAGTCTATTTTGTCTGATATTAGGATAGCTACTCCTGCCCTTTTTTGGCTATTGTTTGCTTGTAAAATTGTTTTCCAGCCATTCACTTTCAGCCTCCTTGAATCTCTGGGTAGAAGGTGGGTTTCTTGTAGACAGCATATAGATAGATCATATTTCCTTTTCCATTCTGCCAATCTGTGTCTCTTGACTGGTGAGATTAATCCACTAACATTCAGCGTTATTACTCGCAATGAATTTCTTACATCAGCCATATTTTCTTTGGGTTAATGTATGTCATATGTTGCTTTTATTTCTCTTTTTGTCTTTTTAGTTGTTCTTACACTCTCCTCCAGCTCTCTCTCCCCTGTTTTTCCTTTCAACTCATAGAACTTCCTTTAGTATTTCTTGAAGTGCAGGTTTCTTATTGACATACTCTCTTAATTTCTGTTTATCTGTGATTATTTTGGACTCTCTATCATTTTTGAATGCCAGTTTTGCTGGATAGAGAAATTGTGGCTCAAAGTTTTTTTCTTTTAGTACTTGGACTATGTCATACCACTGTCTTCTTGTAGCTATAGTTTCAGGTGAGAAATCAGCATTTAATCTTATTGTGCTTCCCTTGTATGTGATGGTTCTCTTTTCTCTTGCTGCCTTGAGTATTTTCTCTTTGTCTTGAGCATTGGACATTTTGACAAGTCTTGGAGTTGACCTGTTGGGATTTATGCTCTTTGGGGTGCACTGTGCTTCCTGGACATGTACATCCATCTCTCTTAATAGGGTTGGGAAGTTTTCAGCCATTATTTCTTTCAACACTCCTTCTGTTCCCTTTCCCTTCTCTTCTACTTCTGGGATGCCTATAATGTGTATGTTTGCGTGTTTTGTGTTGTCAGTTAAATCCCTAAGTCACTGCTGGATTTTTTCTTTTTATCTATCTGTTCTACTATCTGTTTGATTTCAGATGTATTGTTTTCCACATCACTAATTCTTTCTTCTGCCTGTTCAAATTTGCTGTTAGGTGAATCCAGCATCTTTGTGATTTCTTGGATTGTGCCATTGATCACCATCATATCAGTTATTTTTTATGCATGTTTACAATTTCTTCAGTATGTTCTCCCCATGTCTTCTTAATATCCTTAATCTCTTCCTTCACCCATTAAGCTGGTCCATGATATTTGTTTGGAAAAATTTGATTAGTTGTTCAATGTTCTGCATCTTTTCCTGGTTTTCAGTTTGTTCATTGGACTGGTCCATGTCTTCCTGTTTCTTAGTGTGGTTTGTGATTTTTTGTTGCCCTCTAGTCATCATTTTATTTTGAAGGGTTTATTCAGTTGATTAGCTTCTCTCTCTGCTCTAGAGTTTTGTTTAGCTGGTGGGTCTGTGTGTGTGTTAAGCTTTCTCTTTGACACTTTGTTCTTCTTATTTTATTTCCTTGTTTCTTTCTATGTTCTCTTGAAGGCAAAAGATTAGGGCCAAAGGAATCAAAAGATGTGAAGAAGGAAGGATAATAGTAATATTGATAAAAGTTAGAAGAGGGGCCGTATAAGAGTTAGTAAAATGAATATTTAACTCATGTAGATAGTGTAGAGTAATAGGAAAAAAGGGGGGAGGACCTACAATGGACTGGGAAACCAAATAGAGGAAAATATATATAATGATTTAGAAGGCCAGAATGATGAGGAGAGACAGAGGAAAGAAAGGTCTCAAAGGAAAAGTTAATAGTAATAAAAAGGAAGAAAACAGAATAGAATAGATAGAATAGAAATTGACACCCTTGAAGTTGTGGGCTAGTGAAAAAAAGGTGGTATGTAAGAACCGCAACAGAAAGCAGAAGGTAGAATGATGAAGGAAGGAAAAGAGATAGCGTTGGGACACAAAATCAATACAGACAGGGAATGGGAAATCACGGAAGAAGAAGCACAGCAAAGAAGAGACAAGCTAGCAGCACCGAATTTAAAAAGAAAAGGGGGGGGGAAGGGATGGGGAGGAGAGAGGAAAGAAAAGCAAGAGACAACAAACAAACAAAGAAAAACCAAACAACCACACAAGCAAGCAGTCAAACAAAGCTAAAGAAGAACAGTGTTCCTTCTTGGGCCCTTGTGGAGCCTTTCAGCCTGCTTGTGTTCATCAATCAATTACCCTGCAAGGTTCTATCTGCAGGTTTTGAGGCAGATTTTAGCGATTAAACTAAGTTTTAAAAAATTTCTTTCTTTTTTTAAAGTGACTGTCTTTTTTTTTGGGGGGGGGGGGATAAAGGACCCAAAAGAAGGCCTCTTCTAGACTACCCCTTTCACCGAGGGGACCCTAAATATGCTTGTAGAAACTAATCAAGCACTTCCCACTACCTGGCCTCCCCAGGGGAGCTGAAGCTCTGATGCTTTTCAGTGCAGAATGATAAAATTGGCTGACTCCATCCCCTCTGGAGCCAAGCCTCAGTATCACCAGGCTGTTAGGTAAACCAGGATTCCTTAGCAGATTTGCCTGTCCCCTCAGCCTGGTGCTGCTTCAAGCTGGCTTATTTGCTCCCTAAAGCTGTGAGGGGGTTCAGGCAACCAGACCCACAGAAAGGAAACCCCTGCCTTTCCACCTTCTCCCAGAACCCTCTCACTCTTGGAGAATGCTCCCTCTTACCAGGTTGCTGGTGGGAGTAGGGGCATATCGCTGGGCAGCTAGGTAAATCAACCTTCCTCAGCAGATTCGTCACCTCCCTCAGCCTGTGCCGCTTCAAGCCAGCTATGTTGTTCTGCAAAGCTGCAAGGGGTTCCAGGCAGCCAAATCCACAGAAAGGAAACCCCTCTGGGAGAACCCTCCCACTCTCAGAGAATGCTCCCTCTCACCAGGTTGCCAGTGGGAGTAGTGGTTCATCCCAGCCTTTTTCCCTGAGGCGGGGGGGGGGGGCTTAGCCATCTGTGTCTACTACCACAGCCAGGGGATAAACTCACGATTCTTTCCTGAGCAATCCACCTTGCCATCCAGCTCCCTCCAAATCAATGTCCCCAAGGTTCTTGCTCCATGCACCCAAAGCACAGACCACTCAGGCAGGATCCTGTCCCTAATCAGCCATCCTCAGAGAGTGAGTTAGTGAGTGCCCTCCTAAAGTGATGCTATCTTGCCAACAATCTCTAGTATCTTTGTTGTAAAATTTTCAGGACTTTCTAGGTACAGGATCATATCATCTGCAAATAGGCTATCTTTAGTTTTTCCTTTCCAATTTTGACACCATTTATTTCTTTTTCTTGCCTCATTGCTCAAGCTAGAACCTCTAGCACTATAGTGAACAAAAGTGGTGACAATGAGCAGCCTTGTCTTGTTCCCAATCACAACAGGAAAGCTTTCAATCTTTCGCCACTGAGTACAATGTTAGCAATAGGTTTTTCATATATGCACTTCATCATGTTGAGAATGTTTCCTATCTTTTGAAGTGTTTTTACCAAGAAAGGGTGCTGGATTTTGTCAAATGCCTTTTCTGCATCAGTCTAGATGATCATGTGATTTTTTTCTTCTTCAATTTTTAATGTGTGTTACACTGATTGATTTTTTTGTGTTGAACCACCTTTACATACTTGGAATAAAACCCACTTGATCATGATGAATGATTCTCTTAAAGAGTTGTTGGATTCTATTAGCAAGGATTTTGTTGAAGATTTTTCACCTATATTCATTAGGGAAATGGATCTTTACTTTTCTTTTTTCATAATACCTTTATCTGGCTTTGGTATTAGGGTGATGTTGGCTTCATAGAATGAGTTTTGTAGCATTCTTTCCTGTTTAGTTTTTTGAAAGAGTGTAAGATTGGGTTTAAATCTTCTTTGAATGTTTGGTATAATTCACCTGTGACGCCATCTGCTCCAGAGCTTTTCATTTTGGTTAGGCTTTTTTTAAATTAATTAATTAATTTAAAGATACTTAGATTACATAAATGTAGGGGATTCCCATATGCCCCTCTCCCTACCCCTCCTACACTTTCCCAATTGATGAACACATTGGAACATTGCCACTAAACGTGGATCATAGTTTACATTACAGTTTAAACTCTCTCCCACACATTTTTGTAGCTATATTATGGCCTGTATCCATCACTGCAACATCATTCAGGACAATTCCAATGTCTGAAAATGCCACCATATTACAACTATTTTTTAAAAAATATGCTTAGGTTACATAAATATTACATAAAAACTATAAGAGATTCTCATATACCCCAATCCCCACACCTCCCACATTTTTCCACATTAACAAAGTCTTTCATTAGTGTGGTACATTCATTGCAATTGATGAACACATTTTGGAGCATTGCTACTCAGCATGGATTAAAGTTTACATTGTAGTTTACACACTCTCCCACCCAATTCTTTAGGTTATGGCAAGATATATAGTCACCTGTACCTGTTGTTGCAATGTCATTCAGTACAATTCCCAAGTTCTGAAAATGCCCCTGTATTACACCTGTATTTCCTTATCCTGCCCTCAAAACCTCCAATGGCCACTGCCTCCACATCAATGATAAAATTTCTTCCATTGCTAGAATCACAATAAGTGTATAGTAGAATGCCAGTAACTCCACTTTAGTCCATAGTTCATTCCTCAATCCTTAGGATTCTGGGATGGCAATGTCCATTCCACCTCTAATTGAGAGGGGGCTGTGCTCCATTAGGGCCAATGGATGGGACTCTCTTCCTTGCAGTTGTAGACTCTCTCAGTTCCTTGGTATGGTAGTTGTCCATCATCACCTCCTTGTTAGTTGTCTTGGATGAGACCAATGAACTGGAGAGTAGGTGTTGCAACTTAATTGAGACTCAAGGCCCAGCTGAAACATGGACATCTCAAAGATTTAAGTCTCTTGGACAGACACCTACCTACTCTAGTAGTAATTATAGGTTCAAATAGAAGAACAGAAGAGCATGGGTGTAGGGAAACCACAACTAAGAGCATAAATTCCAAAGTAGGGCCCACTGGCAAGACACCAAACTCCTGAGCTATTTGCCCTGCCTGTAGTCTCAGGATGTTCCCAGAGCTCTCAGAAGCCCCACTATTTGGGGTAGTATCTACTTTGGCAGTCAATGAGATTTTGCTGAGATGTGCATAAGCATAACCTCAGGAATGACCTCCTGACTCACTTTGAAGGCTCTTAGCCATATAAACTCATTTGTCTTTACCTTTTCCCCCTTTTGATCAAGGTCCTCAGTGCCAGGGATGCTCATCCCTGGGGGTCTGGTGCCACACTGGGGGAAAGGTAATGTGTTTATATGCTGAGTTTGGCTTAGAGAGAGGCCACATTTGAGCAACAAGGAGGCTCCCAGGAGGCAACTCTTAGGCACCCTATAATACTAGGCTGTTTCCATTTCATGAGTAAAGGTTCATGAACACAGTCATTAATATCAAGGACCCATCAATGGACCATCTTCCTTCACTAGTCATTGCCCCTGTACTCGGGGGATTCATGGTGTTCCATTAGAGAATGTGCCAGAGCTCCCCAGAATGGGAATTTGATATTCTTTCAGTTATTGTGTGAATCTCCACCCACTGTGATAATTCCCCATGAACATTTGAATGCTTTTATATGCCTTATATTTATGCCCAGATGAGCTTCCTCTTATGTATGCCCCATCACTGACACCCCACATCAATGATCCTCCCCTGTCACAGATGTAACTCTTCTATGAGCCAAAACTTCTTCAAAAATGAAGCCAATAAAATAGCCAAATACAATTAATAAGAAAATGAAATAATAATTAGAGTTTTAAAAATAAAATACAAATTTTTTTTTAATTTAAAAAATTTGGGATAATAGAAACTTGATGAAAAAATATTTTTAAAATTTTGTTGACATTTTGCCTTTCATCACTGTAAGATCTGTTGTCCTATATGTACAGTGACATTTTCTTCCATTTATTCTCCCAGTGTCTTACTTTATTCATTTTGTCTTCAAAAAAGTTTTAGGTTACAGAAAAGTCACATACCAAATATAGGGGACTCCCATATATCCAACATCCTCCCCCTTTCCCCCCTTCCCCTACTAATAACATTTTATATGTGGATGGTATTTTTGTTACAACTGATGTACAAATATTGAAACATAGCTACTAACCATGGTCAATGGTTTACATTATAGTTTACATTTTGGACCAAACATTTTTATAAATTTTTGTGTGATTTAACATGGCCTTTATCCATCAGAGGAAAATCATGAAGAACACTTCCATCTCCTCCAAAATGACCCCTGTTCCATCTATTCTATTCTTCCCTCTCCCTCCCTTCAGGTCCCACAGCAACCACCAGACTTCACTCCTTGAAGGACAAGATTCATAGTTGCTTGCAACAACACTGAGGGCTTGACACACTGGTCTGTCCTATCCTATTAGGCATCACCCATACTCTCAAGAGACTGTGCCCCTCTATTTGAGAATACAGTGGGCTTCCCCAGGATGGGAGTCCACAACCTTGCCACTCATTATGTGGGTTTCCACCCACTGATGTAACACACTATGGCAAGATGAACACTCACACACTCCCTAGAAGCCTGCCCCAGGTGTACCCTGCCTTGAATGCCCCCCACATACAACACACCAAACCAGCAACCCTCACTTGCCATATTGTCTAAAGGGTATTCCCAACATTGTAGTTTCAACCATATTCCCACCAATCGCCAGTGTTCACCTCCTCCCTCCCCCAACCGTCCACCCAGTTCAATGGACTTTCCAACCCACCCTCCCTGCCCGACCCCCTTGACAAACCAGCACTGCCCAACCCAACAGTATCATTACACCACAGTCATGCCTCTCCACTGTACAACTACACACTTTCACCTTCTCAGAGATTTTGCCCATATGAGCATTGGCTCACAAACTTTGTCTCCCTTTCTATTTCCTGTAAACCGATCTTCCAGATTCTAGCTCTGTGAGTCTGCTCAATTTAATTCATATCAGTGAGATCATGTAATATTTCTCCTTCAGTGCCTAGCTTGCTTCACTCAACATAAGGTCCTCAAGATTCATCCATGTTATTCCATGTGTTAATACTGTATTTCTTCTTACACTGAGTAATATTCCATTGTATGTATGTACCACAATTTGTTTATCCATTCATCTATTGAAGGGCTTTGGCTTGATTCCAACTTTTGGCAATAGTGAATAATGCCACTATGAACATTGGTGTGCATATATCTGTTGTGTCCGTGCTTTTCAGTTCTTTTGGGTATATACCTAGCAATGGAATTGCTATGTCACTTGGCAGTTCTATAGTTAGTTTTCTGAGGAATTGCCAAAATGTCCTCCACAATGGCTGCACCATTCTATATGCCCACCAGCAGTGGATGAGGGTTCCCATTCCTCCACATCGTCTCCAACACTTGTAGTCCTCTGTTTTTTCACGAGTTTAATGGGTATAAGATGATATCTTATTGTAGTTTTGATTTACATTTCCCTAATAGCTAGTAATGTTGAGCATCTTTTCATGTGCTTTTTAGTCATCTGTATTTCTTCTTTGGAGAAGTGTTTATTCAAGCCATTTTTTAAAATGAGTTGTCTTTTTATTTTTGAGGTGTAGTATTTCTTTATATATGCAGGATATTGGGCCACTATCAGATATATGGTTACCAAATATATTCTTCCATTGAGTAGGCTGTCTTTTCACTTTCTTGACAAATTCCTTGGAGGTGCAAAAGTTTTTAATTTTGAGGAGGTCCCATTTATATATTCTTTCTTTCGCTGCCTGTGCTTTGGGTGTGAAGTTCATGAAACCATGTCCTATTATAAGACCTTGTAGATGCTTCCCTACATTATCTTCCAAGGTCTTTATGGTCTTGGCTCTTACATTTCAATCTTTGATCCATCTTGTGTTAATTTTTGTATAAGGTGTGAGATGGTGTTCCTCTCTGATTCTTGTGGATATGGATATCAAGTTCTCCAAGCACCATTTGTTGAAGAGGCCATTCTCTCCCAGTTGAATGGGTTTGGTGGACTTGTCAAAGATCAGTTGAGTGTATATGCAAGGGTCTATATCGGAACTCTCAATTTGGTTCTATTGGGCAGTAAGTCTATCCTTGTGCCAATATCATGCAGTTTTGACTGCTGTAGCTTTGTAGAATGTTTAAAGTCAGGTAGTGTGATTCCTCCAATTTCATTTTTCTTTTTCAATATGTCTTAGGTTATTCAGGGTCTCTTGTCCTTCCAGATAAATTTCATAGCTAGTTTTTCCAGTTCAGTAAAAAATGCTGTTGTGGTTTTTATTGGGATTGCATTAAATCTGTAGATCAGTTTGGGTAGGACAGACATCTTAATGATGTTTAGTCTTGACATACTCTCTTAATTTTTGTTTATCTGTGAATATTTTTAACTCTCCCTCATTTTTGAATGCCATCATTGCTGGATAAAGAATTTTGGGCTGGAAGTTTTTTCTTTTAGTACCTTAATTACATCATACCACTGCCTTCTTGCCTCCATGGTTTCAGATGAAAAATCAGCACTTAATCTTATCAAGCTTCGTTTGTATGTGATTGTTCTCTTTTCTCTTGCTGCTTTCACTATTCTCTCTTTGTCCTGCCTTGAACAATTTGATAAGTATATGTCATGGAGTATGCCTGTTAAGATTTATACTGTTTGGGGTGTACTGTACTTCCTGGACATGCATGTCCATGTCCTTCCATAGGGTTGGGACGTTTTCAGCCATTATTTCCTTCAACACTCCTCTGTCCCCTTTTCTTTCTCTTCTCCCTCTGAGATGCCTATATGTGTATGTTTGTGTGTTTTGTGTTGTCATTAAAATCCCAGAGTTTCTGCTGGATTTTTAAAAAATCTTTAAAAAAAAAAATGTTCTACTGTCTGTCTGATTTCAGATGTACTATCCTCAACATCACTGTTTCTTTCTTCTGCATGTTCAAATCTTTGTTATATGCTTCCAATGTGTTTTTTATTTCTTGCATTTTGCCATTCATCACCATCAGATCTGTTATCTTTTTATATATGTTTACAATTTCTTCAGTATGTTCCCCCATGTCTTCTTAATATCCTTAACCTCTTCCTTCACTTCATTAAGTTGATTCATGATATCTATTTGGATATTCTTGATTAGTTGTTCCATGTTCTGCATCTCCTCCTGTTTCTTAGTTTTTCATAATGCTGAGCCATGTCTTCCTGTTTCTTAGCATGGCTTATAATTTTTTGTTGGTGTCTAAGCATCTGATTATCTTGATGGGCTTATTTGGTTGGTTAGCTTCTCTCTCTACTCTAGGGTTTTATTTTGTTTTGTTGTGTTAAATTTCCTTTTTGACATTTGGTTCTTATTCTATATACTTGTAGTTGTCTCTGCTCCTTGAAAAAAAATATTAGGACCAAAGAAAAGGAAAGAGAGAAGAGAAAAAGAATAATAGTAAAAATAATAATGAAAGAAGAGGAACTATAAAGCAAGGAAAATAAATAAAAAACATGAGTAAATATCATAAAAATTACAAAGGACTATGAATTTAAAAGGTGGAACAAAAAAGATGAAAGAAGAAAAAAATAGAAAAAAAATAGAATACATTCAAAGGCCAGAAAGAAGAGAAGTGGAGAAAAGAAGAAGAAAAAATGCTGACCAAACAAGAAAAAGTGGAATGAAAAAAAAGCAACTGAAAAGAGAACATGGAAAAATGATGGAAAGAAAAGAAATAAAATAAGTAGAAAAAATAAGTAAAGGAAAAATGGAAACAAAGAAAGGGAAAAGGGAAAAAACAGGAAAAACAGGCTTCCCTCCTAGGCCCCTAGTGACCATCTCAGGCTGTTAGTGATCAACAATCAGTCGTCCTGCAGCCTACTCTCCACAAGAGAGGTACCCAGTTTTAGAGAATAAAATAAAAAATAATTTTAAAAAGATTTAAAAAATAATAACATATCAAAAAAGCCTAAAACAAAACGAAACAAAATCTCATATATGTGGTGCCAGCTGGGTGCCTGATAACTCAGTGGATTACTCTCTGGATCCCTTCTCTTAGAATGTACCAGGAATCGAACCAGAGACCTCATATATGCAAGGCAGGAGTTCCTACACTAAGCTACACCCACTTCACAGGTTGAGTAGGCTTCTGAAAGCTTATTTGGCTATTCCCATCCCTATTCCCTCAGGGGAGTTGTGCTTCTAACAGTTTACTGGAGCTGGGCTAGTTAGGCAGCTGTCTTTGCCCCCTCAATGACCTAGTTCCTCTCTCTCCCAGGGCAGCTGGGTGTGACAGCCTGCCTGATCAGATCCCTTATCCTTTTTCCCTGGGACTACTTCAGTTGTGGCTGGGGTCTTTTTAGAGATTCAAAGAGGGCTCAGCTGCCCAAACTCGCTGAAAAGAAACCACTCTCCACCCTCTGCCAGCACCCTCTTCCTTCCAGGGAATGTTCTTTCCCACTCAGTTGATTGCAGTGAGCCAGGCATTTTACTGAGGTTATTTGTCTTGAGGGTGGGGTGTATGTGCCATTCCCAGCACAGAAGTGAGTAACTCACAATTTTCCTTTGATCACTTTGTCTCTCTGTTCCTCTCCCATTCTGGATGATGTGCAGCACTCTCTTGTTCTGCAGATCCCCAAAGCAGCTCCCTCAGGTAGATTTTTGTACTTCCTCCATTTGTGTGTGTGTGTGTGTGTGTGAGAGAGAGAGAGAGAGAGAGAGAGAGAGAGAGAGAGAGAGAGAGAGTTGAGCTCTGCTTTCTTACTTCAAAACCATCTTCCCAGAAGTTCAAAAGTGGTGTATTGAAGTCTTCAACTATTAATGTAGAGACATCTATTTCTTCCTTCATGTAATTTGGGGTATCCTGGATAAGTAAATATGCATTTATGATTGATATTTCTTCCTGGTGAACTTCCCCTTTTATAAATATATAATGCCCTTCCTTGTCTCTAATAACATTTTTGCTTCCAAAGTCCATTCCATCTGATATAAGTATAGCTACACCAGCTTTTGTTGTTGTTGTTGTTGTTGTTGTTGTTGATGATGATGTTTTGTTTGTTTTTTTGGTGAGTGCATGTGTGGAATATCTTTATGCAGCCTCTCACATTCAATCTATTTTTATCCTTGGGTCTAAGGTGAGTCTCTTGTAGACAGCATATAGATGGCTCTTATTTTCTTATCCATTGCACCACTCTGTGTCTTTTGATTGGGGAGTTAAATCTATTAACATTCAATGCTAATAGTGCAAAGGCTGTTCTTCACTTATTTTGACCTTTGGATTTTATATGTCATACCCTATTTTCACAACTCTTTTTACACATTTAGTTTCTTGTATGCATATAATATTCATTTCTAGATTCTCTTCCAAGCCTCTCTCTCCTGTCTTTTCTTTTCAGGCTGTAGCACTCCCTTTAGTATTTCCTGAAAAGCCAGTCTCTTGCTTACAAACTCTCTCCATTTCTGTTTATCTGTGAATATTCTAAACTTCCCCTCATTTTTTAATAAATAATCTTGCCAAATATAAGATTCCTGGCTGGTAATTTCTCTCTTGCAGTATCTTAAATATATCATACCACTGCCTTCTTTCCTCCATGGTTTCTCATGAGAGGTCAGCACTTAAATTTATGGAGAATCCTTTGTATTTGATGAATCATTTTTCTCTTGCAGCTATCAGAATTCTCTCTTTATCTTTGGCATTTGACATTCTGATTAGTATGTGTCTAGAGTAGTCTATTCAGATTTATTTAGATGGTAGTATGCTGTGCTTTTGGACATGGATATCTACATCCTTCAATAGAGTTGTGAAATTTTCTACCACTATTTCCTCAAATATTCCTTCTGTCCCCTTCCCCTTCTTTTCTCTCCTCCTGGGACACCCATGACATGTATGGTTGCACATCTCTTGCAATCATTTAGATCCTTGAGACCCTGTTGAATTTTTTTCCATTCTTTTCTTTATCTGTTCCTTTGTGTGTTCACTTTCGGAGGCCTTGTCTTCAAGTTCACTGACCCTTTCTTCCACCTCTTCAAATCCACTGTTATATGCCTCCCGTATATTTTTAATTTCATTTACTGTGCCTTTCATTTCCATAAGAGCTGCTATTTTCTATGTATGCTTTTAAATTCTTCTTTGTGCTTACTGAGTGTATTCTTAATCTCTTTAGCTATCTCATTGTATTTATTAAGGAAATTTCTTTGTGATTAGTTGTCTCAACTTATTTATGTCATCTGGAGGTTTAGTTTGTTCCTTTGGGCCATATCTTCCTGGTTCTTGGTATGGCTTTGAATTTTTGTTGGTGTCTCAGCATCTGATTTACTTGATGTATTTCTGAGCTCAGTTTCTCTCTTTAGTCTAGAGCTTTCTATTTGATTGGCTTTGTGCTATATCCTCACTTTGATACTTGGTTCAACTTATTTTGAAACTTTATATTGCCTTATGTTTATCCAATTGGAAATTTTCAGCTCTTTTCAATTTGTTTCTTGCCCTTTCTCCCTTGCTGGTAGTGGAATACTAGCTGAGGATGTAGTTGGTACTGTAAGTTATGGAGGCTGACACTGCCAGGGATACCCCAGAAACTGAGGAAGCTTCTCCTACCTTTCTCCTCTGCCAAGGAGTAGAGATGGAGCTTCAACTGTGTCAAGTAATCCAAGCTGTGCAGGAAAAGGCCTTCTGTATTTGCCCTGAGAGACTGATAAAGCTCCACTTCCTCCCCTGCCTGGGGCAGGGATGGAAGTGGAATTGCAGGTGTGGGCAGTAAACTATGTCATGTGGGCCAAAACTGACAGCAGTTGCCCAGATAGACTGATGAATCACTGCCCCCCCCATATCCCCTGCCAGGTGTTGGAATGGAGCCACAGGTGTGCACAATCTTGCCTGTATAGGACAATCTTGCCTGTATAGGACAAAAGCAATTGCAGTTGCCTGGAGAGGCTGAGAAAGCACTATCCCTCTTCCTGCCCTGTCAGAAGTGGGGATGGAACCACAGGAGTGTCCAACAATCCAGTCCATGCAGGCCATAAGCAACTACAGTTGCCTGGAGAGGCTGGTGTAGTTTGCTCCAGGTTTCTCCCTGCCAGAGGTAGAGTTGGAGCCCAGGATACAACACTTATCTGATCTAGGTGGAAAGAGGCTGGTCTCTCCTGTCACTATGATATTCAGTCAACCCTGCTTCCCCTCATGCCAGGGGTGGAGTTAAAATGGAGTTTACTGTCCTCTTTCTGACTTACACATGTTCAGACTTTAGCTGCTCTTCGGATTGGACTTCAGTCAGCTGAATTTACTAAATGGTAGCTGAAGTCAGTGCCCAACCATCTCTTCCTCCCCTGTTTTTGGGAAATGGAGTTTCCAACTCCAGGCAGGGAATAACTCCTGAGATGTCTTGTACCACCAGCAGGGGATGGGCACCAGCTCCCACAGCATAGAGTGTGCTACTCATGAATCTTCACTGAAGATGGACAGGCTCCTTGTTCTGTTCTTCCAAGGATGTTGCAGAATGCTCTTCTGGTCTCCTGGGCCCCCAAACAGGTGATTTAGATAGCTCTGGCTGATTATGGCCTGCACTATAGGATGAGCTGATATTTGGAGCTCCCTACACTGCTGTCATCTTGCACTTCCCTCCCAGTAAATGTAGCTTATTTTTATATGGGCAACTAATATCTGAAATAGTAGTTTAAAAATTTAGGTTCATGCCTTCTTTCTAAGACACTTTAATTATATATTTTTCTGCATAGCTTCTTTAAGCAAAAAAGGAAGGAAAATTTTTCTGTAAAATTTCAATGAATGACAAACCTCAGAAAGTAAAGCACAGTAGGCAAAAGCGTAGTAGGAGCAGTTTCTTAAAGGCTATTTTTTTTTTCTTTTTCTTTTGAAATAATTTAAAATTACAGAATATATACAAAATAATACAAGACAATGCAAAACACACACAAAGAACTTCAACATACCTACCTGTATTAGTCAGGGTTCTCTTGGGAAATAGAACCAACAGGAGATACCTGTAAATAGTATAAGATTTTATAAAATTGTCTCATGTGACCATGGGAATGCACAAATCCAAATTCCACAAGGCAGGCTGGAAGCCAGGGACTAGATGAAGGTCCGTGTTGAATTCTCCACCAGAGGCTGGCTATCTGAAGTAGACATGGGGATTTTCTCTCTGAATATTTCAATCATTTCTCTTTTTAAGGCCTTCAACTGATTGGATGATATGTCACTCATTGTTCATGGCAATCTCCTCAATTGATTGTAGATGTAATATGTCATATATGCAATCAACTCACTGATGACTAAAGTCCATGAAGTGCCACTGTATATAATTAGCCCAATGCTTGCTTGACTATACAACTGGGCCTCATTACTTGTCCGAAATGGCACATTAGCCTATACACCACAGTTCATCACTTGTCAACTTGGCAGCCATACACACACCTTAAACCATACTTAGTTTCTAAGTAAAAAACAATTATATATACATATATCTGCCTAAAAATACTCAACTGCCCTGCATACAATCAGAAATGCACTAAATCCCTCCAGAATAGGGTGCAAGTTTTGGGGTAATATTCACTCATAAATATGACACCCTTAAATACTACCACATGAAACTAATACAACTTATGTCATATGATAAGGGGAAAGGATAGAGAAGAAAACAAAGATATATGTTTTATGTACATATGCAAACATGCTCATAACAAAACAATGATGAAATACTCATGACCATTACAGTCCTCGTTTCTGTAACTGGTCACGTTGTTGAAGTTCATATTTATCACTACCTTCTTCCACTACACATTCCATGTTCTCTTTACCCTCGACAAGCACTTCAACTGGCCATGGTTCTTTGCTTGGTGAAGTGACTCAAACTTTCATTCCTAAGATTTTGGGCCATTGTTAGTCCTACCTGGATCAAATTGTTGCAATTTTCCATTGACTTTAATCACAGGGCATGGTAGTACTAAGAGACACCCTAGGGAATATCCTGTAGTGCAGGCAAACTCTTTTTCACCTCCATTGTGTAGGTGCAGTCCTATTTCCCCTTGATAGTCAGGATAAATCACCCCAGCCAGGACAGTAAGTCCTTTCTTTGCCTGTTGATTCACAGGCATGAGGAGCCCAAAGGGGCTAAGTGGCACTCTTAACTTCCAGTTCAATACAATCAGTGTTGTGTTCCCTAGTGGGCCTGTAGACAAGCAGAGCTTCAGTTTGCAAGGACAGGAAGCAAAATTTTTCCTAGTGGATCATTAGGGCTAATACTCAATGGTGCCACTCCCATTTCCACCCTTTGATTCTTGGACTCGTGAATACTGGCTATGGGAGAAAGAGCACCACAGAGTGGATGCTGATTTCAAGCATGCACAAATTCCTGGAGAACATTTCCCCAGCCTTCTAAGGTATTGCCACCAAATTGGCACCATAATGGAGTTTATAAAAGGCCATTCTACCATTCTATCAATCCAGCTGCTTCAGGATGATGGGAACATGATAAGACCAGTGAATTCCATGAGCATGTGCCTATTCCCGCACATTATTTGCTGTGAAGTGGGTTCCTTGATCAGAAGCAATGCTGTGTGGACTACCATTGTGATGGATACAACATTCGGTAAGTTCATGGATGGTTGTTTTGGAAGAAGTATTACATGCAGAGAAGGAAAATCCATATCTGGAGTACTTGTCTATTCCAGTTAAAACAAATCACTGCCCCTTCCATGATGGTAGTGGTCCAATGTAGTCAATCTCCCACCATGTTGCAGGCTGATCACCTTGAGGAATGGTGCCATATCAGAGATGAGTGTGGGTGTCTGCTGCTGGCAGATTGGGCAATCAGCAGTGGCTGGACCAAGCCAGCCTTGATGAGGGGAAGTCCATGTTGCTGAACTCATGCATAACCTCCATCCCTACCACCATGGCCACTTTGTTCATGAGCCAATTGTGCAATAATAGGAGTGGCTGGGGAAAGAGTCTGAGAGCTACCTATAGAACACCTCATCATATTTACTTGATTATCAAAATCTTCCTCTGCTGAAGTCACCCTGTAGTGAGCATTCATGTGGGACATAAATATTTTCATGTTTTTTGCCCACTCAGAAAGGTCTATCCATATACATCTTCCCGAGGCCTCTTTGTCACCAATTTTCCAATCATGTTCCTTCCAAGTCCCTGACCACACAGTCATACCATTGGCAACAGCTCATAAATCAGCATATGGACCTCCAGATACTTCTCCTTCCAAGCAAAATGAACAACCAGGTGCACTGCTAGAAGTTCTGACCACTGGAAGGAATTTCCCTCACCACTGTCCTTCAAGAATGTCCCAGAAAGGGGCTGCATTACTGCAGTTGTCCACTTTCAGGTGGTATTTGCATATTATGCGGAACCATCTGAAAACCAGACTCTAGTTTTATCTTCTTCAGTCAACTGATTGTAAGGAACTCCCCCAAGAGGACATAGCTGTGGGTTGTAAAAGAAAGGTCATGTGGCAGGAGTGGTGATCATGGGGATATGGGCCACTTCATCATGTAACTTACTTGTGCCATCAGGACCCACTTGAGTCATATCTTGTATATACCATTTTCACTTTATGATAGAGGGTTGCTGTGCATGCCTAACTTTATGGTTTTGTGGGTCAGAAAATACCCAGCTTATGATAGGTGGCCCATGGTTAAGCATTCAGTCTCTTCTAAGGACCAGTATTAGGCCAAAACCTGTTTCTCAAAAGGAAAGTAGTTACTTACAGAAGATCGCAGGGCTTTGCTCAAATTCCTAAGGGTCTGCATTGTGATTCTCCTATAGGGGCTTGCCACAGACTTCAGACGGCATCTCTCTTTGCCACTGACACTTCCAGGACCATTGGATCTGCTGGATCATATGGCCCAAGTGGGGTGGCAGATTGTACAGCACCCTGGACCTGTCCCAGAGCCTCCTCTTGTTCTGATCCCCACTCAAAACTAGCAGCTTTTCTGGTCACTTGGTAAATGGGCCAGAGTAGCACACCCAAATGAGAAATATGTTGTCTCTAAAATCCAAAGAGACCAACTAAGTGTTGTGCTTCCTTTTTGGTTCTAGGAGGAGCCAGATGCAACAGTTTATCCTTCACTTTAGGAGAGATACTTGGAAATACTGGACACTTGGAAATTTCATCGACATGGATGGCCCCTTGTTGGATTTATCGCCCAACCTCTCTTATGGAAATGCCTAACAAATAAGTCTAGACTAATTGCTACTTCTAGCTCACTAGGTCCAATCAGCATGATATCATCAATATAATGGACCAGTGTGATGTCTTGGGGGAGGAAGAGATGATCAAGCTCCCTGCGAACAATAGTATGACATAAGGCTGCAGAGTTGATATGCCCCTGAGGTAAGATAGTGAAAGCATATTGCTGGCCTTGACAGCTGAAAGCAAACTGTTTCTGGTGGTCCTTACTAATGTCAATTGACAAAAGAGCATTTGCCAGATCAATAGCTGCATACCAGATACCAGGGGAGGTGTTGATTTGCTCAAGCAATGATACTACATCTGGAACAGCAGCTGCAACTGGAGTCACCACCTGGTTAAGTTTACAATAATCCACTCTCATCTTCCAAGATCCATCTGTTTTCCACACAAGCCAAATAGGAGAGTTGAATGGGGATGAGGTGGCAATCAGCACCCCTGCATCCTTCAAATCCTTAATGGTGGCACTGATCTCTGCAACCCCTCCAGAAATCCACTATTGCTTTTGATTTACTATTTTCCTAGGTAGGAACAGTTCTAGTGGCTTCCACTTGGGCTTCCCTACCATAATAGCCCTCACTCCACAAGTCAGGGATCCATTGTGGGGATTCTGCCAGTTGCTGAATATGACTATTCCAATTATACATTCTGGAACTTAGGAAATAATCACAGACTGGGCCCAGTGACCTATTGGACCCACTATGAGATGGACCTAAGCTAAAATTCCATTAATGATCTGACCTCCATAAGTCCCAACAGTGATATTTTGGGTCTCCTGGAGTTAATGTCACTTCACAACCAGTGTCTAATAATCCCTGAAATGTCTGATCATTTCCTTTATCTCAATGCACTGTTACCCAGATAAAAGACTGTGGGTCTCTTTGGAGAAGGCTGGGAGGAAGATTAACAGTATAAATTTTTGGCAGTGTAACAGGATCCTTCCCCAATGGGACCTGCCTTCCCATCATTCCAGCGGCTCTGGGTTTGCAAACTGTCTCAAGTCTGGGAATTGATCAAGGGGTTGTGATTTTTTGTTCCTGTAATTCAAGTTACGGTTTTGTTCACTTGACTTAGAACTCCTCTGCTTATGCAGATGATATAGGAATTTAGTAAACTGCACATGTATTTTACGTCTGGGTGCCCTGTGATCTACTAACGAGTTCCATAGATCTACATGACTTAGACTCTTTAAATTTTCTTAAATTTATATATATATATTTATTTAATTATTTATTTATTTTATTTTTTAAAGAAGCTTTAGATTACATAAATGTTGCATAAAAAATAGGTGATTCCTATATACGCCATCCCTTCCCCCTCCAACACTTCCCCACATTAACAACGTCCTTCATTCATGTGGTACATTTGTTACAATTGATGAACACATATTGAAGCATTGCTACTAACCATGGACTATACTTTACATTATAGTACAATTTTTTAGGTTATGTATCCATCATTGCAATGTCATGCAGGATAATACCAATGTCCCAAAATTGCCCCCATATTATACCTATTCTTCTATCTCCCTCCCATCAGAAACTCTGGTGGCCACTGCCTTCATATCAAGGTTAAAAGTTCTTCCATTGCTAGAATAATAAGTCTATAATAGAATAATAATAAGTCTACTTTAGTCCATTGATCATTCCCCAATCTTGAGGGTTTTGGAATGGTGATGCCCACTCTGTTTTTAATTGAGAGGAGATTTAGATCTCATGGGGCAGATGGATAGAACTATCTTGCTTGCAGTTGCAGACACTCTCTGTTCCTTGGGATGGGCATTATCCATCATAATCTCCTTGTTAGTTGTCCTGGGTAAGTCCAAGTAGGTATTACAACTCTGCTGAGATTCAGGGCTCAACTGGCACATGAACAGACTAAAGATTTAAGACATATATTTAACAAGTATAGTGGTAGTTTTAGGTTCAATTAAAGGGGCAGAAGAGCCATGTATAGGGAAACTATAAATGAGTCTAACTCTATTACATTTGGGAGCATAAATTCCAAAGTAAAGCCCACTGACAGGGTGCCAAATTCCTGAGCTTTTATGCCCTGCTTATAGTGTCTGGATGTCTCTAGAGGACTCAGGAGCCCCACTGTTTGAGGCACTGTTTACTGTGACAGTCAATGAGATCCTGCTGAGACTTGCATAAGCATAACCTCTGGAATGACCTCCCAACTCACTTTGAAATCTCTTAACCATAAAAAATATATAATATTTCCTGCTTTTGGTCAAGGTCTTTTTCCAGATGCATTGCTAGTTGGCACTTGGTAATAATCCCTTGGTGCTAGGGAGGCTCATCCCCAGGAGACATGCCCCATGCTGGGGGGAAGGTAGTGCATATATATGCTGAGTTTGGCTTAGAGAGAGGCCACATTTGAGCAACAAAGAGGCTTTCAGGAGGTAACTCTTAGGTAACATATACTACTAGGCTAAGTTTCAATTTCACAAGAAAAGGTTTATAAGTGCAATCATCAATATCAAGGGCCTGACATAATGGTCTGCCTTCCTTCAACAGGCGCTGCCTTTGTACCTGGGGGATTCTTGTCATTCTATTAGATAATGTAGCAGGACTTCCCAGGATGGGGATTCAATATTTTTTAGGTTATTGTGTGTGTCTCTACCTACCAATACAATGCCCCCTGAACATCTGAACATATTCATATGCCTTGGAAGCATGCCCCACGTGCACCCCTCCCCATACATCTTCCTATCACCAACACCCTAGACCAGTGATTCTTCTCTGCCACAATTGTGACCATTCTGTTATCTAAAACCTCTCCACAAATGAAGCCAACAAAATAACCAAATAAAATTAGTAATAAAATCAAATAATAATAGCTTTAAAAATAACAAATAATATAAACAATTTTTAAAAATTGAAATAATATAAAAATTTTTATTTTTATTTTTTAAATTTTTTTAATAAAGATTTTATTTATTTATTCATTTATCCCCCCCTTGCTGCTTGTGCTCGCTGGGTCAGCTAACCACGCCATGCGGGCAGGCTTGCCTTCACCAGGAGGCCCTGGGAACTGAACCCGGGGCCTCCCATATGGTAAACGGAAGCCCTACTGATTGAGCCACAGCCGCTTCCCTAAAAATTTTTAGACATTGTAACTTTCATCACTGTAAGATCTATTGCCTTATATGTACTGTGACAATTTCTTCCATATATTCCCCTAGGATCTGATTTTTTTCATTTTTCTTCAAAGAAGCTTTAGGTTACATTATAGTCACAGAAAATATAGGGGATTCCCATATACCCAAGGCCCTCCCACTTTTCCACTCTCCCCTATTTTACACATGGATGGTACATTTGTTACCACTGATGTACAAATATTAAGCATTGCTATTAAACATGGTCAATGGTTTACATTATGGCTTACATTTTGCACTGTACACTTTTATAGGTTTTGACTAAATTTGAAATGGCCTGTATCCATTATTGCAAGATCATTCAGAACAATTCTAATGCCCTAAAAATGCCCTGTGTTCCATCTATTCTATTCTTCCCTCTCCCTTCCCTCAAACATATGGCAACTATTAGCCATAACTATTAAGTTGAATAAGATTCATAGTTACTTGCAATAATATTGAGGGCTTGACGAATTGGTCTGTTTTCTTTTATTAGGCACTGCATGTGTTCTTGAGGGATTCTTGTCCCTCTAATTGAGAACATAGCAGGACTCCCCAGGATGGGAGTTTAATATTTTCTTGTTTATATTGTGGGTCTCCATACACTGAGATAACACACCATGTCAGACAAAAAGGTGCTGATGCAAAGTACCAGAAATCTGTTGGCTTTTATAAAGGGTATTTATTTGGGATAAAAGCTTACAATTACAAGGCCCTAAAAGATCCAACTCAAGGTTGTTTTCTCACCCAAGTCTTTTGTCATATGTTGAAGCAAGATGGTGGGCAATCTCTGTATGGTCTCTCCTTTCTTCTTCCTCTGAAGGCTCCATGGGCTTAGCTTCTTCTGATCTCAGCTATAGGATGGCATAGGGTTTCTTTCTGGGCTTCCTCAACTCAGCTGCTTTGTTCTCTGCGGCTGCAAACTATCAGGCAAATGGCTTATCTCTCTTCCTGTGGCTATAGGATCAAAGTTCTCTTCTCTGCTGTGCCTGTGAAGCTTTCTTTCTTCCTGTGCCTTCTTCTGTGTCTTCTTGAGTGAATGCCCATTTATATCAACCCACCAAGGGGTCTGGGACTTAATCTGAGTTACACCCTATGGACGTGGTTGAATCAAAGCCCTGATCTCAGCATAATATAATCATAGACATCTCAGCTGAATCTAATACAATCAAAGGGTATCACGCCCAGAGGAACAGACCAGTTTACAAACATAATCTCTCTTTTTGGAATTCATAAATGATCTCAAACTTTCACACACTATGACAAGATGAACACTTACATATTCCAAAGAAGAATACCCCAGGTGCACCCTATCCTGTATATCCCCCCACACCTGTCACCCTACACTAGTAACCCTCCCCTGTCATATTTGCCAAAAGAACATTCCTACCATTGTAGTTTTAACTACAGACCTACAAATTCCTAGAGTTCACTTGCTCCTTCCTCCAACCCTCTCCCCAATTCCATGGATAGTCCAACTCAACACCCCCAACCTACTGCCCCTCAAAGACCAGCACTGCCAAACTCAATCACATCACTGCACCACTCTCCTGCCCATCCACTGCCCAACAAAACCTTTCCACCTTATCATAGATTTTGCCCATATGGGCATCAGCTCACCACCCTCTATTCATTTTCTGTCTCCTGTAAACCTATCTCCCAAATTCTAGCTCTGTGAGTCAGACCCTTTTGATTGCTGCTTTGAGTCTGCCTTTCATTGTGGTAGCCATGCCCACCTTTTCTTTTGGTGATTTAGTGCTGCTACTTGGCCTCTGCCAGTCTGAGATTCGATTATCCCAGTGTTTAAGGATTCTAGTTCTGTCATCAGTTCCCACAATAAAGCTGGCCTACAGAGAAGAGCAACCACAGAGCTCTTCAGGGAAGATGGAGTTAGTCTCACAAATTTATTCCTCACAGTCCTGGTGAAAGGTGTGTCCTCTGGATATTCCTGGAGTGAGTGGGCAGGTTGTAAATGGTAAATCCATTCTAGCATTCCAATCTCTCTAAGCCTTTGGATCCCCTCATCTACAGTATACCAGGGTAATTCAGGCATCTCGACCTTAGGCAATGTAGGCCATCTTTTGGTACATGTTTCAGCCAGACACCTGAGCAAACTGTTAGAGCCCTTTCTAACCCCTCAAGGTACAACATTGGATCCATAATCTCTGCTTAGTGTGTCTATATCAACAAATTCAGCTTGATCCAACTTTATATTCCTTCCACCATTATCCCATACCCTTAATATTCATTCCCACACATATTCCCCTGATTTGTCTATATAAATTGAAAAACTCATACTTCACTTTGTACTACACTTTGGGAGCCTGTTGTGACCTTAGTCTAGTTATAGGTCTGGAAGAGAAGTGAGGTGGTAGAGGTGGGTAAGGAAAGAAATTAGAAGTGTCTTGGAAGACAATGACCTTGGGGCATTCCCTTGCAATTTCATCTGGTGAGACAAGATTAATCTTTTCACCTGGGGGTTGTGTGGCAGAGTCCTCAGGTCAGAAAAGAAATTGGATGCTGGTTTCCTCAGGGCAGGGAAGAGGTCAAGTCTTTTGGGTCAGGCTGGAGGTTGGGTGATACAGGCTTGACATTGGGTGTTCTCCTCAGGGTAGACCATTACAGGTTAATCTGGCAAAATCTCAGAACTGAGGGTTTCAGTGTCCCCACTGCCATCATCATAAACACATATGTTTTCATCCCAATCCTCAGGATTTCTTTTCCAATCAATGTCTTCACTTCAACACTTAACTCTGCCAGGATGAGATTTTAGTTTCTGTTGTAACTTTGCTACTTGTATAATGAGACTCTGAGTCTGGTTTTCAGAGATCTCAAGTCTGCTGCTGCAGGAAACAAGATTTTCTTTCAGAGCACACATAGAAACTTTCACACCATTCATGTGATGAATGCACTTAAGGTGCAAATTTGAAGCCTTCAGCTTATCTCTTTCTTTTGTAACTCTACCCAGCATATTTAGGCACAACCAGCCAATATCATTGCACCTTTTAACTTCACAAAACTCTGTTAAGGTATTAAAAACACTCTCACCCAAATAGTCATATCCAGTGGTGATATTTTGTGCATTTCTAGTGCCAATTCATGCCATGGACTGTCAGTGGCCTCTTGTTATTGGCAACAGAGTCATTAGTGCCCTTGAATCTAAACAGAGTAAAGAGCCAATTGCAAAAATCCGAGAACCAATTCAAAAATCCCAAAAATTCAAATTCAAAAATTTAAGCTTCTGTTTCTTAAGAACCACTCCCAGTAACAAGCTGTAATAGCCATGGTTCTCTAGGGAAACAGAATGAACAGGAGATATCTGTAAATTGTATGAGATTTTATAAAATTGTCTCACATGCCTGTGGGGATGCACAAGTCCAAATTCCATAGGGCAGGCTGCAAACCAGGGACTCATATTAAGGTTCTCATTGAAGTCCCCAGGAGACACTGGCTATCTGAAATAAAGGTGGGGATTCTCTGAATGCTGAAATCATTTCTCTTTTTAAGGCCTTCAGGTGATTGGATGATATGTCACTCATTGCTGATGGCAATCTCCTCAGTTAATTGTAAATGTAATCAGCCATATATGCAAACAACTCACTTATGATTAAAGTCCATCATTACCTGTCCAAGTTGACATATTAGCATAACCACCACACCACCCAAATCCTCAGATACCCAGATCTACCAATTTTAATATTTTGCCACACTTGCTATATCAGTCTATCTATCCATCTTTCTATTCATCTCTCTATCATCTGTTGATCTATTAATCTAACAATCCATCTATCTATCTATCATCCATCTATAATCTATAATTAGCTGTCTATTTTCTAAATTAAAGGATAAAATTTTATTCAAATCCATATAAGGTTTAAGAATGATCTTTACTCCAAAGGCATGGACAAAAAAAAAGAAAATATAAATGAAACTTCAAAATTAGAAACTTTGTGCCTCAAAGTTCTTCATCATGAAAGTAAAAAGACAGCCTACACAATGGGAGCAAATATTTGGGAACCACATGTTTGATAAGGGCTTAATATCCAGAATTTATAAATAAATCTTTCAACTCACAATAAAAAAAGACAATCAACCAATTAAGAATGGACAAAAGGTACAAAGAGACATTTCTCCAAAGACGGTTTACAAATGGCCAAAAAGCACATGAAAATGTGCTCAAACAGCATTAATCATTAAGGAAATTCAAATTAAAACCATAATGAGATGCCATTTTACACCTATGAGAATGACTACTATTTAAAAAAAAAAAACAGAAAATTACAGGTGTTAGAGAAGATGTGGGAAAATATGAACATTTGTTCATTGTTGGTGGAAATGAAAAATGGTGCTGTCACTGTTCTTCAGAAAGTTAAGTATAGTATTACCATATGACCTGGCATTCATTCTTCTAAATATATACCCCAAAGAACTGAAAGCAGTCGCTAGAACAGATATTTGCCACTAATGTTCAAAGCAGCACTATTCATAATTGCCAAAAGATAGAAGCATCCCAAGTGTCCACCAACAGATGAATAGATAAACAAAATTTGGTATATACATAAAATGGAGTAGTATTAAGCTGTGAAAAGGTATGAAGTTCTGATACATGCAACAACTTGGATAAACCTTGAAGACGTCAATTTGAGTGAAATAAGCCAGACACAAAAGTGAAAATAGTGTATGATATCAATGATATGAAGTAATTAGAATAAAGTAATTCAGAGAGTCAGAAACCAGAATACAGGTGTTGCAGTTTGATATTATTTATGAATTCCAAAAACAGATATTGGATTATGTTTGTAAACTGGTCTGTTCCTCTGGACATATTAGATTGTATTAGATTCAGAGGTTTCACTTTTACTTAATTAAATTATGATCAAGGCTTTGATTCAGCCACATCAGTAGGACATTGAGTCCCTGCCCCCTTGGTGAGGGGGGACTCACAGAGAAAATGACACAACAGAGGAGAGTTGGAGTTTTGATGCTGCAGACCCAGGAAGTAAATACACAGAAAATCAGATACATTAGGAAGGAGAGAAGGCTCCATTAGACATGGCAGAGGTCTTGGGAAGAGAATGAGTAATAGTCTACAGCTGACCTTGTGAAGAGAGCAGCGCAGCTGAGCCCAGAAAGAAAAAAGCCCCAGGGAGAGAGACAAGTCTTATGCTAACCTACAGCTGAGAACAGGAGCTGGGACCACAGAGCCTTAGGAGAAAGAGGAAGTCTGAACCCTCTCAGAGACCAGCAGCCATCTTGCTCCAATATGTGGCAACAGACTTTAGTGAGGGAAGTAACTTATGGTTTATGGCCTTGTGACTATAAGCTTCTATCCCAAATAAATACCCTTTATAAAAACCAACTGATTCCTGGTATTTTGCATCAGCACCCCTTTAGCTGACTAATATAACTGGTAACCAGGAGCTGAATTATATATCTGAATGTGGTTAAAAGGGGAAAGTTTAGGCAATATATATCTCACTAGAAAAAAAATAAAAAGTAAAACAACAACCATAATACTGCACAAAATAAACAGTGAAACCTAATGAAAACTCTAGACCAAAGTTAATAGTACAATTATAATATTATTCTCCCATCAGTTGTGACAAAGCTACCATACTAATGAAAAATGTTAAAAATAGGGACAAATATATGGGAATTCTACATTTTCTGCATGATCTTTCTGTAAACTTACAACTTCTCTAATAAAAATTAAAGACATTTTGAAAAGTGAATTCTTCTGTCCTTGGTTTCCTGTAACTCTGGCATTAGTACATGCCCTCCACCACATCATGAAGATTTGAATGACAACCACAGAACTTAACCTTTTGTTATATTCCCAAAAGGTTGTAAGTAATGTGAATATTTGGGCTTTGAATCACATCTTCCACTGAATGTTATTTTGGGACTATGTTTTACTTAGATAAAAATAAATAGCACCAATATTAAAAAAACAGTCAATGAGCATTTGTTGAATTCCTAAAATATACCCAGCACAAGAGGACCAACTATTCTATAATTAAACATTTTTCTTATTCATTTGAATAGTCTGCTGTGGACATTCACTTTAAAACTCTGGTAAGATAACAGATGAATGATCAAGTCAATTTATCTTTGCAAAGTGTGACAGTCTGTAGTTCTTTTATGAATCTCAAAAAGGAAAAGGTTATGTTTTGGAACTAATCCATTCCTGTGGTGTGAGACCCTTTTGATTGGACTACTTCAGTGAGCCATGACTCAGTTTGAGTCTCCGTCCTCTTGCTGGGTCTTATATAAAAGGAAACACAAAGAGAAAGGAAGCTGTCATAGTTGATCCTTCCATGTGAGGGAGAGGACTGCAGGAAAACAGAGATGCCCCAAGAGGCTGAGAGAGGTCCTGGAGTGTCAAACCAGCAAAGAACAGAGACATAGAAAAAGGCCCCTGAGGGCTGGGCCCACCGAGCAGTTCAAGACTGAGGAGATGAGCCCTGCCATTTGCCTGATTGCCACATAGCAGGACACCAGGATCAACAGTAGCTGACTTTGGTGAGAAAGCATCTCTGAGGGTACCTTGGTTTGGATATTACACGGCTTCAGAACTGTAAGCTTTTACCCTAAGTAAAATTCCCATTATAAAAGCCAACCTATTTCTGGTACTTTGCATCGGCAGCCCTTTGGCAAGCTAGACACACATTTATTAAGAAACACAATTGTTCATGACCTTTCACACCAGTATTCTATAGGAGCATATTTACTTGACAACGTTTTAGGATGATATTTTAAAGGCCTTTTTACTTTGAAAAAACTTGGTACTGATATTCTTCTATGCAGGTAACCATATATATAAAGTATTTAAGATGTTTTTATTTTTCTGGCTCCAAAAATATTATATGCTCATGATTTTGAAAGGGGAAAAATACAGAAAACCAGAAATCATAAACATTTATTTGCTTTGTTCATTTTATAATATATCATAAACATTTCCCATGTCATTATATTTTCTTCTAAAGCATGAAAGCACGGCGTTATGGAACACTCCAATTTTGACAATCCCTATTTTTGAAAAATTGGGTTAGTTCCAAATTTGCTATTATAAATAACACTTTAAGGAACATGCTTTTACATAAATCTGCCAGCATATGTTTCTTTCAGATACATTTATAAAAGTGGAAGTTCTAGGTCTAAATATTTTTAAAGCTTTTGATAAGTGTGGTCAGATCCAGACAGCCAGTTTGATTTATATACATGAGAAAACGAAAATAAATAATCACTGTGGAATATTTACTGGTGACAGCTGAACACAAAAGGGTCAAGTATTTGCTTTTATAGAATTCTTCACTGCAAGGGCAGTTGGTTGATCTCTCATGACCACCAGATGTCAGTCTAAAACAGAACAAGCTGAAATAGACATATATGGGCAGCAGGGTGGATCCACTCTAAGCATTATATTATAGGCCACTCTGTTTTCCTTAGGCTTTTAAGGAGATTGAGCCTTATCAGATCAACAAAAAATGAATATCATCACATAGACCAAGCACAAAGACATTGGAGGACCAGATGTCTTTCACTGCACCTAGGGTTTGGGGACGCTAATCTATTTTGGTTTATATTTCCCTAAAACCCTCTTCACAAAATGGCCTCACAGCTGAATTTGTTCAGAAGTAGGTATTGGTTTCCTTGGAAGCAGCCAAACATTTCATGCCAAACCATTGTTTCGGAGGAGGATGGGTTATTTTGGGGTTTTTGCCTGTCAGGCACAGCCTTAGGAAGTACAAGTTACAATAGAATAAAATTTGGGAAAATTTTTTATTTCTTTGGGTTTTTTTTTTTTTTTTTTTTTTTAATTGCCTAGACTAGTCCTATGGAAAGCACCAAGCTACATTAGAGCATCTGCTTTACTGGTTTCCCCAGGAAGGAAAAAATATGCTTCTACCCTTTTTCTAAGTGTTCATCTTTAGTTTTGATTTTTGAAAAAAGTTAATCATTTATTTTGAGGTGAAAATAAAAACTATTTTCATACTAATTAGAATTTTTTAAATTTTGCACTTGTCTCCCCTTTTAGCTTTTTTTTTTTTTTTTTTTTTTTTTTTTGATGAGTATGGGGAGACCAAAAGGAGGGAACATTTACAATTTCTCTTACTTAGAAACAAAGAGTGTTTTCCTCCTTAGAACACAGAGCTCTAAGAATATATAGCATAGTAAATTAAAAGTTGCATTTGAAATTCTTGACTCTCCTATGAGCAATTTTGTATTCCAAAGTAAAACTATATCGCTGATATACCCAAGAGCTAATAGTAATTCTCAATTAAAATGGAAATGGCTTCTGTAAAAAAAGGAGACGTGAATGAAATACTTTAATTAGATGTCTTTGAGATTTGCTATTTAGCAGCTAAACAGGGCATGCCCACAAAGAAGGAAGACATGGTCACTATAAGATACCCCTCCACAGTGACCTTGGACAGTCATCATTATTTCTTTTGACTTTGGTGGATTCTCCCTTGTCTCCTTTTTCTCTCTCTGAGGAAAGGATGCTCCACACTCTAGTGAATTTGGAGTATTCAAGGATGTGGTAGAGTTATTCTCAAGATGCTTGGTACTGCAGAAATCTTCCTGTAACAGCACAGTGACGCTACAGCTAGCACCAGCGAAATGTGTTTGGAATCTCTAGTCAATGTACTAATGCACCAATCTAGCCAAATGACAGATAAAAAGGAAGTAAGAAAAAATGCAAGGATGCCTTACACTTGTGTCAAAACTATGAAACTGAACTGAGGCTTTAGTCTAAACTAAGGTAGAGCTAATTAAGAGTTTATTACCAATATGAGTACTTTTATCTTAAAAAACATCTAAACTTATAGAAAAAATATGAACAAATAATAAGTTGCCTCTTCTATGGGAATAAGGACACTAGTATATGTTTTTTTTTTTTTTTTTTTATTATGGGTAAAAATCAAAATTCTCACAATACATACAAACATTTGTAAAATGATATATAAATATATATGCACATATGTGTATTTGCTTACAAAAATGTTATTTATATATATATATATACATATATTTTAAGAGGTGCTTAGACCACCTAAAATATTACTAGTATATGTTGAACAGCAAACTTTTTATAAAACAAATGAGGCGTTAAAAAAAGAGGTAAAGGAAAAGTCCTAATCTACATCCAAAATTTGAAATTGTACAAAAGCTTAAAGATTTTAGATGACTTTGAGTTTCTGGCTAAATCAATGGTTAATACTGCTGGCAGAAAAAAAAGAATATTCTTTTAGGCAACATTTATAGAAATACAGTGAGTGTCCAGTTAAAGCAAACTTATACTTCACTTACTAGAACATATCTAGAATATTTTGTTCATGTTTGGAGGGAAGACAACAAACTGGACTTCAGCTAGAAGGAGAGAGAGCAACATGATTCAGAATCTCAAAATCACGGAGCAAAGAATGAAGAATGAAGAGAAGTAACTGTGTGATAGCTCATTAAATATTGAAATATTGACATATAAAAAAAGAAAATGGAATTGATCACATTCTCTGGAGTTTACAGAATCAATGTGTGAAAGTCAGAGGGAGGCAGATTTGGAGACTAAATCAAAGGCCATAGCCCTGCAGTCTGTGCACTGCAGGTGAGTGTCAGCAGAGAGGGACCAGACCACCTCATTCAATTTGTCTTTCTCTTTGAACAAATGTGTCTTCAGTGCAGCAATCCTGCACCAATACTATGAAACAGTCCAGAAAGGGCCTCCAGCTTGCCAATCCTTAGGTTGTCTCAGAAAAAGTTCATCCTTCTAATCTTCTAATTCACACAAAGGCACACTGTGGGCTAGCCAAGACCATGTTCAAACGTGACCAGGAAGGCAGCAGATGTGGCTCAAGCAACTGGGCTCCCATTTACCATATAGGAGGTCCAGGGTTCGATTCCCAGGGCCTCCTGGTGAAGGCAAGCTGGCCCACACAGCGAGCTGGCCCACACAGAGTGCTGGCCTGCGCAGAGTGCTGCCCTGTGCAGGATTGCTGGCCCACATGGACAGCTGGTGCAGCAAGATGATGCAACAAAAAGAGGCACAGAGGAGAGACATTGAGATATGCAGCAGGCCAGGTATCTGAGGTGGCACAAGAGATTGAGTGCCTCTCTCCCACTCCAGAAAGTCCCAGGATCGGTTCCCGGTACTGCCTAAAGAGAAGACAAGCAGACACAGAAGAACAAATAGTAAATGGACACAGAGAGCAGACAGTGAGCACAAAAACAATGGGTGGGTGGTGGGGGGGGGAAATAAATAAATAAATAAATCTTAAAAAGAAAAAAAAGTGACCAGGAAATCTGATCACAATGGAAGGCTACCTGAAATGCATGAAAGACTTTATCCTGAATGAGCATTTGGGCAAGAATATTGCAAAAGGGACTCCTAAACCAGGAGGAAAGTGGAGGCCTTTCCAACTCTGAAGAGTCTATGATTCTTTAACAACCAGAAACCAACTAGGAATTACAAATATAAGCTATCGCTTATAAGGGGAGAATTTTAAAATGAAGTTTTAAGGAAACAACTGTTGTGAGAGTACTGTTATGTTGGCTTAGATTCTTGGGTTCTTTTTTTTTTTTTTTTGAAGAGATGTCATAGGTTTACAGGAAAAAAAAAAAAAATATGCAGAGCGCAAGCCTAAAGCCTAAGCCAGCAGAGTTTCAGATGTGAGGATGAGGATAAGGAACTCATGCCGCTTTGATAAAGAAAGATTGGCTGATTTTCTCAGAGGAAGGAACTGGCATGCTGAAATCAAGTAGAATCAAGTTTTAGGAAGCAATACTGAGGGAGGATGCCAAGCCATCTCTACCATGTGACTTTAGGAATATCTGGGAAAGTTCTATGTACAAAATACAACTCTTTGAACATTAGATGGCAAAATTTCAATATTTTAAGCTTTTAGAAAGAGCATCACTCTCTCCATCCTGAAATTTTCTTTTCACTTACTTTTCATGACTGTAGTTTCCTAGTTTTCCAACAGCTGTTCTAGATCTCATTACTAGGTTCCTATTTCCCTGGTTATTCCTCAAACATTGATATCCCAAAAGGTTCCATACTTTGCCTATGCTTGTCCTCCTCCTGAGGCAATCCCTGAGTAAACTAAACTGCTCTCAGGTTCATTCCCCTATGGATGGTGGCAACTCGCAATTCCACCTCTGCAGCCCAGAGTGGAAAAAATCAATGCCTGCCAGAGAGCTCCACTGTGGAGTACCACAGGCCTTTCAAAATTAAACATGCCCATAAAAGAAGGCATGTCTTTCTTCACACTCCACTATCAGACCTGCTTTCTTTGTGTAGTCACATTTCCATGAAAGGCACCAGCATTCAACCAACTGTTCAAGCCAGAAACCCAAATATATTCTTGTTTTCCTTCCTCTTTCTCATCTACCATATTCAATCACCAAGTTCTGGTGGTTGTAGTTCCTAAATTTATCATATTTTCTACCCTCTCCCACTTTCATTCTTTTGCCACTGGACTATTGCAAGTCTCATTGTCAGTGGTTTTACTATGAGTCCACAAATTCTTCAACACTCTGCCTTCTAAAAGATGGAACTCAATTCCATTCTCTTCGATTATGGACTGGACTTAATGACCCATTTCTATGACTGGAATATGGTGGAAGTGACAGTATGGCCAGTTCATTAAAGCATAATTGCTCTTGTCTCTTAGATCCCTCCTTTTGGAGGAAGCCAGCTGTCATGCCATAAAAACATTCCAGCTGCCCCATGGAGTGGTTCTTGAGGTAAGGAACTAAAGCCTCTGGCCACAAGTCGGTGAGAAATTGAAGCCACCTGCAAAAGTTCACATGGATCTGCTTGGAAGTAGATCCTCCACTCTCAGTCAAGTTTTCAGATGACTTCCATCTCAGCCAACATCTTGATTGCAACTTCATGAGAGACCCTGATCCACGCCAACCAAATGAAGCTGCTCCTGAATTTCTGACCCACAGAAATTGTGATATAATAAATGTTTGTTGTTTAAGTCACTAAGTTTTGGTATAATTTGTTACAGAGCAATAGTTAACTAATACAGGATCTAGTTCCACAACACATCTCATCCACTTTTCTCCATCTCCATAGACACCTAGTTTAAACCACCATCATTTCCTGGGCATCAGCAAGCGCACCCATCAATTCTCCCCATGATTGCTTTTGCCACCCTCCAATCCACTAAAGCCTGAGTGATCACATATATATTCTGTCTCTCTTTTTTCCTTAATGAGGAATATAGTACTAGCAGTTGTATTTAAGTGTTTTTTTCCCATATAGCACCCTATTATTAACACCTTAGTAATTAATGTATAGTACATTAATTACAATTCATGGAAGAACATTTTTATATTTGTACAATTAATGTCATCATTTACAATAGAGTTCACTGTTTATGTTATATAGTCCTGTGGTTTTTTAAATTTTTATTCTAGTAACATACATACAACCTAAAATTTCCCCCTTTAACCACATTCATATAAATAATTCAGTGCTGTTAACTACAGTCACAATGCCATGCTACCATCACCACCCATTACCAAAATTTTACAATCCACCCGAATAGAAACTCTACACAATTTAATCATTAATTCCCCTTTCCTTACCCCCTGGTAACCTATATTCTAGATTCTGACTCTTTGTGAGATTGCTTATTCTAGTCATTTCTTTTAAGTGAGATCATACAATATTTGTCCTTTTGTGTCTGGCTTATTTCATTTAGCATATCTTCAAGATTCATGCATGTCCTCGCATGTATCAAAACTTCATCCTTTTTAAGGCTGAATAATGTTTAATTGTGTGTATATTCCACATTTTATTTATCCATTCATTTGGTTGATGGACACTTGGACTACTTCCACCCAAGGATAATAAAGTCCCTGATGCACAAAAGTTTTTAATTTTGATGAGGTACCATTTATCTATCTTTTCTTTTATTGCTTGTGCTTGGGTTGAAAAGTCTAAGAAACCTTTGCCTGACACAAGATCCTGAAGAAGCTTCCCTACATTTTTTCTAGGAGTTTTATAGTATTAGTTCTTATATTTAGGTCTTTAGTCCATTTTGAGTTAATTTTTGAAATATGGTATGAGACAGGGGTTCCCCTTCATTCTTTTGCATATGGATATCCAATTCTCTTAGCATTATTTTTTATTTTAAAAAATTTATTGAAGTTTATCATTCATACATGAACATATATAAATAATAAGTGTATAGTAAAAGTTGTGAACTTACAAAACAAACATATATACCATCATACAAGGCTGCCATACACCAACCCACGACCAACACTGCATTGTGGTTAAACATTTGTTAAAAACTGTGAGAGAGCATCCTCAAAATATTATTACTAACTATAGCCAATATATTACATTTGGTACATTTTTCACCCAATCCACTCAATTATTAACACCCTGTATTAGTATTATATATTTGTTAGAGTTCATGAGAGAACATTCTCATATTTGTCCTATTAACCACAGCATATCTTCCACCATAGGATTCACTGTGTTATACAGTCCTGTGCTTTGTAAAATCCATTCAAAGTGTAAAATTTTGTAAAACTCTCATTTTCATCACAAAGTTGTGCTGTCATCACCTAAGTCAATTTTGGAATGTTTTCATTACTCCAAGAGGAAAGAATCCCATAGTGCCTTATACCTCCCTGTTCTTGTCCCTTAGAATTGATATAATATCTTCTTTGCCATTGCCATAAAAAAGATTACAATATTCCTGTTAACTATCATCCATAAGTAACATTAGTTGTAACTTTCCCTTGTATGACCATACTCTTAACACTTTGTAAAAGAACATTCTTATAGTTATACTATTAACCACAATCTTCATCTACCACCAAAATCGCTGTTATGCAGTCCCTAGATTATTCTCTAGCTTCCATTCACTTGGCATTTATGTCCAAACACTACCCTTTTTGGCCACAATGACATTTATAAATCAGCAATGTTAATTACATTCACGATAATGTATCAACTCTATTCATTTCCACACTTTTACATTAAATTTTATTTAAAATTCTATATACATTAAGCATCAGCACCCATTCTCAACCCGCATTCTTTCTCCTAGTAACCTATACTCTAGAGCAGGGATTCTTAACCTTTTTTGTTCCACGGACCCCTTTGCTAGTCCAGTGAAAACCATGGACACTTTACTAAGTCCACACTGTACTGTGTATTATTTAATAAATATATCATACCTATACCAACATATCCTCACAAGAATGTTTTTTTATATTTCAATTCAAGCTCACAGACCCCTTGTTAAGAACCTTTGCTCTAGAGTTTACCTCCATGCATTTACTCATCATATTTAATTATACTAGTGAGACTGTACAATATTTGTCCTTTTGTGTCTGGTTTATTTCATTCAACATAATATTCTCAAGGTTCATCCATGTTGTCATATGCATCCCAATTTCATTTCTTCTTACAGCTGAATAGTATTCCATTGTATGTATATATGACATTTTGTCTATCCATTCATCATTTGATGGATACTTGGACTGTTTACATATTTTATCCCACCATCATTTTTTCAAAGAGACTATTCTTTCCCAGTTGAGTGAACATGGCAACCTTGTCAAAAGTCAATTGGCCATAGATGTGAGGGTTTATTTATGAACTCTCAATTCAATTTCATTGGTCAATATGTCTGCTTGTGCCAGTACCATGCTCTTTTGACCACTGTAGTTCTGTGTGGCAGTTTGAGATTATTTTATGAGTCCCAAAAAGAGAAAGATTATGTTTGTAAACTAGTCTTTTCCTCTAGGTGTGATATCCTTTGATTGCATTAAATTCAGTTGATGGGTCTTTGATTAAATTATCTGTTAAGATTGCTTTAGGGCTTTTGCTTTGACTATGTCAGTAAGGTGTGACTCAGGTTGAGTCCCGGTCCTCTTGCTGGGCCTGATATAAATGGACTCAAATGTACAGACAGACACAAGAGGAGAGAGAGCTCTGCCGTTTTTGATCCTGTCACGTGACAGAAAGGAAAGGCTCAAATAGCTGAGGACCCAGGAAGAGAAGAGCCATTTGCCTGACACTTTACAGCTGAACTTGGGAAGAGAGCAGAGCAGCTGAGACTGATATAGGAGGCCCAGAAAGAGAAAAGCCTAATGCCAGCTTTCAGCTTAAATTGGGAAGAAAGTGGAACAGCTCAGCCTGAGAAAGAAAGCTCAGAGGTGAAGGCAGAGACCAGGCAGAGATTGCCCACCATCTTGCTTCAACACATGGCAGCTGACTTTGGTGAGAAAGCACCTCTTACGGTACCTCAAGTTGGACTTTTCATGGCCTTGGAACTATAAGCTTCCACCCCCCCAATAAATCCCCATATAAATCAAAAACATTTCTGGTACTTTGGATCAGCACCCCCTGGCAAACTAAGACATGTGTAATAAGCTTTTAAGTCAGAAAGTGAGTCCTCCAACTTTGTTCTTCTTTTTCAAGATGGTTTTGGCTTTTCATGGCCCCTTACCCTTCCAAATAAATTTGATGATTGGTTTTCCATTTCTGCAGAGAAGGCTGTTGGATTTTGATTGGGATTGCATTGAATCTGTAAATTGTTTTAGGTAGAATTGACATCTTAACACTATTTGGTCCGCCAATTCTTGAGCGTGGAGTGACCTTCCATTTATTTAGAACTTTGATTTCTTTTAGTAAAGTGTTGTAGTTTTCCATGTATAAGTCCTTTACATCCCTGATTAAATTTATTTCTATATATTTAATTCTTTTAGTTGCTATTATAAATGGATTTTTTCTTGATTTTCTCCTCAGATTGCTCATATAGAAACACTACTGATTTTTGCATATTTATCTTGTACATTGCCACTTTGCTAAATTTTTTATTGATTCTAGTAGCTTTGTTGTAGATTTTTCAGGACTTTCTATACATATAGGATCATGTCTGTAAATAGTGAAAGTTCTACTTCTTCTTTTCCAATTTGGATGCCTTTAATTTCTTTCTCTTGCCTAATTGCTCTGGATAGTACTTCCAGTATAATGTTTAATAACAGTGGAGACAGTGGGCATCCTTGTCTTGTTCCAGTTCTTAGAGGGAAAGCCATTAGTCTTTTACTATTGAGCATGATGTTAGCAGTGGGTTTTTCTTATATGCCCTTTATCATGTTAAGGAAATTCCCTCCTTCTATCCCTATTACTCTAAGCATTTTTATTAAGAAAGGATGCTGGATTTTGTCAAATGCCTTTTCTGCATCAATAGAGGTTATCATATAGTTTTTTCCCTTCATTCTGTTAATATGGCATATTACTTTTTTTTTTTTTTATGTTAAAGCACCCTTGCATATCTGTGCTAAATCCCACTTGAGGATGGTGTATAATCTTTTTAATATGCTGTTGGATTCAATTTTCTAGTATTTTGTTAAGGATTTTTGCATCAATATTCATAAGAGAAATTGGTCTGTAATTTTCTTTTCTTGTAATATCTTTATCTGGCTTTGGTATAAAGGTGATATTGGACTCATTTAATGAGTTAGGTATTATTCCCTCCTCTTCAAGTTTTGCAAGAATAATTGGTAGAATTTACCTGTGAAGTCATCTGGTCTTGAGCTTCTCTTTGTTGGGAAAGTTTTCGTGACTGATTCAATTTCTTTCCTTGTAATCAGACTGTTGAAATTTTCTGTTTCTTCTAGAGTTACTGTTGGTTGTCTGTGTGTTTCTAGGAATTTTTCCATTTCATCTAGGTTGTCTAGTTAATTGGCATACAGTTGTTCATAGTATCCTCCTATGATCCTTTTAATTTCTGCAGGGTCAGTAGTAATGTCTCCCGACTCATTTCTTATATATATTTTTATTTGCATCCTCTCTTTTTTTCTTTATCAGTCTATCTAAATGTTTTTCAATTATATTGATCTTTTCAAAGAACTAACTTTTGGTTTTGCTACATGTCTCTGTTGTTTTTTATTTTCTATTTCATTTATTTCTGCTCTAATCTGTATTTTTTCTTTTCTTCTGTTTGCTTTGGGATTAGTTTGTTATTCTTTTTCTAATTCATCTAGTTGTGCAGTTACATCTTTGATTTAGCTCTTTCTTCTTTTTTTTAATGTAAGCATTTAGAGCTATAAATCTTCCTGTCAACACTGCCTTCACTGCATCTCATAAATTTTGGTATATTGTGCTTTCATTTTCATTCATCTCAACATATTTATCAATTTTCCTAGTGATTTCTTCTTTGATCCACTGATTGCTTAAGAGTGTGTTTTTTAACTTCCATGTATTTTTGGATTTTCCAATTCTCTGTCAGTTATTGATTTCCAGTTCCATTCTGTTGTGGTCAGAGAAGATGCTTTATATAATTTCAATATTTTTCAATTTATTGAGATGTATTTTGTGATTCAACATGTGGTCTATCCTGGAGAATTATACATGTACACATGAGAAGAATGTGTACCTGCTGTTTTGGGATGTAATGCTCTATAAATATCTGTTAAGTCTAGTTCATTTATATTATTCAAGTTGTTTCCTTGTTTATCCTCTATCTAGATGTTCTGTCCAGTGCTGAAAGTGGTGTATTAAAGTCTCCAACTATTATTGTAGAGGTGTCTATTTTCCCTTTAGTTTTTCCAGTGTTTGTCTGGTGTATTTTGGGGCACTATGGTAGGTACATAAATATTTAAGATTGTTATTTCTTCTTGGTGAACTGACCCTTTTATTAATACATAGTATCCATCTTTGTCTCTTGTAACAGCTTTTGACTTACAGTCTAATTTGTCTGATATTACTGTAGCTAGCTCAGTTCCTTTTTGGTTACTATTTGCATGGATTATCTTTTTCTATTCTTTCACTTTCATCTTATTTGTTTCTTTGGGTCTAAGGTGAGTCTCTTGTAAGCAACTATAGTTGGATCATGCTTTTGTTTATCCATTCTGCCAATCTGTGTCTTTTGACTGAGGAGTTTAATCCATTAACATTCAGTGTTATTACTGTAAAGATGCCACTTACTTCAGTCATTTTGTCCTTTGTTTCTTGTTTCTTTGTTTTGTATGTCATATCTTTTTGGTCTCTTCCTTTATTGGAGGCCACTTTTCTGTATAGGTGATCTTGTGTGATACATCTCTCTGACCTTTTTCTCATTTCTGTTTCTGTACAGTTTTGACATACTATTTTTGTGGATACCCTAGAGTTTGTATTGAATAATTAATTGTATAACCTAATTATTTGAAAAGATATCAACTTAACTTCAATAGCATACATATTCTCTGTTCCCACATCCTTCTGGTTCCCCTCTTAATGCTGTTTTTGTCTCACATTACCTCTTTATATTTTGTGTGTCCATTCTCAGGAAATATGACTATTTTGTATTCAATTTCTATTCTAACTCTTACAGAAATTAAAGATGAGAGTTATATATTTAGGATAGAGTGCTATTGGATTTTGCATTTATCCCTTTAGTTACCTTTACTGAAGATCTTCACTTCTTCACACTGCTCCAAGCTACTCTCTCCTGTCTTTTCCTTTTAACCTGAAGAACTCCCTTAAGCAATTCTTGTATGGCAGGTTATTTGATTATGAAATCTCTCAGTTTCTGTTTCTCTGTGAATTTTTTAAAAGTCTCTCTAATTTTTAAGGACAATTTTTGCTGGATAAAGAATTTGGGGCTGGCAGTTTTTCTCTTTCAGTACCTTAAATATATCATACCATTGCCTTCTCACCTCAATGGTTTCTGATGAGAAATGGACACTTAGTCTTATTGAGGAGCTCTTGTAAGTGTCAAATTGTTTTTTGTTTGTTTAGTTGGTTGGTTTTTGCTGTTTTCAGAATTCTCTTTGTCTTTGGTATTTGACATTCTAATTAGTAGGTGTCTCAGAGTTGTTCTATTAGGGTTTATGCTGTTTGGAATATGTTGCTCTTTTCAGATATGTATATTTATGTCTTTCATAAGAGTTAGGAAATTTTTGGCCAATATTCTCAAATATTCTTTCTGACCTTTCCTTCTCTTGTTCTTCTGGAACTCCTATGATGTGTATGTTAGTTCACATCATGTTGTCACTCAAACCCATTAGACACTATTGAGTGATCATTTTCAAGTATAAATCTTATCCAATCAATTCCCTATTTAAATCTCTCAGTGGCTCCCTAGTCCTCTTAAAATATAGCTCAAAATGTTTAACAACAGTGCTCATTTTGGCAGCACATATACTAAATTGGAATGATACAGAGAAGATTAGCATGGCAACTGTACAAGGATGACATGCAAATTCATGAAGTGTTCCATATTTTTCTCACCGAGATGAATTAAGGAAATTGAGCAGACTCACAGAGCTAGAGTCTAGAAGATAAGTTTACAGGAGACAGAAAAGGAGTAGAGGGTGGTAAGCTGATGCCCATAAGGGCAAAATCTATGATAAGGTGGAATGATGTGGTTGTACAGTGGATGAGCATGACAGTGGTGCAGTGATGTGATTAGGTCCAGCGGTGATGGTCTGTGAAGGGGCATATGTTGGAGGTGTTGGATTGGACTATCCATGGAAGTGGGGGGAGGGTCAGGAGAAGGAGCAGGTGAACTCTGGGGATTTGCAGGTCTGTGGTTAAAAACTACAATTTTGGGAAAGTTATTTTGGCACATATGGCAAGGGAGGGTTACTGATGTAAGGTATTGGATGTGGGATGGGGGTACATGGGATAAGGCACACCTGGGGAAGGCTTCTATGGAACATGCAAATGTTCATTTTGTCATAGTGTGTTATATCAGTGGGTGGAGACCCACACAATAATCAAGAAAATATCAGTGTGAATATTCTTGCTGTCCTTATTTTCTGATAATCAGGGTAGACTAAACATTCGCTATATTAGAAACCATGCATGTGTCCCCAGACCTAGTTTTTCTGCCTAAGTCTAGTTTTTAGAATGCTGGTGATAAACTAAGCCTGATTTATTATATGACCATCCTATATGGGAAATGACTGTAACTCTAGGTATCTTGGTCAACCTTAAGAGATATAGCAGGGGGACAGTTGTGGCTCAAATGGTTGGGCATCCATCTCCCATATGGAAGGACCTGGGTTCAATCCCCAGAACCTCCTGGTAAAAATTTAAAAAAGAAAAATATAGAAAGCATGAGGACCGCCAGGCCCCATGCATGGGTGCGCCACCAGGCCCCATGCGCAGGTGCGCCTTCGGGCCCTGCAAGAGGGTTAGCTCCCCAGGCCCCATGCATGGGTGCACTGCCAGGCCCCACAAGCAAGTAAGGCCCCCAGGCCCTGCACGTGTGTGCACCATCAGGCCCCACGAGCCACACAGCAATATGATGATGTAACAGGAGAGTGACACAAGGGAGAGCCAAGATGAGACACACTGAAAAACTAGGAACTAAGGTGGCACAGGTGGTAGGATGCCTCTCTCCCACATCGGAGGTTCCAAGGATCGAATTCCAGTGAAGACAGGAGGAGAAGGATGAGAAGAGAGGGCAGGAAATGAACACATAGAGTTGCCCAGCAAATGGACACAAAAACAACAAAAATGAGGGGTAAAAATGGATAAAAGTAAATAAATAAATAAGTCCTTAAAAAAAAAGAAAAGAAAATATCAAACTCCCATTCTGGGGAGTCCTGCTATGTTCTCAATTAGAGGGACAAGAATCCTTCGAGAACATAGGCAGTGCCTAATAAAATAAAACAGACCAATATATCAAGCCCTCAATATTATTGCAAGTAACTCTGAATCTTATTCTTCAAAAATTGAAACTTAGTGATTATCATAGGTTCCAAGGGGAGGGGGAGGGAAGAATAGATTAGATGGAATATAGGGCATTTTTAGGGCATTAGAATTGTTCATCATTACCTTGCAATAATGGATACAGGCCACTTCAAATTTTGTTAAAACCTATAAAAGTGTACAATCCAAAATGCAAATGATAATGTAAACCATTGACCATGGTTGGTATCAATGCTTCAATATTTTTCACAACAGTTGTAACAAATGTACTATCTGCTGTAAAATGTTATTAATAAGGGGAGGGGGAAAGGGGAAGGGTATTGGATATCTGGGAATCACCTGTATTCTCTGTGTGACTTTTCTGTATCCTAAAACTTCATTGAAGATAAAATGGAAAAAATAAGACATTGGGGGAATATATGGAAGAAAATGTCACTGTACATATAAGACAACAGGTCTTACAGTTATGAAAAGCACAATGACTAAAAAAATTTTATTATTTCAAATTATTTTTAATTTTTTTGTATTTTATTTGGTTATTTTTTTAATTATTATTTCATTTTCTTATTAATTTTATTCAGTTATTTTGTTGGCTTCATTTTTGGAGAGGTTTTGGATCACAGAAGGGTCACAGCAGTGGCAGGGAAGGATCACTGATGCAGGGTGTCAGTGATGTGTCGACGCATGGAAAGGAGTCCACCTGGGCATGCCTCTAAGACATATGAATATGTTCAAGTGTTCATAGGACATTGTCTAGGTGGGTGGATATTCATCCAATAAACAAAAGAATATTGAATTCCCATCCTGGAGAGTTCTGCTACATTCTCTAATAGGACTAGTCTAGTGAAGGAAGACAGACCATTATGCCAGGCCCTTGATATTGATTATTTTATTTATGATCCTTTTCTTCTGAAATTAAAACTTAGCCTAGTAGTATATACTGCCTAAGAGTTACCTCCTGAAAGCCTCCTTGTTGTTCAAATATGGCTTCTCTCTAAGCCAATCTCAGCATATAAATGCACTGTCTTCCCCCTGGCATGAGACATGACTCCCAGGGATGAGCTTCCCTGGCACCAACGGATTATTACCAAGCACCAACTAGCAATGCATCTGAAAAAAATGACCTTGACCAAAAGGGAGAAATGATAAATATAAATGAGTTTTTATGACTAAGAGATTTCAAAGTGAGTCGGGCAGTCATTCCAGAGGTTACGCTTATGCAAGTCTCAGCAGAATCTCCTTGACTGCCACAGTAAACAGTGCCTCAAATAGCTGGGCTCCTGAGAGCTCTAGAGATATCCAGAAACTATAAGCAGGCCAGACAGCTCAGGAATTTGGCACCCTGTCAGTGGGCCTTACTTTGGAATTTATGCTCCCCAGTATAACAGTGTTAAACTCATTTATAGGTTCTCTACACATGGCTCTTCGGGCCCTTTTATTTGAACCTATACTTAGCACTATACTTGATAAATATATGTCCCAGGGACTTAAATCTTTGGTCCGTCCATGCATCAGCTGAACCCTGAATTTCAGCAGAGTTGCAACACGTACTCTCCAGTTCGTTGGACTCACCCAGGAAAACTAACAAGGTGATGAAGATGGACAATGTCCATCCCAAGGAACAGAGAGTCTCTCAACTGCACACAAGATAGCTCCATCCTTCTGCCCCGTGGGATCTAAGCTCCCTCTCACATGGAAGCAGAGTGGGCAGCACCATCCCCAAATCCTCAATATTGTGGCATGAACAATGCACTAAAGTAGACTTTTTATTATTCTACTATAGACTTATTTTTATTCTAGCAATGCAAGAACTCTTATCATTGATGTAAAAGCAGTGGCCACCAGAGCTTCTGAAGGATGGGAGAGAGAAAAATATATGTAATATGGTGGCAATTTGGGGACACTGGATTTGTCCTGCATGACGTTGCAGTGACAGATACAAACCATGGTATATTTTATCATACCTTACAAAATTGTGCAGGACAGAGGGCAAACTATAATGTAAACTGTAGTCCTTAGTTAATAGCAATGCTTCACTTCAATATGGGTTCATCAGTTGTAACAAATGTACCACACTAATGAAGGATGTTGTTAATGTGGGAAAGTATGGGATGGGGAGGGAGTGGGGCATATGGGAATCCCCTATATTTTTTTCTGTAACATTTATGTAATCTAGAGCTTCCTTAAAAATAAAAATAAAATTAATTAAAAACAATGTTTAACAAGTGTCTATATGATTGGACCCTTATCTCCTATGCAGTTTGTTGTTACTTATGAATCATCAAAAAGAAAAAGATTACGTTTGTAAACTGGTCTGTTCCTCTGGGTGTGATACCCTTTGAATGCATGAGATTCAGCTGACATGTCTTGATTAAATTACCTGTTAAGATTAGGGTTTTGATTCAACCATGTCAGTAGGGCATGACTCAGATTTGAGTCCCCGCCCCCTAGGTGGGCTGATTTAAATGGACATTCACTCAAGAAGAAGAAGAGAGAAATAACTTTGTCAGTTTTGATCCTGGAACCCCAGGGAGAGATGAGCCCTATACCAGCCTACGGTTGAGATCAGAAGAAACTGGGCCTACAGAGCCTTAAGAGGACAAAGGAAGGAGAGAGACCAGGCAGAGATCACCCACCATCTTGCTTCAACACATGGCACCGGACATTTGGTGAGAAAGTACCTCTTATAGCACCTTGAGTTGGACTCTATAGGGCCTTGTAACTGTAAGCTTTTCCCCAAAATAAATACCCTTTATAAAAGCCAACAGATTTCTGGTACTTTGCATCAGGACCCTTTTGGCCGACTAATACATCTCCTTCTCCAGATTCCACATCTATCACATCCACACAAGATACAAGCTGTTTCTTACTTTAGGGCCTTAATATTTACTGTCCCCTCTGCTGGAATAAGTTATTCCAGAAAGAGAAGAATGCTTGGTGGCAGGAAGAGGTTATGCCTCCTTCCTTGTCCTCAATCTGGTGATACTCTGGAAAAGAAAAACAGATGTATAAATAAGAAAGTATAATTGTTTCTAGAAGCTTTGACAAAAGTATATAGAGGGAATATGAAAGACAACAGACATTTCTTCCTGGATTATGGTGAACGGTGAGGTAGGAGAAGAAGCACCATCAAGTGGAGGAATGGAGATTAAAGAACCTCGATAAATACTGCCTATGGCACAAGTTTGCTAAAAATAATTTATTCAAGAATGGATGATTTCTGACCTCAATTGAAAAAGAGGGTTTTTATGAACATTTCATGCATAAATGAAACACTAGAATATAGAATAATTAGGGAAGCACTATTTCCTACCAGGACAGGATTATAGCGCAGAGGTCCAAATGCAAACAATTTTGTCATAAGCCTGAGAAATGAAACAAAAAACACCACATAAAATACAAAAATACACACTCTCATGGCCAGTAATCCAGTTGTCCCAAGTTGGCTTCAATGATGCATTTCTGCTTAAATAAGTGAAGACAGAAGAAAAAAAGTGTGTGCTCTCAAAAAGAGAATCTTAATGTAATTTAGTATTTCAGGGGTTTTTCTCACCTCTTTTAAATTATTGGTATTCTGGACAGAAAACTAATCAAATATGCCTACCTTCTCAGGCATAAGCAGAAAACAAGCCCTTTTCATTTATTAATCTTGAGTTACAAACACTATTCAGGTAATGAAAATAAATGCATGTTATTATTCCCATTAGTAGCAAAGGCACATGTTTGCCTGAAAGTAACTCATCAGCGCTCTTAATTTCAACAATGTTTGTTAATATCTAAGCATTGATCATAGCAATAATTCTGGCTGACATTTGAATAAATTATCTAAGTAAGTGATTCTCAAATTTGGAAGGGATTTTATAGGTATTTAGTTCAATCTTCTACCAGTGCAAGAAAGTACTTATCTTTAACTTTTTCAAGTATATCCGTGGCACAAGTTTCCTTTGGTTATGTGGCTGTATGTAAGAGACTAGAGTGAGAGAAAGAACAGTTGATGGCACAATATTCCAAGTGTGTTGATTCAGCAGATTATTTTTAAATACACCCAATTTAAACTCCCATTTTTTCCATCAAATTCCAGTATAAAGGGGACTTTTTCCAAAAAAAGAGCTCCTGGGACTATAAATATACACTGACAAGTTGCATGGAGAATGTCTCAGAAAAATAGGTCAAAATATTCAGAGACTAGCATTCTACAATTTTCAAAAGATAGGCACAAATATATGTTTACTACACATTGTTTTACTCTTTAATTTTTTAAAATACTACCATTTGAAGAAAGTCCACCTTCAAATAGAAGCATAATTCCCTGGTTGCTGCCTGGCCTTTCTGAAATCTACCAGACTTGGAAACTTAAAGAGAGTAACATCCTCTTTGCATTGGGAAAACTATTGTCTTACAACTAAATCTGACTGAACAAAGTACATTACTGTTTTCATTCTCTCCCTCTTCTATTAGAAACAAGGAAAGAAACTTAAAAGCAAAAGGATCTGAAAAGCACTCACTGCTGGGAGGAGAAGCAGCTCTAAATTTGGCAATTTGTCACTCTGACATTTACTTCCTGATGAACACCAGCTCGCTAAATTTTGCAGAGAGCCAGACTAAGTGTGACAGAACTCTCTGGCTATTAGTTGGAGAGCTCTTAAGCACAGGTATTCATTTGGACAGGTTTTTTTAATAAGGGAAACTATGGTACATGCAAATTATGTGGTGGGGAAGCATAGATGAGGCTATAAATACTTCTTTTTTTCTTTTTTTTTATTAAATGAGACATGCTCACAGCAAAGCACTCCCAGAAATAACTAGGTTTGAGCAGCCCTCTTGAAGCCCCCTGAAGTATGGTGGGGTAATGTAATAAAGCCAAACTTCTCTATTAATAGACAGTAATAGTTTCTGTAAGCAGTACATTTATTTTTTGTCTGGAGTCAACAAAAATTAAATTATCTTATACGTGACAGTTTTCAGAAATAGAAGGGTCTCAAAAGAAGTAAAGCAGCCGAGATATACAAAGCAGTACCACTTTTCTACCTTTCTATACCTGAACTGAGCTTCCAGTCCCAATTTTCATTGGAAGCAGAAATAATTCCACCATTTCTCAGTTCATGAGGTTTACTACTCAGGCATTTTTGGTTAATTTCTCTTCCATTCAGGGTTTTCTCCCTTGCTTACTCCCAAGTGGCATCTAGATTTGGTAGAATCTTATGTAGCATCCCAGTGCCAGTCTGTGGGTAGGTTGTGTGCACTGGGTCCTTGTGCCATCTTCTATACTTGCCAACCTCCGCTGAAATGTACTTAGCATACGCTGTCGAGGCCCAAGGCCCAAAGCCCACCATGACCTCTACTTTTCTGTCCAATTTTTGGAGAAAAACGGCACTCACTGGGAAGCGGAGCCTGATGATTGCAGGCAGAAAGTTTATTGAGAAGCTTTCCCAGTGGAGGGGGTCTGAAGATTAGACTTTATCCTGTACCCGGAAGGTGCAGATGTGAAGTTTACAGTACATCAATAGGCGGGGAAACATTAGTTAACCGGGAAGGAGTTAGGGTCCTAGTACAGCCTGAGGCCAATAAGGGGCTGTAAAAGCAAATTCCTTCCCTTGTATAGCTAGGGGGTTGTGGGCTAGGAGGTAGGGTATTCTTGGAATGCAAGAAGGGCTGAGGAAACCCTGGTCAGGAGGGAGTGGAGGTCCTTATCTCGTTCTGCTCCATCACCATGTGGTTCCTTTGTTCTTGTGAGATGTTTGGTTGCATTCTCGTACATAAGCTATGGTTTGCTCAAGCAGTCTGCTTTTCTTTATGTCTCAGTCTGTTAATCATACATTGTGAGCCTTGTAATAGGGAACCTCTAATATTCCTAACTATTTTATTTATATATGTATATATGTATATATGATGAGGGACTTAGGGACCTGGTGGTATGATGTATCAGGCAGAACGGGAAGGCGAGGGGATTCAGGAAGTCGACTCAGCCTGGCTACTTCCTGCTGTCAGGCAGTGGAGAAAGTTTCCCTTCCATCCTGCCTGGTGGGTTTTGGTTTCTGATCCCTCAGGGGTTGGAATTGTTGCTCACCCAGCAGAAAGACGCCATTTACATATTCCTGAGTTGTTGACTGAAGTGTATGAATTGGACAAGAAGCTGTAAGAGACAAGGACCAAAAAGGAGAAGCAGCACTACTATCAGTAATGGTATTATAATGGGTAAAAGGATTGATTTTAGGGGTGAGGAGAAGTAAGAAAGAAATGAGAATTACCATGATTGATTTCCATAGCTGTTGTCTTGGGCCCTCTGAATAATTGCTATGTCTTCTTTCAAGACTTTAAGATTTTCTTCTACCTGCCCAGTTTTGTTAATATAAAAACAACAAGTTTCATTTATGATTGGACACATGCTTTCTGTGATCTTGTGATATTTTCATGGTTGGTTTTGAGATTAGTACATCCTGTTGGATTAGGGATGGGGGTGGGGTAGGGTCATCTGTTATTGGGGCAGGGAAGACCTTTTGGTGCCGACTGGGGTTGCAGGAGGTTATTTTGCTAAATGGGGCTAATATTCCCAACTCTTTTTAATATGGTTGGATAGAAAGGGAGAGTGGGAAGGTGGGTGTAGATCATCTGACTTCTTTCTGCTGTTATGGGGTGTTGTGGGATTCAGTTATTGTTCCCCTTTTGACATTGAGATATGGTGACTTCTGGCTCAGTGGCTGGCACTGTATTTTTTTGCAGCAGGAGAAGATCATGTACATGATCATGGATGACATTCTGGACGGCTGTTTGGATAAACTGAGTTATTGCGTGGAAGATGTATCAACCTGCTGATATGAGAAGAATGAGATTTATAATTGTGGTAAGGATAGGAATTAACCATAAAATTTAGGGTGGGCTGTGAGGTTATTGCCTCCAGTAGTTTGAGGACAAGGATTAATAAGATTATATATTTAACAGTATCTTTGAGTGATTTTTATTTCTCATGGATTTAAGATTCCCAACCAGTAGTGCTGCATAGGTCTACAATTAAAATGATTTTATTTTTTCCAAGCTTGTATAGTTTGAGGCATAGGCAACAACAAATTATTATTACTTCCTCTCTTTAGGCTGCGGGGCAGCTGGCACTTTAACTCCTAATCTCAATGCCTACATTGGTCCTGCTGTTAGCATCTTAACTGGAGCTATGGCTACAGCTCACAGCACTGAATTTAAACTTAGTCCATTGTTATAAGGCTCTGGTTACAAGAGTCCTGTTGCAGTGTCTGCAGCACTGAGAGCATACCTTGCCTCTTCTGAGAGCAGGAGGGGACTGATGTCACAGTCATTGGAGTGAGAATGAAAGACACTCATGGGTGATGTTCATGAGCTGCTGGTGAGTGACAGACAGTCGGAACTGCTGGGCAAGCACCACAAGATCTGGTATCCATAATGTCTCCTTTTCCGATGGAGCCACTGTGCTGCTTTTTGGGTCTCAGTGGTATGGCTCTGTATCTTTGCAAGGGCATCTGCCTCAACAGTCCCAAGAGAGATGTTAGGGGAGGGAGCAGGGACATGATAGACAGTTACCTGTTGCTGATGGCAGGCATCCCAGATGTTCTTCCACAGATCTTTTCCCCACAGAGGGCAGCCCACAACAGTTCATTGTTCCTGTCTTGTTTTTAGTATCTGCAATCCACCCCTGGATAGGGATGGCAGTCTTCAGAATGACTGGACACTATTGGGTTAAGCCTTTCACTTGCAAACAATTCACATCCCTAAGTCAATGATGGATGCATCCTTTCTAAAGCATCCAGACCTCACCACAGGCCAAAAGCGTTATCTGTGCAGCATTGCTAAGCTCTATAATGCAAACTATCTGAGAACATTAATGAAGAAGCAGTACATGCATGTGATTCAGCGCAGCTCACAAAAGCCAGGTGTCCTCACTCATCACAAGAGCCGCCTCAGCTCTCGTTACTCACAAAAACAGCATTACCCTTGCCCTACATGGAGACATCAACTGGAGAGAGAGGACTTGGGGCCGTCTAACATTACAGCTGCATCTGCACCTGAGATGATCATACAGCATTCTCTTTGGCGGCCAGCGAGAAACAAAGGAGGGTTAAAAACTGGATACACATCTAAAACAAGATGTAAGTCACTGAAGATTTTTAGAAGACCAAACAGACTGTTCATGCAACCAGTTTCTACAAATGATTCTGAATCATACATGAATGAAGAAAAAAAGGAAGAAGATTTACTAAATAAGTGCATGCAATCAATGTCAATTGAAGAACAGGGAGAACATCTGATGTTAACTTGATATTCTTGTCTTGGTTATTGAATTTAAACACCATCTTACATCCAGATAACGTGCCAAAGGTGGGGGAAAGGAGTTGTGAATTGATTGTATCCTCTTCTCTACGTTAGGATAGTGTTGTTATTCACCATTGTCATTAAGTAATTTTGGTTTGTTCAGAAACTTTTACAACATTGTAATTGGCTTGATGTAGTTCACTTATACCAGTGGTGTTTGTGTAATAAAGTTTGCGTGATATACCTGCATTTCTAGCTAGATATGATTAAAATTTTTCTTGTCACTTGAAAAAAAAAAAACCATATGCTGCACATAATTGCTTTTTTTAAAGAGGCTATATTGTACTATGGCGTCTTCTCGCAATTGTGACTAGAACCCAAGGGGTATTTATTTAGAATGTTGTCTCTGCCACAAACCCCACCCAAAGCCAATAATGGTACTGGCTACATCCAATTTACAGGGTAAGTTAAGGTTCACCAGCCCCCTTACTGCTTAAACTTGTGTTATTGCCCTCTTTACTCTTTTTTTTCCTAAAAAGCAGCTTGCTGGGGTTTTTTTGTTTTTTTGTTTTTCATTTCTATGCACAACCTTTTCTGATTAACACATAGAATGGTTTTAATATCTGAGCTAAATGAGGGATGAATATGAGAAAACATTGTACTTTATCACTTACAGCAGAGGGTACAGTTTTTTGTTTTACTCAACTAAATACCATTTAAGAATTTGATAGACAGCCAGGACTTTGTAGCTTGTCTCAATTGTTTGCCCATCCCAGGCTCTTAAGATAAGATACCATTGTCTCTGATGCTTCTTTTAATTCTGAAAAAAGGATTACTGGTTAACATGATATCATCAGTAGGGTTACAGCCACAAGTTTTTTCCATGCAGCCAGAATCTTTGCCACCAGGCCAGGACAGGTGGTTGGGCTATGCACACAGCCTTGAGGAAGCACTTCAAAATCCACCGCTGGCCTTCTCACATGAAGGTGAATGCAGGCTGGCTTGACTTGCCTAAAGAAATACTAAAGAAAGCTTTAGCAAGTTTTAAAACAAAGTGATAGTGATATAACTGGATATTAATTTTTGCAACAAACTTGCAATATTTGGGACTGCTGCAGACAGCAGTGGTCTTACTTTAATTCACTATAATCTACTGTTATGCATCACCTCTGGCAGCCCTCAATGACTACTCTTTTGCAGCCATAGAGCTGCTTCTTTAGCAGAGGTGAGGCAAATCAGATGAACGCAAGCTAAAGCTCCTGAAACAGACCACTGATTTGGGGAATTTTGTTATTTTAACACAGAAAGAACAAAATTTTAACTTTGCATCATTTTATTATTTGATATTACAGCTTTTAAAATTTATAGATAGACCCAATAAATTTTAAAACTTTATAGATACACATTCTATACACCTTCCATACATAGGTTACTAAAATGATTTTGGGAATTGTCTCAAAGCAAATTTCTTACAACATACAATTACAATGATTACATTAATTAACAGGTATTGTATTTTAGCAGTGCAGGAAAAACTACTTTCCCCACTATTTATGAAAACCTAAGATTCCCAATGGAATCAAAATTATTTTCTCCCTATCACCACTTTAATATGCAGATTGAGGTGTCCTCTGACAGGTTTTCCTGCTATGCATCAATTCAGTTTCTGTTTAATAATGACTTCCTGTAATTAGCCGTTTGAATATTTCAGTTTAAATAATGCTTCTCTAAACTTCTTATAATTATTCATAACCACATAGAGTATATTTACTTCATTTCAAAACAAATTTCCCATTACAGAACACATTCCCTTACTTAATGCTACCACAATACCCTCTATAACTTGCTATATGTATTCAGGTTTTGCCCTACATACTTCCATTCTGATTTTATGAAAGCCAGCCATCTTATCTTAGGACAAAACACACTTCCTTGAACAAACTTGTCAAATTTTAGTCAGCACTTCTACAAACGTTTTACTTCTTTCAATATCCATTTAAGTCTCACATCCTTCATTTCATTCTGTGAGGAAAAATAAACTATTCATTTCAATTTAGGCAAGAACTATTTTTTATGAAGTGATTTATAGTAATTTCCTTAGTCAAGCCTTACAATTTTCATCGCTTTAAAGATTTAGTATACATTATGCAAAGTTATTTTATTAGCATTCATACTTATTTATTAATATAAGCACTTATTTAATTTTTGGCCATTTGAATAGAGCTTTTTTAAGAATTTTCATTTATCAATTTAATATTATCAACCGGAGGTTTTAAAATACACACTGGCACTGAACAAACAGACAAACACAAAAAGAGTTAAGACACACCGACAGAAACATAAAGCTCATTAACTTGACTTGCAGGCCAGATACGCTAATTGTTACCTTAACTGAAACTGTTGAGTCAGGTCTCCTTCCCCCCAGCACGACCTCACAACAAGCTAAGCTCATAGCCCTCACTAGAGCACTAGTCAGAGGCAAGGGGCAAGCCCTAAACATCTATGACTCCAAATATTCATATCACACCCTACACTCACACATTCCCATCTAGCGGAGAGAAGGTTCTTAACTTCTAGCGGATCCCCCATTGTTAACAAAGATCTCATCCCACAATTACTCAAAGCGACATCACTTCCAACCCAAGCCACTATAATTCACTGCAAAGGGCACCAAAAATCAAATTCTCCTATATCTGTTGCAATAACCAAGCCAATGCTGAAGCCAAAACACAGGCTACCCAACCCTACTTAGGTTCACACTCCACTTTCACACCCATTCTCCTAGCACTTCATATCTTGCCCCCCGCCCCCTTATACACCTGAAGAAACCTCTAAGTTTCCCCTTATTGGAGCAAAACAAATTGAGGGGTGGTTTATGAAAAATGGAAAAATTCTTTTACCTGAATTAAAAACACGACATTCTCACCTCCCTGCACAACCAGTACCATGTAGGACACAAACCGCTTTCACAACCTTTATCTAACTCTCTACACTGCCCTGAACTCTCAAAACATTTAAAAGAAATTACAAAAAGCTGCTCTATTTGTCAACAAATGAGTATCCACGGAGGCTCTACAGCACTCTCTTTCATAGCCCATCAGTTTAGAGGCTCTAAGCCAGGACAAGACTGGCAATTAGACTTTACCCACATGCCACCTGTGAGGAAGGTTAAATACCTCTTGGTCTTTGTAGACACTTTTCCCAAATGGGCTGAAGCATTTCCAGTTATCTCCAAGGGGGCTGATGTTATAATTAACATCCTGTTAACAGAAATAATCCCCAAATTTGGCCCTCCCTCTTCTCTGCAGTTACATAATGGGACAGCCTTCACCTCAAAGATCACAAAAGGGGTTTGTAGTGCCTTAGGAATTACCTGGAAGTTACATATTCCTTACAGACCTCAGTCCTGCAGAAAAGTTGAACATATGAATGGGATCCTAAAACAACACTTAACCAAATCAACAATGCAGGTACAGACACCATGGACTGAACTTCTGCCCTTAGCTCTCATGAGAATTCGAGCCCTTCCTCAAAAACCACACTTCTTAAGCCTCTTTGAAATCATGTATGGATGCCCTTTTACTCTTACCAATATACCCTTACAGCCATCAGATTTCGAAAGCAATGTAGTCGGCCTAACACAGATGTGTTCATTCCTGCATCAACTATCTGACTCTACTCTTCCTGCACCAGAACCTTCTGCCCCCTCACTGCCTATTCATCCAGGTAACTGGGTATACCTTAAAGCCTTATACCCCAAACCTTTCCTAATGCCACCATCCTAAACAACCCCAAGATATGGCCTCCTCTGGGCAAATACCTATTCTTGGTTCTTTTCTTAAAACCTCACTTCAGCCTCAATAACTGAGTGAATGAAAAAAGAGGCATTTCTTAGGAGACCCGGAATTTGGATATCATGCCCACGATAACCCAATTCTAGAAAGACCTGGCATAGGACACACCATCTTTCATAGTCTGTTCTGGTTTGTAGGTATTCCAATGTTAGAACAAGCAATTCTAAATATCTCCTTCACATTACAGCTATCCTGGAATGCAACCATACAGGCCATAAACAATCAACAACTGGAAATTAGCAGCCTGGCACCAGTTGTCATACAAAATAGAAGAGCATTGGATGTCCTCACCGTTGTCACAGGAGGCACTTGTGCAATCATAAGTGAAACTTGTTGTTTCTATATTAACAGAACTGGGCAGGTAGAAGAAAATCTTAAAGTCTTGAAAGAAAACATAGAAATCATTCAGAGAGCCCGAGATAATAACTATGGGAACCAATCATAGTTATCCTCATTTCTTTCTTACTTCTCCTCACCCCTAAAATCAATCCTTTTACCCATTATAATACCATTACTGATAGTAGTGCTGCTTCTCCTTTTTGGTCCTTGTCTCTTACAGCTTCTTGTCCGATTCATACACCTAATCGTACAGTCAACAACTCAGGAATATGTAAATGGCGTCTTTCTGCTGGGTGAGCAACAATTCCAACCCCTGAGGGACCAAAAACCAAAACCCAAGGGCAGGACAGAAGGGAAGCCTTCTCCGCCCCCTGGCAGCAGGAAATAGCCAGACTGAATCGTCACCCAGAATCCCCTTACCCTCCCCTCCTTCAGATACCGCATAACCCCAGGTCCCTCATCATATATATATATTAAAGAGTTAGGAATATTAGAGGTTCCCTATTACAAGGCTCATAATGTATGATTAACAGCCTGGGGATAAAGAAAATTAGACTACACTCGAGAATGCAACCATCTCTGCACAAGAACCAAGGAACCACACGGCGATGTAGCAGAACGAGATAAGGACCTCCACTCCCTCCTGACCAGGGTTTTGCCAGCCGCTCTTGTATTCCAAGAACACCCTACCTCCTAGCCCACTACCCCCTAGCCATACAAGGGAAGGAATTTGCTTTTACAGCCCCTTATTAGCCTCAGGCTGTACTTGGACCCTAACCCCATCTCCACGAACTAAAGTTTCCCCACCTATTGATGTACTGTATAAAGTCGTATCTACTACCTTCCATAGGCGGGCTGAAGTCTAATCTTCAGACCCCCTCCACTGGGAGAGCTTCTCAATAAACTTCCTGCCTGCAATCATCAGTCTCCACTTCCCAGAGAGCACCGCTTTTCTCCAACACCAATTCTCTGTCTTGCTATTTCCAACATCTGCACCTTCCTTAGGGGCTCGGGGATTCTAGTCTTTTCCATGCCATATTGGAGTGCACAGGACCCTCTGGGAGTGGCTTCAATATCATCACCAAGACACTTCCCATAGCTATTGTTACTCTACCACATCTAAGTGTTCAGGCTTATCTTCCCAACTAGTATTCCCTTTGGCTAGATTTTGGAAAGCCAGAAATTATCTCTTTTGTTGCAAAATCCTCCATAATTTACCAGGGGCTTCTACTCATCTGGGCTTTCACTCATCTGGGCTGATTATGAGATAAATAATCAGTCTAAATCTGCTATGCTCTACCTTAGAACAGAAGAGAACTACTGAAGAAGCTCATAATGTAACTGGCGTAGAGAGAAAAAAAAAAAGGAAAAAGAGAGAGAGCAAGTCTTTTCTTCTCTTCTGGAATTTTTTTTCTGTTGGCAACATTACTATTTAGGACTGGCAGGCATCCACATACATAGGATTGTTCTGAATAAAAGTTTGCTGACTTTTAAAAAAAAATCTAGTGGTATATAATGTTTTTTTGATTTTGAAATCAGCAAGTCATTTTCTGAACATTATAGTCTTTCGTATCATTTCAGTATATCATCTGATAAGGTCAAGCAGAGTGGAAAGAGAAGTCAAGATGTCAGGAGGTCTGGGACTTTGTGTTAGTTATGTAACTAACTAGCTGGGTGATCTCAGCCAAATTATTTTACCTCTCTTGACTTTGGCTTCATCTACAAAATGATATAGATCTGAATAGGTAAGCTTCTTTTTGTTATGATACTTTATGACTCTGTTACTGGAAGCTGAGCTCTGAGCTCAAGGCTAAAGAATATGCAGGCATGTCTGGGCACACCTGGCAGACTCTTGTGGCAGCCAGCCTGCTGGCCATTCGCAGGAGAACCCAGATACTTCTTGGGAGAGTTCTTCCCCAAGGAAGAGGAAGCCAGACTCTAGGAATCTGACAGCCACAAAGCCTCAGTTGACAGAACGGTGATTATTTTGAATGTTTAATAGTGTTTATCATTCTTATTTGTCTCCTAGCTCCATGTCTAAGTTCAATGAAAAGCAAGACAGTTATAAATATAAAGTGAAAAACTAAGTAACTCTAATAAAATATGAGGCCAAAACAATGTTTTGTGACCCTTCTAAAAAATCTCAGGCACAAAAGGAAAGTGGGTATTTTCTCCACTTTGCCACAGTCCAGATCAGAGTCTGACTCCAAGAAGCCCACAGTGTTCTGCAGTGATGCTGGGTGCAGGCACTGTGGTGCCCAGAGGGTATGGGGTTCCCACAGAGCAACAGTTGTGCCAGATAGGACACGGCAGTATCCAGTAAAGAGCCAGCAGAACTTGGCAATAGCTGGCATGAGATATCCCTAAGGACTCCCACTTAGCTCTGAGAAGACTGACAGAGGCTAGAGGACCTGCGTGAGAACAAATAATGCTCTTACTTACAGTCAATTACTTTTGACTGGCTGTACAACATACATTTCCCCTTCTTCTAGTTACAGATTCCTTATTTTTCTTTAGGAAATCACCTATCTCTCACTCTCAGTTCTTGTGGTTTTGATGCAATTGACCCATTTCCCAGATCCAGGGGTTGACATGACTCTGAGGAATGGTCAATTAATATATTCCATCCTTTTTACCATTGTGACTATATCAGGGACTGGTACATAGGCAAAGTCAGGCCACGAAATAAAACACAGGACTTTTTGGAACTTTCGGAAGAGATGCTCTCTTTTCACCAGGATTCCGAGTAATAAGGAAAATGGAAGCCTAGGGCTGCCAGTGTTTGATACAATGCAAAAAACTGAGAAAGCAACTAATATAGAAGAAAATAGGCTCAATGGTTGTGGAAAAATTATGGAAAACTTGGTAAAGCAAAAAATTTAAGTAGCATCTCCTTTCAATGCCATATAGAGATGAAGGGAAATGAACTTTAGTATAACTCATTCTTCACAATTGATTAAAGGAGGTAGAGAAGTCCCATGTTAATTAAATGTATTTATCCTGTAAAAATGCAAACAATGCTTATGCAACAAAACAGATAATCCTAAAGATTACAGTTTATTGCCCTCTAGGATATCAACCAGTTTTGTATCTAACCCAGCAATCTTATCCTAGCATACCACTATTAAATTGTCTATAAATACCTAGTTTCTCAAATGATTTGGACAAATTTTCATGTTTTTCTGGATCTCTCATTAATTAATGAGTTAAATAAAATCTTTGACATGGGTTCACTTTGTATTTGCCTAAAACTCATGATTTTAATTTTTATGATATTCTTTAACACAAGAGATGAACAGAAAAAAGAGAAATAGAGAGCAAGTCCTGATGACTTCATTTATGTGCCTGAATCCTACTATCTCTACTGGTGGACTCCATTCTTGGGAGTCAATATATTCCATTTGAGGAGTAAGCCTGTGTGAATTGGATTTCAGTTGCTTGTATCCATAACAGTGATGATAAATAGTCGTGGGCTCTGTAGCCAGGAAGCTGTAGCTTAATACCAATTTGAGTACAGAGCCTGGTGAAGCCTGGGAAATATAAGATTATATGCATAACAGCATGGCATGTTAAAATAGAATATTTTAGTCTCCATTTCATCTGAGGTCCCAAAAATAGTAAATGCTGTATTGTACAAGTCACCACTGTTAGGGCTAAAAAGATTATTCTGAAAACCAGTTCTGTGACTATTAGCTGACCATTACCTCTAGCCCATAAAAAGCAGTAGGAGAGACTGAGAAAAAGTGGGATTTTGGAAAACTGGGCTGAGTGGGAATTGTCACTATGCTCTGAGATTCCCATCTCATGAAGGATAGGTTGAAGCTACATTCTCCTGACCTCAAATCAGGAACCACTCAAAAAGCTCTGTATGTGGACAGGTGTCTGAATCACAGCTGAGAAATACAAAGGGATGCGTTGAGATTAGCCTGCATTCCCAAAGTTTGTTAAAGCAAAAAATAATGTGAGGCTATTTTCTGTGGATTTTATGTGGGTTGTGCATAAGAGAGCTTGGGTGAAGTTTTCTTAGATCCTGTCTAAGAAGATGACCTGACGATCCAAGGGGATCTCAGCAGAAAGAACCTAGAAGAGTCCTCCTGGGTGCTTGGGGGTAAAGGAAGGAGTCCTAGCAATTAGATGGAATAGATGCCTTCCCCTAGAAACAAGTTGAATTCATACAAGAGATTCTAATAATTAGGCCACCTAACTTTGGTCTCCTCGCTTAGTTTCGTCATTGCAAATTTTAACTGAGACTGCACTTTGTAACAAGAGGATGACAGAAAATTCATGGGCTTTGGTTTATATTTCATTTGACTGGATGGGAGAAAGCTACCCTTACAAACTTCAAGGAGTGTTTGACTGAGCTGCATAGCAGATGTATAAAGTTGTTTTCTCATCACACTCTATAAGTCCTGCTTGGTCAGTGTAGCCATTACATATCTTTGAAGTCATTTTGCCTTGATTATTAAATGAAGGTTATCCCTATTAGTTAAATGTTTTTGAAATCAGGGAGCATTTTGTAATCAATGTGTACATTTAATGTTATGGCAACAGTGTAATGGTTTTTTCTTTCTAAAAACATGTTATTAAGTTGATGGTGAGACCTAAAATAAAAGAAATATGATAATACAGCAAAGGCACCACAATCCATTAGCACCCCATTCCTATGACCATGTCAGAAACTGTACAGATTATATTTTTATAATGAAATCTGACAGCCTGACCAAGGTGCAGTGACCTTTCAACTGTTATTCAGGTAACAACTACATTTCTAAAATCCCAACAACTGCATTAGCAGGTACCTGCACTAGCAAGTATCTGATGTCACTGTCATCAGATGAGGTGACAAACTTGCAATTGGCCAAGCTGTCTGCATGGCCACTAAGCTCCAAGGTTCATTTTGGTAGGTTTGCTGTCAGAGAACCCAACTATCCGCACTGACCTAGTCTCTCCTGACTCCGGGAACAAAGAAGGACAGGATAGCAGAGAATGCCTGGGCCAGGGAGATTGCTTCAAGCAAGAGGGATGGAGTGATGGTGACAGATGGCCAGAAAGCTACCTGAACAGAGCAAATCTGTTTTGTTCTATTTTTAGGGCAACAAATGAGGAAAATGTATTGCATTGCTATTTAGACACCTGTAGCAACCCTTTCTGGGTAAGGTAAACAATGACAGCAAAGCAAGCTGGTTCATGTTCTTTAACCCTGGGTCTGTCCCCACCCTCCAGTCAAGTGCTATATCAATTCCCCTCTGGATTAAGTCTCTCTGAGAAACTGATGAGCTATAGACCAGCAGTTCTCTAAAAACCCAGTGGAGGAGATGTGGGTAGCTTGAACAGAGGAAGTTTCTCTTTGACTGACTCTGCCTCTCCCTGCTCCACCAGATGAAATACGTGAATCCTGCTCACTCCTTTCTAGAGACTACCTGGCACCCTGACACCTTCACTTCTTCCCACCTACTGCCCTTTCCAAAGTGCTATCCCCAATTCCAGTCATGTGCTACCTCTGCCAATTCAATTTAGTTCACTTTAAAATTGTGGGCACCAACTGGGCAGGAGGCACAATGGAGAACAGCAGTAATGGTTTTTTCTTTCTAAAAAATATGTTATTAACCCAAAGATGATTTAGATTGGCCTTGTCCTAAAAGAATTCACAGCCTAGTAGGGGAGGCAGTCATTGACATAACTAAATGTATAGTGGAATTAAACAAGTATTCTATTAGAAGTACAGAATACCAAAGAAGCACACAACTCATGTATTATTGGGTAGAGAGAACTAGAAAATAACTGAGTTTGATGAGACATGAGAAGGACAGAGGTCTACGTGTGGAGGTCATGTCCAAGGGGTCAATCCTGTTTGCTCCCAGAATGCTGACCAAAGCTAGAAATTGGGAATGTCCCCTTAAAGTTGGAAGATGCTATAGCCACCTCCAAGAAAGTTATTTTAGAGTGGACCACTGAGCCTCCAAACTGGGAACCAGGGCTGGAGTGGATGGATAGGAAGTCAGAAGAAATTCTCGGCTACCAGTCATAAGCTTTGCTTCAGGCACTAGCCCAGGCCACAGGGGAGTTTCCAGGTGTGACAGAAGATGCAGATGGCCTTTCTGCCCACCATGACCAAATGGGCCCCTGCCTCACAGGCCTTATAACTTCCCTGATGCCTGCAAGCCCCAGGAGGCCTGGGTTGGGACAAGTCCTCTGTATTTTTCAATTTCAGACCACATTTCTCCTCAGCCACACACCTTGGTAAAGAACCAGCTTCTTTCTATCCCACCCACCTTGGCCTGATTTGCTTTCTTCACCACTATGTTTTAGTTGGAAACATCCCTTCCACACTAACAAGTTTCTATAACTTTGAATCCAGCCTGAAAAGATTGGGCCTTGGTCCTTTCTCTGTCTGAATTCCCCTGGGATCTTTTTGCAAATTTTCCAATCCCCTGCCCAGAAACCTTTCCTATATCAACAGATTTTTTTGGTTGCAGGAATAATACTCTGCATAGGGATGGGAAGGGAAGTAGGAGAAAGCCCAGTCCTAGTCCAGGGACATGTGAGAAGGAGAATGGACAGAGAAAGAGGGTAAGCAAGAGTCAGCCTTGCATGCTTTGTGGCTCCTCTATACCACCCCAGGCAGAAAACCTAGTAGTTAAAGCATATCATTTTACAGGAAAAGTAAGGGTTGGAGGACTTTTATACCATATTCCATTGGAATTTGGGGTAGAGACCACAATACAGTGTGGCCCCATGGTAACAGTAGCATGATACCTTCAGAACAAAGTAAAACTATAGCACAGCATGTTTACAGAGACAAAGCAAGCCAGCACACCCAAGTCTTCTTTGGTTCTCATGCAGCAGAGGGGACAAAGACAAAACTCAGCAGCCCAGCTGCACAATACAGACTCAGAACTTATGGTTGACCTGGGGTACAGCTGCTCACCCAACCATTACCTCCCCATCCAAGAATCCGATCACAATAGCTTTCTAACTAGGGTTCCCTCCATTGCTCCATTTATTCATCCAGCAAAGTTGACATTTGCAGTGGAAGGCTAATAAGTCACACAGGACTAATTCTTCACTTACTCCCTCCAGCAAGAAACCCAGCAGTCAGTCCTCCTGGGCATAGTTACCACAATATTAAGCTCTTGTTGCTTTCTTTTTGTAGCTCCTCGATGAGGAGTCTGAGGAAGGGAATGTGTAGACAGAGGACATGTAGTCATCTGTAATTTTGTGAAAAGGAGCAATTCAGCTTTTAAGGCAAATGAGGTTTAAGTTGCAGGTTTTAAGGCTCATGTGGTTTACTTTAGAGTCTAAGTGTTCCTCATCTATTCTGATCCCAAATAGAAAATAAAGAAACTCCATATTCTTTGCACACCTGAAATGTAGGGAGAAAAAATTTGTGATGCTGTATTACTTTTGCTGGAAAGAATAAATTGAACTCTGTTTAACCCAAAATCCTACAACAACTCCATATTCATTTTTTCAATTTGTTGGTTTGTTTTCCTTGTCAGAAAATGGTCACTAGGCTGACTGTTAGGATGGTCATTAAAACTGGCATGGGCAATAGAGGAAAAAGAGCAGATGTGGGAAGAGAGGGAGAGATCATGAGTTGCCTGTGGAGTAACGTGTTGAGTCTGAGGTTCATTCTTGCCACTGTTTCCTGCCTCAAATTCATATAGGAGGTTAGCATGAGAAAAGCAGATTAGCAAAATCATCTGCATAGAGATCATTGTTGAAGCTATGAAACAGAAACAGATTGCCCTCAAAGAGAAGATAAAAGGAAAAAGTGAATTTGTGAGACACATTAATTCAAGGGGCAAATGGCAGAAGATGAGTAAAAAAGAGAATAAAGTATATTCATTGAGGTAAAGACCAAGAAAGCTATAGATACTACATAAGTCAGCCAAAGGGGTGCTGATGCAAAGTACCAGAAATCTGTTGGCTTTTATAAAGAGTATTTATTTGGGGTAAAAGCTAACAATTAAAAGGCCCTAAAGAGGCCCACTCAAGGTACCATAACAGGTACTTCCTCACCAAAAGTCTGGTGCCACATGTTGAAGGAAAATGGCTGCCAATGTCTGCAAGGCTTTAGCCTTCCTCTTTCCACTTAAGGTTCCATGGACCCAGCTTCTTCTGATCTCAGCTGCAGGGTGGAAGGCTCATTTCTTCCTGGCTCAGCTGCTCTGGTCTCTTCACAAGGCCAGCTGTAGACTATCAGGCAAATTGCTCATCTTTCTACTTGGGACCTCAGGATCAAGGCTGACAAGTTCCCTCCTCTTCTGTGTCTACGGAGCTCTCTCTAGTCTTCTGTGTATCTTCTTCTGTCTGAGTGTCCATTTATATAGTCCACCAAGGGGATGGGAATGACATGGTCGAATCAAAACCCTAATCTTGGGAAGTGGATGTGGGTCAAGCGATTGGGCTCCTGTTAACCATATGGGAGGTCCAGGGTTCGATTCTCAGGGCCTCCTGGTGAAGAGAAGCTAACCTGCGCAGCGAGCTGGCCAGAATGGAGAGCTGGCCTACAGGGAGTGCTGGCTTGTGTGGAGACATGGCACACCAAGATGATGCAACAAAAAGAGACAAAGAGGAGAGACAATAAGAGACGCAGTAGACCAGGGAGCTGAGGTGATGCAAGAGATTGAGTGCCTCTCTCCCACTCCGGAAGGTCCCAGGATCGGTTCCCTCTGCCACCTAAAGAGAAGACAAGCAGACACAGAAGAAAAGACACAGAGAGCAGACAGTGAGTGCAAAACAGTGGCGGGGGGTGGGGCGGGGAGGGAATAAATAAATCCTTTTTTTAAAAAGCCCTAATCTTGATTTAATCAAGTAAATATAAAGTAAAACCTTTGAATTTAATATACTCAAAGGGTATCATGTCCAAAGGAACAGACCAGTTTAGAAACAATCTTTTTGGAATTCATAAATAATATTAAACTGCCACAGATGCCAAGAAAGAAGATGACCTGTGAAAGAACACCTTATTGGACCTGTTCTTATTGCTATTTCCTTTTTTAGGACCTGGCTGGGTGATTTTAGGCAGGTCTTGCAAGGAAGGAAATAAATTATGCAGAATTTTTACATTCTAGCTTTGGAATGGTGTGCACATTAAGGCAAGGAATCTGGAAGCAAATATTGATGAATAATCTGTTTAGTTGATTCAAAGTCTTATTTCTCAAGAACAAGTATTTTCTGGAAGAAGTAGCTAAGTTATTTTGTGCTTTTTCTCAATATTTTTTAATATATTTTTATTGAAGTATATCATTCATACATGAACATGCATAAATAATAAGTGTATAGTAAAGATTATGAACTTACAAATAAACATACTTAATATCATACAGGAGTCTCATACATCACCCCTCCACCAACACTTTGCATTGTTGTGAAACATTTGTTACAAACTGTGCAAGAGCATCGTCAAAATATTACTACTAACTATAGTCCCTATCTTACATTTGGTGTATTTTTCCCCCAACCCACACTATTTTTTAAAAATATATTTTCATTACAGAGGTTGTGAACTTGCAAAACAATCATATGCACGTGTAGAATTCCCATACAACACCCCTTCACCAACATACCACACCACGGTGGAACATTTGTTACAGATTATGAGATAATATAATCAGACTATTACCACCAGGCATGGTTCATAGTGTACATTTGGCACACTTTTTCCATACACCTCCATTATCAACACAGTACATCTTTGGCATTGATGCATGAATATTATAGTATTGCTGTTAACTACAGTCTATAGATCATACCAATTGTAGTTTTCCCATGCTTCTCCACATTCCCACTACCCTGCAATAGTGATGTACACCTGCTTTAGCTTAAAAAATGACTCACTTGTATTTGTACCCTCAACCACAATTCTCATCCACCTCTGGATTCACTGTGTTATTTAGTCCCTAATTATTCTTTAGCTTTCTTTCAATTGACATTTACTTCCTCAGACTACCCTTTCCAGCCACAATCCCATTTATAAACCAGTTGCTACTCACTATAATGTGTTACCATCAACTCTATCCATTTCCACACTTTTACAGTCAAGTTAATTAAAACTTCTACATACATTAAGCATCCTCTTATCTCCTAATAACCTATAGTCTAGGTTTTAACTCCATACGTTTATTCTTCATATTTGGTTCATATTAATGAGACCATGCAATATTTGTCCTTTTGTGTCTGGCTTACTTCACTTAGTACAATGTCTTCAAGACTCATCCATGTTATCATATGTGTACCAATTTCATTTCTTCTTACTGCAGCATAGTATTCCATCGTATGCATAAACCACATTTTGTTTATCCATTCATCGGTTAATGGACACTTGGGTTGTTTCCATCTTTTGGCAATTGTGAACAACGCCTCTATGAATATCGATGTGCAGATGTCTGTTCGTGTCATAGTTGTTAATTCTTCTGGATATATTCCTAGTAGAGGAACTGCTGGCTAATATGGCAGTTCTATATTTAGCTTCCTGAGGAACCGCCAAACTGTCTTCCACAGAGGCTGCACCATTTTACACTCCTACCAACAGTGAAGGAGTGAGTGTTCCTATTTCTCCACATCCTCTCCAGCACTTATTGTCTGTTTTTTTAAATAATGACCATTTTATGCTATGTTAGATGATATCTCATTGTTGTTTTAATTTGTATTTCCCTACTAGCTACTGGTGTGGAACATTTTTTCATGTGCTTTTTGGCCATTTGAATTTCCTCTTTGGAGAAATGTCTATTTAAATCTTTTGCCCATTTTTTAAATTGGATTGCTTGCTCTTTTATTGTTGAGTTGTACAATCTCTTTATATAGAATGGAAATCAAACCCTTATCGGATATGTGGTTTCCAAATATTTTCTCCCATTGAGTGGGTTGCTTTTTCACCTTCCTGATGAAGTCGTTTGAATCACAGAAGTGTTTAAGTTTGAGAAGGTCCCATTTATCAATATTTTCTTTCATTGCTCGTGCTTTCAGTGTAAGGTTTAAGAATCCACGACCTACCACCAGATCTTGAAGATGTTTCCCTACATTTTCTTCTAGGAGTTTTATTATACTTGCTTTTATATTTAGGTCTTTGATCCATTTTGAGTTCATTTCTGTATATGGTGTGAGATAGGGGTTTTCATTCTTTCTTTTGGCTATAGATATCCAGGTCTCCCAGCACCATTTCTTGAATAAACTGTTCTGTCCCAGCTGGGTGGATTTGACAGGCTTGTCAAAAATCACTTGGCCATAGATGTGAGGGGCTGTTTCTGACCCATCAATTCAGTTTCATTGGTCTATGTGTCTATCTTTATGCCAATATCATGCTGTTTTTACCACTGTAGCTAGGCAATATGTTTTAAAGTCTGGAAGTGAGAGTCCTCCAACTTCACTTTTCTTTTTTAAGATGTTTCTGGCTATTTGGAGCCTCTTAACCTCTCAGATAAATTTGATAATTGTGTTTTCCATTTGTTTTTAAAATGCTGGTGGAATTTTTATTGGGATTGCATTGAATCTGTATATCATTTTGGGTAGAATTGACATCTTAATGATATTTAGTCTTCCAATCCATGAGTGTGGAATGTTCTTCCAATTATTTAGGTCTTTTTAAATTTCTTTTAGCAATGTATTATATTTTTCTGAATACAAATGCTTTTAATCCTTGGTTAAGTTTATTCCTAAATATTTGATTCTTTTAGTTGCTACTGTATACGGAATTGTTTTCCTGACTTCCTCCTCAGATTGCACATTACTAGTGTATAGAAACACCACTGATTTTTGCATATTGATCTTGTATCCCGACACTCTACTGAAATCATTTATTAGCTCTAGCAGCTTTGTTGTAAATTTTTTGGGACTTTCTAGATATATAATCATATCATCTACAAATAGTGAAAGTTTTAATTCTTCCTTTCTGATTTGGATGCCTTTTATTTCTTTTTCTTGCCTGATTGCTCTAACTAGAGCCTCTAGCACTATATTGAACAACAGTGGTGACAATGGGCATCCTTGTCTTGTCCCTGATGCCAACAGGAAAGCTTTCAATCTTTCACCATTGAGTGCAATGTTAGCTGTGAGTTTTTCATATATGGCCTTTATCATCTTGAGAAAGTTTCCTTCAATTCCTATTTTTTGTAGTATTTTTTAATCAAGAAAGGATGCTGTATTTTGTCAAATGTCTTTTCTGCATCAATTGATAAGATCATGTGATTTTTCTTCTTTGATTTATTAATGTGATGTGTTATGATGATTGATTTTCTTGTGTTGAACCAGCCTTGCATGCCTGGTATAAAACCAACTTGATTATGATGAATAATTCTTTTAATGTGTTGCTGGATTTGATTAGCAAGTATTTTATTGAGGATTTTTGCATCTGTATTCATTAGAAAAATGGGTCTGTAATTTTCTCTTTTTGGTAATATCTTTATCTGGCTTTGGTATTAGGGTGACAATTGGCTTTTTAGAATGAGTTTGGTAGCATTTCTTCTTGTTTAATTTTTTGGAAGAGCTTGAGTAAGATTGGTATAAAATCTCCTTTGAATGCTTGGTATAACTCACCTGTGAAACTGTCTAGTCCTGGGCTTTTCATTTTGGGGAGATGTTTGATGACTGTTTGAATTTCTTTACTTGTGATTGGTTTGTTGAAGTCTTCTGTTTCTTCTAGGGTCAGTGTAGGTTGTTTTGTACATTCCTAGGAATTTTTCCATTTCATCTACATTGTCTAGTTTTTTCGGCATACAGTTGTTCATAGTATCCTCCTATGAGCTCTCTTATTTCTGTGGGGTCAGTAGTAATGTTCCTGTTTTCATTTTTTATTTCATTTATTTGTATCTTTTTTTCTTAGTCAGTCTAGCTAAGGGTTTGTCGATTTTGTTAATCTTCTTGAAGAACCAACTTTTGGTTTTGTTTATTCTATCTTTTGTTGTTGTTGTTCTCAATTCCATTTATTTCTGTTCTGATCTTTGTTATTTCACTGCTTCTACTTGCTTTGGGATTAGTTTGCTGTTCCTTTTCTAGTTCCTCTAGCTGAGTAGTTAGGTCATTGATTTTAGCTCTTTCTTCTTTTTTAATGTAAGCATTGAGGGCTATAAATTTTCCTTTCAACACTGCTTTCACTGCATCCCATAGGTTCTGATATGTTGTATTCTCCTTGTCAATCATCTTGAGATATTTATGGATTTCTCTTGAAATTTCTTCTTTGACCCACTGATTATTTAAGAGTGTGTTGTTTAATCTCCATATATATGTGAATTTTCCCTTTTTCTGCTGCTTGTTGATTTCCAATGTTATTCCATTATGATCAGAGAAAGTGCTTTGTGTAATTTTAATTTTGTTGAATTTATTGAGATCTGCTTTGTAACCCAACATATGGAGAAAGATCCTGGAGAAAGATCCATGAGCACTTGAAAAGAATGTATATTCTGCTGTTTTGGGGTGCAATGTTCTGTATATGTCTATTAGGTTTAGTCCATTTATCATATTATTCAAGCTCTCTGTTTCTTTATTGATCCTCTGCCCAGATGTTCTAGCCAATGCTGAGAGTGGCATATTGAAATCTCCAACTATTATTGTAGAGATGTCTATTTCTCCCTTCAGTTTCACCAGTGTTTGCCTCACGTATCTTGGGGCATCCTGGTTAGGTGCATATACATTTATGTTTGTTATTTCTTCATCATGAATCATCCCTTTTATTAATATGTAATGTCCTTCCTTGTCTCTAATAACAGTTTTGCTTTTAAAGTCTATATCATCTGATATAAGTATAACTACCCCAGCTTTATTTTGGTTACTGCATGCATGGAATATCTTTTTCCAACCTTTTTCTTTCAATCTATTGGTATCCTTGGGTCTAAGGTGGGTATCTTGCAGACAGCATATAGATGGCTTATATTCTCTTATCCATTTTGCCAGTCTGTGTCTTTTGATTGGGGAGTTTAATCCATTAAAATTCAATGTTATTACTGTAAAGGCAGTTCTGATTTCATCCATTTTGATTTTTACATTTTATCTGTCATTTTATTTTTGACACTTTTAGTTACTCTTACTGATACAGTCATCATTTCTAGACTCTCTTCCAAGCTCCTCTCTCCTGTCTTTTCTTTTCAGGCTGTAACCTTCCCTTTAGTATTTCCTGCAAAGCTGGTCTTTTTGTTATAAACTCTTGCAGTTTCTGTTTATCTGTGATTACTCTAATCTCATCCACATTTTTGAAAGATAATCTTGCCAGATATAAAATTCTTGGCTATCAGTTTGGCTCTTGCAGTATCTTAAATATATCATACCACTGCCTTCTTGCCTCCATGGTTTCTGATGAGAAATTGGCACTTAATCTTATTGGGTATCCCATATATGTTATGCATTGCTTTTCTCTTGCTGCTCTCAAAATTCTCTCTTTGTCTTCGGCATTTGACATTCTGATTAGTATGTGTTTTGGAGTTGGTCTATTCGGATTTATTTGGATGGGAGTACATTGTGCTTCTTGGACGCAGATATCTATGTCCTTCAATAGGGTTGGGAAATTTTCTATCATTATTTCTTCAAATATTCTGTCTGCCCTTTTTCTCTTTTCTTCTCCTTCTGGAACACCCATGACACGTATGTTTGCATGTCTCTTGCTGTCATTTAGTTCCCTGAGACCCTGTTAAATTTTTTCCCATTCTTTTTTCATCTGTTCTTTTGTATGTTCACTTTTGGAGGCCATGTCTTCAAGCTCACCAATCCTTTCTTCTGCTTCCTCAAATCTGCTGCTATATGCCTCCAGTGTATTTTTTAAACAATTTATTGAAGTATATCATTCATACATGAACATACATAAACTATAACTGTTCAGTAAACATTGTGAACTTCCAAAACAAACATGCATAACATCATACACATCACCCCACCCCAAATACTTTGCATTGTTGTGAAACATTTGTTAACAAATTATAAAAGAGCATAACAGGAGAGTGACACAAGGGAGAGCCGAGATGAAGCGCACTGAAAAACCAGGAACTAAGGTGGCACAGGCAGTAGGATGCCTCTCTCCCACATCGAAGGTTCCACTGTATTTTTAATTTCATTTATTGTCCCTTTCATTCCCATAAGCACAAATTCTTCTTTGTGCTCATCCAATGTCTTCTTAATAACCTTAATCTCTTTAGCCATCTCATTGAATTTATTAAGGATATTTGTTTGAACATCCATGATTAGTTGTCTCAACTCTTTTATGTCATCTGCAGGCTTCCTTTTCCTTTAACTATGCCATATCTTCCTGTTTCTTGGTATGGACTGTAATTTATTGTTGGTGTTTTTGCATCTGGCTTGCTAGATGTATTTATTCTAGGTACAGTTTCTCCCTTTAGTTTAGGGCTTTCTTGTCTTTCCTCCCTTGCTGATTGTGTAGTAGGATCCGGATGTAGTTGGTGCTGTAAGCTATGGAGGCTGAAGCTGCTCACATTGCTCCAGAAATTGATGAAGCTTCTCCCACGTTTCTCCTCTCTTAGGAGTAGGGATAAAGCTGCAGCCATGTGTAATAGTCCAAGTTGGGCAGGACAAGAATGTCTGTAGTTGCCTGGAGAGACTGATAAAGCTTCACACCCTTTCCTCCTCTACCTTGGACAGGGATGGAGCTATAGTTGTGGGCAGCAATCTATGCTGTGTGGGTCCAAAATGACCACAATTGCTCAGGTAAACTGACATAGCACCAGACCTCCTCCCTGCTGGAGGTGGGAATGGACCCTCTGGAGTGCCCAATAATCTAATCCATGTGGGCCAAATATGCCTGCAGTTGCCCTGAGAAGCTGAGGGAGTACTGTCCCTTCTGCCCTTTAGCAGTGGAAACAGAACAACCAACGTCCAACAGTTCAGTCCTTGTGGGCTGAAAGTACCCACTGTTACCCAGAGTGAATGAGGAAGCACCAGCCCCCTCCTAGCCTTTGGGTGGTGGGGATGGTTCTACAGGCGTCCAACAGTTCAGTCCCTTTAGGCCGAGAATACCTGCCGTTGCCCAGAGAGGCTGAGAAAACACCAGACCCCTCCTATCTTATTAAAGCATAGGGTTGGATCCACAGGCACCCAACAGTTCAGTCCCTGTAGGACAAAAGTATCCGCCTTTGTCCAGAAAGTCTGTGGAGACACCAGAACCCTCCTATCCTATTGGGAGATGAGGGTGAATCCACAAGTACCCACCAGTTCTGGCTGTGTGGGCCAAAAGCACCTGCAGTTACCCAGAGAGGCTAGGCAAACACAGTCCATCTCTTGTCCTATTGGGGATGGGGGTAGAGCCACAGGTGCTCAATGCTCGGGTTTGTGTATGCCAAAAGTACCTGCAGTTGCCCTGAGAGGCTGAAGGAGCACCAACCCCCTCCTTTCCTATGGAGGGACAGAGGTGGAGATGGACTTGAAGGCATTCAACAAACCAGTTCATGTGGGCTGAAAACTCCTGCCGTTGCCTGGAGAGGCCGAGGTTACCCAGCACCTCTCCTATCCAATTGGGGTGCAGGAATTGCAGCCCCAGGTGTCTGTGCCAGCGGAGAACACTTGTAGTTGCCTGGGGAGGTCCTGCCAGCTTCCTCTCTGTTGGAGGTGGGGCTGGAACCAAGGCTAGGGCTGCAATCTGATCTTGCTAGAAAGAAGCCAGTCCCTAACTTCACTGGATTTTCAGTCAACCAGGATTCCCCTCATGCCAGGGTGGAGGGACAGAATCATAATGACGGCTACCGGACTCTTTCCAACTTGGACAGGTTCAAACCTAGCTGTTTCTGGGATTATATTTTAGCCAGCTGAGTCCACTAATCAGTAGCTAGGTCGGTGGACAACTGTCTCTTCCTCCACCATTTATGGATAATGGAACTTCCAACTCCAGCCACAGAATGGTTCCTGAGGTGGCTTGCGCCGCTAGAGTAGGATGGGCACCGGCCTCTGCATCATGGCTTGCAGTTTCCCAGAGACGTTGTGCAGTCCCCCCAGCTTCCTCCCTGCCAGAGATGGGGCTGGGGTTTAGGCTAGACCCGCAATCGGACTTGAGTGGAAAGAAGCTGATCCTTACCAGCACTGTGATTTTCTATCAGCTCTGCTTCCCCTCAGGCCAAGGGTGGAGTCAAAATGGCAGCTACCAGCCTCCTTCGGACCTGGACAGGCTCAAAGTTTAGTTGTTCCTAGGATTATATTTTAGCCTGCCAAATTTACTAATCTGTAGCTGAAGTCAGTGCCACACCGTGTCTTCCTACCCCGTTTTTTGGGAAACGGAGCTTCCAACTCCAGCCACGGAATAGCTCCCGAGGCAGCTTGCACCACAGGCACTGACCTCAGTGGCTTGGAGGGCTCTACTCACGAATCCTCTCTGCAGATGGGCAGTCTCCTCCTTCCATACTTTCAAAGATGTTGCAGGATATACTTCTGGTCTCCTGGGGTCCCCAAACAGGTGCTTTAGATAGCTCTGGGTGATTACTAACTGCCCTGTAGCATGCGCTGACTCCAGGAGCTCCTTACTTTGCCACCATCTTGGCTTCCCCCGCTTTCTCAATATTTTTTAACATAGGAACAGGAGAACGTTCCCAATGCCATTATTGTTTAACATGGAAACAGGAAATTGTCTTTGTTTAAGTTCTTCTTTTATAATTTTCTCTAGAGATAGTAAGAAAGGACCAGAAGTAAAAGGAAAAATGTGGAAATTATCCAGAATTAAGAATTGACAAATTGTGTAAGATAATGTTTAATGAAGTGACAGAGTCAAGCCTGTTCAGGAAAACATAGCTGAAATAGTAGAGCAGAGGGTAAGAAGGCAGTTTAAGACCAAGAAGGGAGAGGGCCCAAGAACTACTAGCAGAGGGAAAGGTGTAGAGTTTAAGATGACACATAGTAGATTCAGAAAGAATAAGACTTTGAAAAGCTCAAATGATAAGAAAGTGAGTTGAGAAAAGAAAAACACATTTTAAAACTTGAGGGGTGAAAAATGATTTAGGTTCCCCTAATTATACCAATATTTATATAGCAAACTGGAATAAAATATTTTCTTGTCCTTTATTCCAATTTTGTGACTGATAAATTCATTATCATACTTTAAAATCAATTAAAATGTCATCACTGTGAAGCTTTCCTGACTTTCCTAAATTCTTTCTCTGAACTTCCATAGCACATTCTGCCTAGATCTCCAGAGTGAAGCCTATCACAATGCATAATTTACACAGGGATGCTAGGGAGATTGTAAACAGATTAAGAGGGAAATGTAAGGATACTATAGAAGAAGTAAAGGACCAACCTACCTCTATGTAGAGGGGGCCAGTGGAGCAATATTGGGCAGCTCCTGGTAGTAAAGGTGGTTTAAGAAATTCTAAAGAAAGAGTGGTGTAACAAGCACATTTAAATGTTTAATTGTAGTCCTTTGCAATCATGTCATTACCTTGTGTGCAAGATATTTTGTAGGAAATTGAGAAAAGGGGCTGGACTCCACATCTGGGTCTGTAGAGGGCATAGAAAATAGAATAGTTAGGAAAGATAAGACACAGTAAAGCCAAGTCATTGGAGTCATCAGGGAATTAGAGTGAGGTGACTGTTAAAATGTAAGTCCATGGGATATAAAACAATAATAACAAACCCTGGCAGAGGGCGATGCATTTTCCCTGGGAAGTGCAGGAAGTATTCAACATTTTCCTTAAATCTCCAAGGGAAAAGGATCTTAGATGCCAGCCAGCTTATACATATTGGTCTCTTCCTGCTGATCTGAGTTCCCCATCACTAGAGTGAGTTCCTCCATGAGGAAATGTGTCTTAAACATCTTTGCATCCTCGGTGACTAGCATATAATAAGAGGTCAATGTTTATTAAACAAATGGATAAAATACATAGATAATAATTGTTTTATTAGGGCAAAAATAGCAGATAGTTTCTTGGTTGTAAGAAAAGTATCAAAAAGTGAAAAGGAATGTGGAAGCTGGAGACTAAATCTTAAATTTTATGTTCAAAGGCCTTTAATAGAAAAAAGGACTCATATATTTACATGCCATGTTCCACTCTTGAAAAGTATGAATAATAAAACTGGAAGTGTAACACTGTGGTTATTAAGGAGAGAGGGTAAAACATTGGGAAATGAAATCCTTAAGAAAGAATATAGGTATATAAAAAGACTGTAGGAAAGAAATAATGACCCCTTTGAAAAGCTTAGCCTTGACAGTACATTGTTACTTTATTAATTCTTATATCATCTCTGTAAGGCAGACAGCAATACTTTACCAAACAATAAACCAGAGGCAAAAGAAGGATTAGATTGAACTAGCCTATAACATTCAGCAAGGCGGTGCCCAACACCCAGGTTTCTCTTCTAAAATTGGCAGTGAGGAGCCAAGTCTCCAGAAGAAAGACAAATTTTAAAAATCAGAAGACTGTCTGCCAACTTTCTTGGAACTGTAAAGCTCTGTTGTTATTTTTCTATCACCACCCATCTCCCTGCTAAAAGAACCATACCTGGCAAACATTTGTTATTGTTTCTAACATTAACCTTCTGGAAAATTTTCAGATAGCCCTAGATGCATTCTAGAAAGTTAAGAGTCACTGTATTAGTAGTAAATTGTGATTTAAAAATAATGTATAGGGAAGCGACTGTGGCTCAATCAGTAGGGCTCCCGTTTACCATATGGGAGGCCCCGGGTTCGGTTCCCGGGGCCTCCTGGTGAAGGCAAGCCCGCCCGCATGGCGTGGTTAGCTGACCCAGCGAGCACAAGCAGCAAGGGGGGCATAAATGAATTAAAAAAAAAAAAAAAAAAAAATGTATAGCAACATGCATTTCATACACCTAAACCATTTTTTCTAAGTGTAAACAAATAGCATTTTGATGCAGTCTAAAGCCGTAAACCTTGTTTCAGATAATTAGATTTACAGGCCACATTTTCTAATATTAAAACACTCTTCCAACTGAAACAGAAAAATGAAGATGAAGGCACTTTTTTGCCTTTATAAAATCACAGCAAGGGAAGTAAATTCAAGATGATAGAAAGTGTTGCCAACAGGATAAGGGTGGGAGTGAAGCCATAAAACCATTCCATATAAATATGGAACTTTGGTGCCAGTTTTCTTTTCATAGTAGAGAGAAACAGACTAAATTTAAAAGTCAACAACTCTTTATTAATTCTGTTTTTAAAGTTAGGAGTTGACATATCATACATAATGTATAAAAGCCTTTTATACAGACTAGCTGATGATTATACTGGAATCATTATTAGAATATTTAATGGGAACATAGAAAATCTTTATTCTGCTCCTCTGGAACAAATCAACAGTGCTCCCACTTCTCATTTTTTAAAAAGGACTTATAATACTTGACACCAGATGATTTTTACAAAGTGCTTTTAGAACCTGGATAAAAAGAGTGCTCGCAGACACAAAGCACTGAACATTTTTTTCTTTCTTTTCTTATTGCAAAAAATAAGGACTCCATCCAGTCTATCAAGTCATTTCACAAAGCCAAACATATCACTTATTTTCTTCCCCTTCATATATCCCAGAAGATTTCTAGGCAATTTTTCAGAAACCATTTTCCTACATTTTAACAAAAGAACCTTCCTTTCCTATCTCTCACCATTACCTTTCATGCCTGGGACTGATTTTATAATTTTACTGCCTTTATGTCCATTATTATAGATATCATCCTAAAACAAAGCTATGTCACTGATTGGAAGCTACAGAAATAAATGAAGACCACTGAAATGTGAACAAACAGAAACTATTTATTCAGAGTGTACTACAGCAAAGGAATCAGCCACTGCCACTTGCATTTAGCAGAGACTTAAAGAGGGGCAGGGGAGTTGGAAAACTTGATAGTGACAAAAAAAGAAGTCTTCAGGTATGATCTTATTGGAGGTGTTAACATGGGGAAGGTGGTGAAGGGCTAACTAAAAGAAGAGCACTTTAAGTGTTTGGTTTGGGAAACATATTTGGCTTTCTCTGTTTGGTTCTTGGTTGGAATAATAGGGAAGCTGACTCATCGACCAAGTCCTGGCCATTCTGGGCCAATTGCTGCAGAGGTTGTGATTTGGCTTCCTCGACTGGTTGCTGCAGAGGTTGTGGGTCAGAGTTTTATTGTCATATATAGTCTGGCTATTGTTTGTATTCTCAGTCTTGCTTTTTTGGTCTGTTTCTCACTTGTGAAAAGTTGACCAATTCATGGGAGACTAGAAATCCAGATCTTCATGGCTCAGGGATTGTTCAGTCATTCATAGTCAACTATTCTATAAAATCTTATTTGTGTTGTATCATCAGATCATCCAATGAGAGAGTGCCTGTGCAAAAGCATTTAAAATTCTCAATAGACTGCAATGGACCAATATCATGACCACTATGACAAAAACAAAAATAATTAGTCACCCTTATAAGATGCATAGGACCAGAATCTCTAATTGCCAAAACCAGGCCAAGAGAACAAATTTCATAGGCTGTGAAGACTAACCTTAGAGAGGCAAATAGTTTTTTTCTTAAGGCTATCTATCTATATACATATGTATGTATGTACATGTGTATGTGTTTGTGTATGTGTATGTATATGTATATGTATGTAGCCTGTTATACCTTGAACCCATTTGTAAATAGGACTGTTGAAGATGTTATTATTAGTTAAGGTGTGGCCAAACTGAAGTGAAGGCAGGTCTTAATCCAATACTTGTACTGAGACAAGTACAGCAAGAATTAGCAATAGCACAGATGTCACTATGACTTGCAAACAAGAAATCTATGGCAATGTGATTGTCCATCACTAGCCATGCCAATGAGGTGAGACTGATCTGTATTCCATCTAAAACAGAGATGGTAATGTTAATAAACTCTGCCAGAGTCAGTGATAAGTTTTTTGAAGTATTTTCTATTTGTATGGTTCCCACAGATGGAACACTGCTTTTATTGTTTGCATAAACGATGAGCTAATAATTCCCCTCAGGTAAAGTACCTGAATAAATCAAGGGTAGCCTTGTTTTGGAGCTCACACCTAAGTCAGAATTTCTAGTCTTAGTGATTTATAGAATTAGGGTCTCTGTGTCCAGACAAGTCTTGGAATATTATCTCTAGAGGTGTTAGTCTGAGCCACACATCATCAGGCATCCTGGCCACAAAGGAAGTAGAGATCTAAGACAAAGGAATCATTGATTATATGAGGTCATTGGTTGGGTTACATACTTGAATCTCTATTAGGCTCTTCTAAGTGACTAGGTGACAAAAAGTATTTTGCCTGTTGTCCTAAAAACGTTGTTGAATTCAAACATAGAATTACCTAGGGTCTCATCAATATATTATAATAGTTGATTCTGCTTCTGGGAGATAAAGACGCTACCAAAGTCACAAGTTCATTTGTTTAAAGACTTTTACCCATGTAGGTGCAAGTGGAAATGTCATTGACTATAATTCCATGATCTCATTTGATGAAACCAGAATTGAACAGAGATTTTGATCATGATGTTGTGGATTGAATCATGTCTACCACAAAAGATATGTTCAAGTCCAAACCACTGGCCTGTGGGTCTGAACCCATTTGTAAATAGGACTGTTGAAGATGTTATTATTAGTTAAGGTGTGGCCAAACTGAAGTGAAGGCAGGTCTTAATCCAATATGGCTAAGATCCTTTTAAGCAAAGGAAATAGGACACAGAAATAAAAGCCAGAAGTGAGAGAAGCCAGAAAATGAGATTGCCATATGACAAAGGATTGCCATCACCAGAACGCTACAGACTTTGGAGAAAGCATGGCCTTAACACCTTGATTTTGGAATTCTAGGCTCCAAAACTGTGAGTCAATAAATTCCTGTTGTTTAAGCCAACCAATGTGTGGTATTTGTCATAGCAGCCCTGGCAAACTAAGACACATGGGATTTAGCCACAGGTGGAATATACAGCAGACAATAAGATTGAGGACAGTGGCTAATCTTTCGGGTAATCTGATAATGGCATTAGAATGACTGTTTTGATCTAACAGTTATCATTAAAATATTTTTAAAAGGTAGGTTATTATGGGTGGATGACAATTAAAAATCTATAGAAAATGGGAAGAAGAATGATTACTGTGTAAGCAAACAGATGAAAAACAAAACGAGAATTATTCAGGAGCCATGGGACAACATCATGGGCAGAAACTGTCCATTATCCAAGTTCAGGGGCTTGTTCTGAAAGTCGTGGGTCAGCTGTCTGTTGCTGAAGATCAGCTGCCTCTAGGGGATCTCTGAGAATTCTGGATTTGGGTCCTTATTGGATTAGTTTTCCGATTGTGTGGAATTCAGGGTGTCTTCTTTAGTTGTGAAATGTGAACCCAAGGAATGAGTCCCTGGAGTTTCATCATTGTTTATTTGTTTTTAAGTACCTGATAAGATTCCTTCCCATGAAGCTCAAGAGCAGTTTTTTCTGATGCTTCTTCCAGTGGATGAAATCTTCAGATCATGAAGAGGTTGTTTAGGAAGAAGTTGTGGGAAGGTGGCCTTAACCTGTTGGTAATAGAACTGGGTATAATATATGAGTTCCTTGCAATATTTCACCATGTCTGCATGAAGCAGATCATACTCAAGTATTAGGTGTGCAATTCCTAAGTGCATGGGCTTTCCAGGTATCAGCTTATAGGGATAACAGATGTGTCCCTAGGGAGTAGACTATATGGCCATAGAGACTAGTGGGAGTACCTTTGGCCAAAGGAGTTCTGAAAGTTTTGCTAATTTTAAAGTAAGGATGTGATTGGCTCTTCCAATCTTTCCAGAAGACTGTGGGTGGTAAAGGCAGTAGAAATTCTGACTGAGGTGAAATGCCTTACTGTATTATTTTATAATAGTTCCCATAAAGTGTATACCTCAATCCCTTGATATTTAAGTTGGTATGCCCCAGGTTTTAAACACAAAAGCAGATTTTTAGCAATCATAAAGGCTTTAGTTTTTTGGCAAGGAAATGCTTCAACTTATCCTGAAAATAGAGATATAATAAATAATACATGTTAAAATTCCATTGATGGTAGAAGTTAAATAAAATTCATCTGAAATTCATCCTTTGAAGCTGGATTCCTGGCTATGCCCCACCTTTACACTGTCCCCAGGATTACATCATTTACAGGTGACACATAGTCTTCAGCTCTCTTTAAAAATTTCTCAATCAATGTTGATTTAAGATACTAATCAATTTAGTTTAATTAGGAAATTAGCTAATATCCACTTAAAATCATCTGGTACTACCAAGTGGCTAACTTGAGTGTGCCAGAGATTATCTAAGTGAAGAATACAACCATATTTTTTCCATTCTTCCTTTTCCAAATCAGGGGCTAAATGTCGATATTTTATAATGGCCTTTTTGAATCCCTCCAGAGATTTATCTTTTAGGAGTTTAGTTAAGGTCATAACTACTTGTTCAGCATAATCTGTTAGAGCATTCCTTTAGATTCCATACTTTTCTTTCTGCATGGACCTCAACTTTTATAAAAACCACTTCTCTAGGAAGTAGAAGTGCATATAACATTCCTTAATTGTTGTCCTTTTTCTAAAGGGAGCTACAGCAGAGGTGAGAAAATCCTTTGTTTCAGAGCATCTAAAAGTCATGTGCTGCTCTCTGTGTAACTATATATATGTACTACTAACTGTATAAATGCCTGATGTCTGTATGTATGTATGTTTAGTTTCTAGTCTTCAGGTAGTTGACAAGCTCTAGTAAGTGCAGTAAGTTCTGTCATCTTAGCTGATTTTACTTCAAGTAGTGGACTAAATTATAAAAGTGAGCTTTAAACTAATAATAGTATATTCTGCTTGATAACCAGCAGTTTCAGTTTTGAGATAGGATCCATCAATAAACAATATTAGGTCAGGGTTCCCAATGGGAGAAGCCCTAATAAATCTGAGTGAGGTACAGAAAGGTCCCTACCTGAGGTTAAACAATCATGAGATTCCTCTTCCCATAGGAGGAGGAGAGTGGCAGGATTCAGAATGTTGCAACAATGACTAGTAATGTGAGTGGGAGAGAAAGAAAATCTCACAGGAGGTTAATTGGCTGGCTGAAAGTTCTCAGTCAGTGTACTGTGCTTACTGTATGAGGAACCAGGAAGTCAAGCAGGAAACATGGAACTAGCTCAGTAGAAGCATCAGCAGCTATTGACAAGAGGGCATTAGCAACCAGGTCGAGGGTGAGACTATAGTAAGTGATGGCCTTTCGATAGTTCCCCTGAAGTTGAGTTAAAACCTTAAAGGCTTATCAAGATTGTTCATACACAAATAGAAAAAAAGGACTTTTTGTAGTTACAGATACCTAAGGAAAAATGCTGATGAAGAACCTTCTTCAGGTTACAGAAAGCCTATTCATGTTTGGCCACCCAGAGGAGAATCTCTTACTGAAGACTTAGTCAATTCATAAAGACATGTTACAATCTGAAGAAAACTTGGCACCCATTGTCTGCAATATCCAGTTAGACCTAGAATTCCTCTCAATTTTCACTTTGTGAGGAGTCTAAAATAAGCTTAGATTGTCTTAGGCTATCAGAAAAGTGTTTTTCCTCATTAAATAGGCCATGCCTTAAATAATACACTGTATTTTGTCAAAAATTGTAATTTGTCTTTTGAAACTTGATGTTCCTTTTCTTTAAGGCTGAGCACAAGAAAATGGAATCCTTTATAAAGGCTATCTTGTTTTCTGACTAAAGTTGGTGATTTTCTATATATTGTATAAAAACTGAATTACAGAGGAAATTTAAATATTTTAAGTCTTGATTGAGCATCTGGGGAAAAATAGTGAAACCCTGGAGCATAATTTTAAGTCTTGAGTGAGGACATGGGAAAAATCAATGAACCTCTAGGGCATAACTGTCCAGGTATATTGTTTTCCTCTCCAGGTAAAGGCAAAACGGTATTGACTGTCCTGACCTAGGGGCACCCTGAAAAAGACAGAACAAAAGTCCACAATGGTGAAACAGGTGACTCTGGGGGTAATTGATGACAGGATAGTATTTGTATTAGATACTACAGGGAAGCAAGAGATAACATTTTGTTAATGGTTCTGAGCTCTTGAACAAATAGATATGCTTATCCATTTGGTTACTTTACTGAAAGGATAGGAGTATTACAGGGGCTAATGCAGGATAGGAGATAAGGTTTTCAAGTATAGGTTTGAGTCTTTCTGGCTTCAAGGGATATTGGGGAAATTTGGTAACAATTTGGAGGGTCTATGTAAACATTAAAAGGTTCTGCTCCAATTAATTTTCCCATGTCAGTGGAATTTTTAGTCTACAGAGCATTAGATATGATGTCAAGATCTTTTAACTAGGGTATGCATCAAATATCATGGACAAGGCAAAGGTTTATATAGAGAAGACCAATTTGATTATGAATAGGGGAGCCTTCTAGAATCTCAAGAAATAGTCCCTCTGGAGTGCATTTAATATTTCAATCCCATTTTCTGAGTAAGTCTCTATTAAATTTGCAATAGTATCATAGATCAGAAAGGAATGTTTTTCAGTCAAGTTTCAAATGATTACAGTTAAGGGCTGGGAGATAAGGAAATTTTATGAAATACCTACTTCCTGTGTGGTATGTTAATTCTGAGGAAGAGATTGAGCAAGGTGGCAGGGTCTAATCTAAAAATAGTAATGTCCATATCTAGCAGGAATTGATGACGTTAACCATCTATATTTATAGTTAATTCACACTTTTTCCTTATTCAGAACATTCTCATTGACCTGAACTGAGATATTTTTATTTGCCTTAGTTTTCCTTTTGTAAGATGGAATAAGGTGTTGTTGATTTTCCCAGTATCCCTTCTGTTTACAATAACTTCAAGTGTCTTGATGGTTGGTTGGGAATTGAGCCATCTAGTTATTTGATCTGCAGGGCCACATGTTTATTTTGGATTCTGAGTCTTTTTTGTTTTGTTTTGTTTTGTTTTGTTTTATGTCTTTCAAAATGTTCTGTTAGGTATTGTAGTTTAAGTAGAAAGGCTATGTCCTATTCTAATTTGTTTTTGAATTAGATCTCTGATTTCACATTTAATTCCATTCACAAAATAAGTTGAAAGGGTCACTGTTGCATCAATCACTGTAACTCCCAAATGTTGTCAGAAGGTATTTTCTAGTGTATCCCAAAAATCTCCTATACTTTCATCTTTCTCTGTTTGCATAGTTGAATTATGGTCAAATCAATTTTTACTGGAAATATTTCAGGAGTGCTTTTAGGAAACATGGCCCTACATTGGGGCCCTTTTTCAGCCCTTAGGTTCATTGTGGAAAGAGGGATCCTGTAAGTTCCTTTCCAGGGTAGTCCCGATTTAGCATCTGAAGTTCCTACTAACATGTGTACAAGTTTATACAGGTCAGGTAACCCTGAGTCATATGCACCCAAAAGAATTTTGGGTAAAGGTGAAGGGTGTAGCCAAGAAGGAGAGGTGGAAGGAGTCAAAAGAAGTACAGAAAGAGGGACATAAGAAGGATAAGGGGGAAAACAGAGAGCTGGGTATAGGGAAGCAACTGGAGATGAAGGAGGGGGCGGGAAATATTAGGGAAATGAGTTTAGTTTTTTATTGCTTAAGTTTATCAAATTGTTCATTATCTATGGTCAAGGAATCTTTCAGTGATGCAGTTTTCGAATCAGAATTTTGTTTGGAGGCCTCTGCATTATAAAAACAAAACAGAAAAACAGGAAAAAAATAAATCTGCCCTCTGGAACCAAGATTCATATTCCCTTTCCTTTTCTAAAGTGCCTCTCAAATGAACAATTTTATTCAAGTCAAATATACCGAAGAAAGGTCATTGAAGACCCAAATCATCTTTGGTGAAGTTATGCCATTTAGCAAGAATAAAGGTTGTAATAATAAGAGTTCATATGACACAGGATAGGGTGGCGATTTAGACTTAGACAACTCTATGAGGGCTGGCAACAGTCAGTCAAGAGTGATGTTTGTGCACTTTGTGTCTTGGGCCTTCCAATGCCTCCAAATGCAGATCCAACACTTTGAGCCCTTCCCCCTTTCCCAGTGGCAGGTGGAAAACTAGAGAGAGCACTCTCTGAATCAAAGCCAAGCTCTCAGAATGAAAATTGAGACCAAAGGGAAACCTTATCCAGTTTTATTGATGACCCACAATTAAGTTTATCTAAATGGACACTGGTCCAATGAGAACTTCAAATTCTCTCATCTGTGAGTCCACCTCAAACAATAGGCGTATAAGGCCTATGTCTTTGTTCTACCGTTTGATTCCTTCTTAAGACAAACCATGCTTTTAGACAGCACATCACAAAATGGTAGCACAAAGAGAGCAAAAGGAATGAAAAGGAATGGCTTGATTTCACCAAGGATGCCAAACAAATGGGAACCAATAACGAAGTTTGAGTACCAAACTGAGAATAAATTAATAGCTGAGGAACACAATGCAGAAAGAGCAGCGCTCAAACCTGGTGCTGACTTACCATGTCAGTAAGACACAAGGTGCCACTGGGTACCACCCTGGTCAAAGGCAGGGTCCACAGCCTTTGGAAGTATGTACCTTATCTTGATGGGACCTCATGTCAAACAATAGAAATAAATGAAGACCACCCAGTGAGAACAAAGGCTATTTATTCAGATACTGCTTTAGCAAAGGATTCAGCCACCATCACTTGCATTTAGCAAAGACCCAACAACTGGCAGTAGTGTGGGAAAGTATGATAGTGAAAAAAAGTGAAGTCATCAGGTATGATCTCTTTAGAGTAGTTCACCTCAGGAAGATAGAAACAAGCTAAGTAGAAGTTGGTGTGGACACTATATGTGATTGGTTCTGGGAGCATATTCAGCTGTTTCTGGTTGGTCCTGTTAGAAGTAAAAACAGAAATTAGGGAAGCTGGCAGTTATTGACCAAGTCCTGACTATTCTGGGCCAAATGCTGCAGAGGTTATGGTTTAGCTTCCCAGGCTGCCAAGGTTGTGGAGTTGTGTTGTCATATATAGTCAGGCCATTGTTAATTTGTATATTCAGTCTCTTAGAGCAAAAGTCTATATTCTTGTATAAACTCCCAGTTATTCTATTAAAACCATGTTATTCTGACACAGATAGCACATCTAAGTACAGAGGATATTTTGTTAAGAACCTTAGGTAAAGTGGGAATATATAAGTTTTGGTTTTTATTTTTAAGAAAGATCTTCATCTTTGAGATGCTCTTATCTAGTTACTCCAATAAAAGCTTGGTTGGTTGTGTCTACCCTGCACATGGCTTATCTCTCCCTTCTATTTAAATCTATCCTTGGTTCTGGAGTTTGTAGGTATACATCCAGAGACTTGAGTCTTTGGGCTGTCCATGTGCCAGCTGGGCCTGGAACCTCGGCGAAGTTGCAACACCTACTCTACAGCTCATTGGACTCACCCAGGACAACTGGCAGGGAGATGATGATGGACAAAGGCCACCCCAGGGAACGGAGAGAGTCTGCAGCTGCAGGCAGGATAGCCCCATCCATCTTCCCCATGGGATATAAGCCCCCTCTCAATGGGAGGTAGAGTGGACATCACCATCCCAGAATCCTCAGGATTGGGGGAAGAACTATGGACTAGAGTGGACTTACTGGTATTCTACTATAGACATATTGTGATTCTAGCGGTGGAAGAAATTACAACATTGGTGTGGAGCCAGTGGCCACTGGAGGCTCTGGGGGCAGGGAGAGGGAAAAACAACTATAATACAGGGGCTTTTTCAGAACTTGGGAATCGTCCTGAGTGATGTTGCAACAACAGATATAGGCCATTTTATATCATCACACAACATGCAGAACTGTGTGGGAGAGAGAGTAGACTGCAATGTGAACTATGGTCCATGATTAATGGCAAAGCCCCAGGATGTGTTTATCAATTGCAATGAATGTGCCACATTAGTGAAGGATGTTCATGTGGGAGGGTGTGGGAGGTGTGGGGAGTGGGGCATATGGGAATCCCTATAACTTTTGTGTAACATTTATTTAATCTAAGTATCTTTTAAAAAATAAAAAAATAAAAAGCTCGGTTGGCCCTTAAGACCACAAATAATCATATTCACCCAACATGGAATTCATTATATCAGGCTCTTGATTTTTCAGTCTCTTGTTATGACAAAATTTGAGGTGGCCATGGCAAAAAGAAATTTAAAAATATATAATAAACATTATTACTGAATTCTTAAATTAAGAATATATGATAATCAGATAAGGAAAATACTGAAGTTTTTCATGTAAAGAACTGTTTTGCTAAGTAAATTATGATGTATAACTATAAGACAAAAAAATTGTATTTTTTTCAAATGCACCATTAATCAGAATTTTTACTAATGTGGATAGGTTCCCTCAATCTTGCTAGTCTGAAAAAAAAGATCTTACTATAAATGTGACATATTGTGCTTGAAGTAAAATAACATGGAATGTGAAATTCTATGTGATTTTATTCATTAACAGTGTGCATAATCGTAGTTCCTATTGGGGTGCCAAGTCCTATTGCATTTAGTGTGTAAATTCAAGTCCCTCAAGTTGGTATGATTTTTTTCCCTGTGGAATGTACACTATTCAACAGTATAGATTTTTCTATCTTTAATTACTAAGTAAAAAGAAGGAAATAAAATGTGTATCTAGATTTAAATAAACAAAACTTCTAAATACTGTATAAAAAACAAGGAACAAGGGGTTGAACTTGGTGACCTCAAAGATCTCTTTCAGCTCCCCAAGGCTGATTAACAAGTCACCTTTGTGTAGCGTTTAATATATGCCAGGCACAGTTCTCAGCATTTTTAAAATGTCAGCTCATTTCTGATTCTAATAATAATAATAGTTATTTATTGAGTGCCTACTATGTGCTTGGCCCATTTAAAATTATCATTTTAATGCTCAAAAAAATCTCATAAATGGGTATTGTTTTTAGGGTTTTTTTTGTTTTTGTTTTTGTTTTTTTTTACAAATAAAGAGTGGAATTCTGGAAAGGTTAAGCACCTTGACTCTTTCTACTTTATAAGCCTATTCTTGCCTCCTTGCTGGCAGGTCCAGGGAGGGGACAGAGAAGGAGCTGGATCAGGCAGCAATAAGAGCTGGGAAGTTAGAACCAGGGGTCTTGTCCCCAAGTTATGAGGCATGGCAGCTACACAAACCAGAATGGTAAATCCAAAACCAAATCAAAATTAATCACACCACAGGCTCAAGAGCCAAGCAAGTCAGGCCAAAGCTGGGTTGCCAAAACCCAGCAAGAGAAACATGAAGCAGCCAATGGATAAGGCATTTATTTGAAAAGCCAAGGTTGTAATGGCCATGGGGTGCCGAGAGAGGGGCCAATGGAGAAAGAAATAATTCCAAAGCTGTTGAGTGTTCAGCTGCCTGGATTCATGATCAGTTCTTGCAGTTCCAGATGAGGAGGAATCCAAGCAGACTGCGTATATATAAAGCACATCAAAGAAGCATGGGGACTTGGAAGACACTTGATAAATGGAAGGCACAGGGAAAATCACTGCTGAAGGAAAGAGCAAAGGCTTAGAGACTTTCTGGACTCTGTCATTCATTAGTTGTGTGACTTTAAGGAAAACCCATTACCTCTCTGAGCCTTAGTTTCTTCATATATATAAAGGGAAGCATTTTTGATCCACCTAAAATAATTATATTTTCACATTGTCTGAAAATATTAATTTGAGCAACAAATCTCCTTATCCCATCACTTACCCTCAGCCTATTCCTGTCCTAATAGTTGTCTAAACAACTGCTTTGTTGGGGAAAGTAAATATAACAGGACCTGGAATATGATAAGAATTTAACCACTGGTAGCTGCTATAGCTTTAATTTTTGTTGTACACTAAGGACCAGAGGAAAATAAAGGAGACCTCTCTAGTGAGCAATTCTCACTAAGGCCTATATGCATTCAGCTGCTTTCTCTTGATGCACTAAACCTTATTTTACTTTCCAGGTCTAGTAAAACTCATATTGACTCTCCTTTAAGAGACAAAATCTTTCAGCTGCTTTGTGCTTTTATAGGTTTCAAAACAGTATGATGCAGCACAGATATTTGCCAAAATGACCTGCTTCCCTCCTGGGTTCTATGCCTATTTTATATGTGAGGAAACCAATGCCCAGAAAAATAATGTGTTAATTTGACTAGAAAGAAAGAGAAAGAGACCTCAAGAAAGAATATTTTTGTTATGACAAATATTTCTAGTCATCTAAAGCTCCTAGATACTAGGTGTCATAGGAGCCTGCATGGGTATTGTTAAGTGTTTTCACTCTTTGTGAGTCCCTGTAGATATACAACACAATAATTCAATATATTATTTGCCTGTAGTTATCTTTACCCAAAGAAATACAGTGAACATACTTCATTGAAGAATGAAGAGGAGGAGAATGAGAAGAAAAAAGAGATATCAATAGGCCAATTTTGATTTCTGAGTTGGAGGTATATGTATAAGGAAAAAAATAGACAAAATACTTAAAAGACACACTGCTGGGGAATCAGAGACATACCATTGCCACACCAATAAAGGACAGTTGCTAAAAGTCTGTTCATAATTACTTGGCTTATTTGTAGACTGACATAGCAACGACAGCTTACAAAGGAAAGACACAGCTAATCAAGCCATCCTAGCTGCTCTCATTAGCTTCACATTTCAGAGAGCACTGAAACAAGTGTCTGATTTGAAAGAGGTGTTACGCCAAACACCTTTGAAAAAGTTAGTGCTTTAATTTGCTTGTATGCTAAAGAATACCATAAACAAAATAATATATTAGCCATTGTCTTCTTTTGATTGCTGAATGCAATACATTTTCTTTTCACCAAGGGTTTTCCCACACACTGCTGTCTCTGCCTGGAATGATTTCAGCTCCCCACCTCTACTCCCATCCTTATTCCTACTCAAACTTGTCATTTAAGCTTCAGGGTTGCTTTCACAGAAAGGCCTTCTTTATTCCCTGGATTGGGTTGAGGTCCCCTGCTACATGCTTTCATAGGAGCCTATATTTCTTTTCACTCATCACATTTAAATTTACTTGTTTAGATAAGGGTGGGATGATAGCAGAGTAAGAAACTCCAAGAATCAGTCCCTCTACCAGAGCAACTATTAAACAGTCAGGAACTGTCTGAATCAATGATTTCAAAACTTGAGAGCCCAGTGGAACACTGTACAGCATGCAAGGAAGAGGAGGAGGAAGAGGCTGGTAAATCATAGTAAATACCAGTAAATTGCTCTCCTCCCATGGGGATTACTAAAACCTATCCCCCACTCTCATGGCAAGCAGCACTGGTATCTGGCCTGTAGGGTAGCATACTGGTTCCAGAAAGGGCCATGAAAATCCCTTCCCAAAGAGCCAGGGTGGGCACAGGCCAATTGCTGATCATGACTTTTCATTAGCAACTTTGAGTCACTGGGGTCCCAGCTCTGAGAGCAGCCCTCATTCCAACCCACCCTGGACAAAGGCAGTAGAGGAGACATAAAGACAGTAAACTTCCTCAGAGCTGTGGAGGACAGTTGAACGGCTGCATTTGCTGGGCAGGACAAGAAAGTACAGCTTTGGGGAGCCATGAAAGAAATTCTTGGCGCCTCCCTCATCCCCTCTCCAGGGCAGTTTGGAACTGACAGCACTACTTTTGTGGGTCCTAGTTTCAGCTTGAAAAGACTGACTTGGGAAACTTCTCTCCAGCATGCGCCCATCCCATAATTTGTCTTCCAGGCAAAAACAGCTTGAGGCAACAAAATCAATGTAAGAAATAATTGAGGTGGGTGGCCTGGGGCAAAGGATTACCTGCTTTAAGTCTGGTAATGGAATACCTGGGAAAGGGAGAAAGTCTGTCTCCTGGGAAGTAGACGGGGCATTCAAACTTCTGTAAACAGGAGAACTCCTAAGGCCACTAGCAAGCACAAGCCCAAGGCCCAGAAAAAACAGGGAGGCCCCTGCACCAAATATGCATTTGCCTTGAGCAGACTTTCTGATAGGTGGACTGACACTCTAGAAAATCTCTATCATATCACCATCTGGCTACAAGCTCAAGAAACAGACATCTCAGGGAATAAATCCTAGAGATAGCATTTTAAAATATTAAAATGTACCATGTGCAACTAAAGATAACAAAACAAACAAAGAAACAAGAAATGATGCTCCATCCAAAGAAGAAGTACCGAAATCCAGAAAACACCAGTGAAGAAGACCAGATTATGTACCTATTGGACAAAAACTTTTAAAAAATCATCTTCAATATATTCAAGGAGAGAAGGAAAGTACAGAGAATGAACTAAAGGATATCAGGAAAACAATGAAGAACAATATGAGGATATCAATAAAATGATATAAATTTTGAAAATAACCAAACAGAACTAGTGGAGTTGAAGACTACAATAATTGAGAGGAAAATTTCCCAGGGGGGTTTCAACAATAGATAGAGCTGGCAGGAGAAAGAATCAGCAAACCTGAAGACAAGACAAATGAGTCAGGATGAGGAGAAGAAAGGAAAAAAATATATAAAAAGCAAAGATAGCCTGAGAGATGTCTGGGAAAACATAAAGTACACCAATATAGGTATTAAGTGGGTCCCAGAGAAAACAGAGAGAAAAGGTCAGAAGGAATATTCAAAGAAAGAATGACAAGGAATATCTCAAACTTAGCATAAGATATGAATATGCATATCCAAGAAGCCCTGAGAACACCAAACAGGATAAACTTGAAGAAAAAAAATACCATGTCACATATAAACTGTTGAACGCAAAGGACAAGAAGAGAGTTCTGAAAGCTGCAAGAGAAAAAGCAAGGTGTTATGTACAAGGGAGTCCCAATTAGATGAAAAGCTGATTTCTCACGAGAAACCATGGAGGCAAAAAGGCAATGGTTGCTAAAAGAAAACAATTATCAACCAAGAATTTTACATCCGGCAAAATTTTCTTTCAAAAATTAGGGAGAGATTAGCACATTCCCAGATAAACAAAAGCCAGGGGAGTTTATTACGGTGAGACTTGCCTAGAAGCAATGCTAAAGGGACTTCTTCAGTTTGAAAGGAAAGGATGCTGGACAGTGGTTCAAAATAGCATAAAGAAATAAAGATCTCCAATAAAGGAAACCATTTGGGTAATTACAATGCCAGCATTATTGTATTGCATTTTTTGGTATGTAACTCCACTTCTCCCTTCCTACAAGTGCTAAAATGCAAATGCATAAAAATAATGACAACTCTATAGTTTTGGACATATAATGTACCAAGATATCATTTGTAACAAATACAGAAAAAGTTGGGGGGCTGGGTGGAACAGTATATGTGTATGCTATTGAACTCAAGTTGATATCAAATCAAATATACTCATTATATATTTAGGTTATTAAATTAACTTCATGGTAACCAGAAGGAAAATATATGAAAAATATGTGTAGATAGAAATGAGAATGGACTCAATATGGTACAATATAAAAACTCAAACATGAAAGTAGGCATTGATAGAGAATTGTGGGACAAAAAAAGATATAAGTCTTACAAAGACTAAATAGCAAAATAGCAGAAGAAAGCCCTGCATTGTCAATAGCAGCTTTAAATGTAAATGGATCAAACTTTCCAGTCAAAAGGCAGAGATTGGCAAAATGGATAAAAAAGCATGACCCAACTGCATTCCAGTTATAAGAGACACACCTTAAATTCAAAGACATAAGTAGGTTGACAGTGAAAGCATGGAAAAAATATACTATGCAAGTAGTAACCAAAAGAGAGCTGCAGTAACTATACCAATATCACATAAAATAGACTTTAAGTCAAAAACTGTTATGGGGGACAAAGAGGGTCACTGTATACTTTATGATAAAAGGGAAAATTCAACAAGAAGATAAAACAATTATAAATATATATACACCAAAATGTATGATGCAAATACTAACAGACTTAAAGGGAGAAATTGATGGTTTTACATTCATAGTAGAAGATTTTAGTGCACTATTTTCAGTAATAGATAGAACATCTAGACAGAAGATCAATAAGGAAATGCAAGACTTGAATGATACTCTGAACCAACTAGACTAACACACATATATAATAGATAAAACATTTCACCCAACAACAGAATACACAATCTTCTTGGGTGCACATGGATCATTCTCCAGGAGAAACCACGTGTTAAGTCATGAAACAAGTCTCAATCTGTTAAAAAAATATATTGAAATCATACAATGTGTCCTCTCTGACCACAATGGAATGAAGCTAAAAAAATCAGTAACAGAGGGTAAAAGAGGAAAACTCACTAATATGTGGAAGTCAAGCAATGTACTCTTAAACAACCAATGGGTTAAAGAGGAAGTCACAGAAGAAGTGGCTGCAAAGCTGAGCATAGGATGCAGGAACCCTGAGTATAAGCAGTTGTTGGGTGGGAACCATGGCCAGGATCACCACCTTTGGGGCAGTGAAGCGCAAGATCCAGGTTTCACAGCCGGCTAATGATACCAAGGAAAGAGCCGAGTGCCTCTAGTGGGAAGTGGAGGGAGAAAGTTGGGCCCGGGAACAGACTGAGGCTGAGGTGGCCTCCTTGAACTGTCAGATCCAGATGGTTGAAGAAGAGCTGGACAGCACTCAGGAGCGTATGGCCAGTGCCCTACAATAGCAGGAGGAAACAGAGAAGGCTGCTGATAAGAGCAAGAGAAGTATGGAGGTTACTGAAAAACAGGCTTTAAAAGATGATGAAAAATTTGAACTCCAGGAAATCCAACTCAAAGAAACTAAGCACATTGCAGAAGAGGCAGATTGGAAGTATGAAGAGGTGGCTTGTAAGTTGGTGATTATTGAAGGGGACTTGAAACACACTGAGGAACAAGCTGAGCTGACAGAATCCCATTGCCAAAAGATGGATGAGCAGATCAGACTGATGGACCAGAATCTGAAGTGTCTGAGTGCTGCTGAAGATAAGTTCTCTCAAAAAGAAGATAAATATGATGAGGAGATAGTCTTACTGAGAAACTCAAGGAGGCAGAGACCCCTGCTGAGTTTGCTGAGAGATTGGTAGCCAAGCTGGAAAAGACACTTGATGATTTGGAAGATAAACTGAAATGCACAAAAGAGGAGCACCTCTGTACACAAAGAATGCTGGGCGTGACTCTGCTTGATTTGAATGAGATGTAGAGCACCCCAGTCCCACCCTGCTGCAGCTACTCCCTGTGACCCCGACTCTGCCTGAAACCAGCCTGCTCGAACTGAGGGCTGATCTTTAACTGGAAGGCTGCTTTCTTCTCTCGCCATACACCCACCGCTGACCCTGTGTCTTTTTCACAAAATTGTCCCTGCCTTTCCCAGAGATTGCAGCAGGGCTAGGGGCAGAGCACCTCTGGGAACAATATTTAAGAGAATGTGAGCACAAGATAAGTGTCTTTAAAAACGTGTTACGATGTATACATTTTGTAATTATCCCCTTTTTTTTTGTTGTAGCAACCATTTGTAAAACATTCCAAATAATTCCACAGCTCTGAAGCAGCAATCTAATCTCTTTCTCACTTTTGGAAGGTAATTTTTCAGCTTAATGCATACTTCCCTCTCCAGAGAGAAGTTGGCCTCACTGAGCCCAACATAGCCCAGGGAAACACTCATTGCGCTATACAAAGCACCAGCCAAACCAGAAAAATGATCCTAGGAGTAACCTACCCCCCCAACTCCACACCCCCAAAAGTGCTATTCAGGTTTTCAACTCTAAGGTATCTTAGGGAAAAAAAAATTTTTTTAATTTTTCTCATCAGAAGTGATCAGACCTCTGTCTGAGACCAAATCTTTGTCCCACCCTTTTTCTACCCCTTCCCAATGGCTCACAGAGTAGATCATGTGCCCCTTATGTTGGGGTGACCACTGATTTACTCTCCTGCCTCCTTTTAAAAAAAGAAAAGAAAAGAAAATTATGTTTTTCCCACTGATTTAGCCATATGAAACATCTCAGCACCCTTTTCTGGGTCTGAAGCTGCTGTCTCTAAAAGTGCCATTGCATGCTTTGGATCAGTCAGTGATGAAGAAATCTTGAATAGCTTATGGACAAAAATTTTTTTTTAATTTTATGTTATTTTAAAACTTTTTTCCTTTGGGGTTAGGGGACACAAGCCATCCCATCTGGGTGGCAGTGTGCTGATATTTTACAATTCCTTTCTCCATCCAGTTTCCCCTTGTTGGTGAGATTTCTGTGAGGTCTGTTAGGTGTGCATCCTTCAGCTTAGTGTCTTAAAGTGCTCTCTCCTTTGTTGTAGTACCTTTTGGAGACCAGTTGGGAGAAAGAAAAACCAATCATACAACTGTTTTGATGCTGAAAATTGACAAGTTTCTTTTTGAAATAAAAATCCATTCCCCCCAACTCTCAAAAAAAAAGAGACAACCACAAAGGAAATTAGGAAATATCTTGAGGCAAAAGAAATTGAAAATGCAACATGCCAAAACTTACAGGATACAGCAAAGGCAGTACCAAGAGGGAAATTTATAGCTCTTAAGGCTTACATTAAAAATGAAGAAAGATGTCAAGTCGGAGACCTAATGTCAAAACTGAAAGAACTAGAAAAAGAGGAGCAAATAAACCCAAAGCAAGAAGAAGGAAGAAAATAACAAATATTAGAACAGAGATAAATGAAATAGAGAATTAAAAAAAAACAATAGAAAGAACCAACAAAACAGTAGTTGGTTCTTTATAAAGATCAATAAAATTGACAAACATGTAGATAAACTGGCGAAGAAAAAAATAGAGAGGATGCAAATAAATAAAATCAGAAAGGAAAAGGGGGACATTACTACTGACACCATCAAAGAAAATGGATCTTAAGAGGATACTATGAACAACTAAACACAACAAACTAGACAACCTAGATAAAATGGACAAATTCCTAGAAACACACAAATTACTTACAGTGACTCAAGAAGAAACAGATGATCTCAACCAACCAATAACTACTTAAAGACATTGAATTAATAATCAAAAACCAAGAAGAATTAATACCAACCCTGCTCAAAATCTCCAAAAAATTCAAGAGGATGGTATATTCCCTAATTCATTCTGTAAGATCAACATCACCTTAATACCAAAGCTGGATAAAGATATAAGAAAAGAAAATTAGCCTAATATCTCTTATGGATATAGATGGAAAAGTCCTTAACAAAACACTAGCAAACAGCACACTAAAAGAATTATACACCATGATCAAATAAGATTTATCCTAGGTATGCAAGATTGGTTCAATATAAGAAAATCAATTAATATAATATGCAACATTAACAAAATAAAGGAAAAAATACATGATCATCTCAATTGATACAGAAAAGGCATTTGACAAAATTTGATTAAAAACACTTAGAAAAATAGGAATAGAAGGAAATTTCCTCTGCATGATAAAGGGCATATATGAAAACCCCACAGCTAACATAACACTTAATGGTGAAAGACTAAAAGCTTTCCCTGTAATACCTGGAAGAAAACAAGGATGCCCACTGTCACCACTGTTATACAACATTGTACCAGAAGTTCTAGCTAGAGCAATTAGGCAGGAAAAAGAAATAAAGAGCATCCATATTGGAAAGGAAAAAGTAAAAGTTCCACTGTTTGTAGATGACATGATCTTACATACAGAAAATACTGAAAAATCCACAACAAATCTAGAACTAATAAATGAATTCAGCAAAGTGGTAGAGTACAGTACTAATACTCCCAAATCAGTAGTGTTTCTATATACTAGTAATGAACAATCAGAAGAAGAAATCAAGAAAAATGTTCCATTTACAATGGCAACTAAAAGAATAAAATACCTAGGAATAAATCTAACCAAGGATGTAAGGGACCTGTACACAGAAAACTACAAAAGATTGCTAAGGGAAATCAAAAAGGCTTAAATAAATATAAAGTCATTCTGGGTTCATGGACTGGAAGACTAAATATTGTTAAGATGTTAATTGTACTTAAAGCAATTTACAGATTCATTGCAATCCCAATTAAAATTCCAACAATCTTCTTTGCAGAAATGGAAATGCCTATCATCAAATTTATATGGAAGAGTAAAGGGGCCTTGGATAGCCAAAGTCATCTTGAAAAAAAAACAAAGTTAGAGAACTCATACTTCCTGATATTAAAACTTATTACAAAAACACAGTAATCAAAACATCATGGTACTGGCACAAGGGCAGACATATAGACCAATGGAATCAAATTGAGAGCTCAAAAGTCAACCCTCACATTTATGGCCAACTGATTTTTGAAAAGGAGTCAAAAACCACTCAATTGGGAAAGAACAGTCTCTTCAAAAAATGGTGCTGGGAAATTTGGATCTCCATTTGTAAAAGAATGAAGCCGGACCCCTACCTCACACCATATACAAAAATCAACTCAAAATGGATCAGAGATGTAAATATGAGAGTTAGAACTTTAAAACTTCCAGAAGGAAATATAGGGAAGCATGTTCAAAATTTTCTGTTATGCAAGGGTTTCTTAGACTTTACACCCAAAGCATAAACAACAAAAGAAAAAATAGTACATGGGACCTCATCAAAATTAAAATACTTTGTTCCTCAAATGACTTTATCATGAAAGTAAAATGACAACCTACATAATAAGAGAAAATGTTTGGAAACCACATATCCAATAAGGGTTTGATATCCAGAATATATAAAGAAATTCTTCAACTCAACAACGTAAAGACAAACAACACAATTTGAAAATGGGCAAAAGACTTGAACAGACATTCCTCCAGTGAAGAAATACAAATGGCCAGAAAGCACATAAAAAGATGCTCAACATCATTAGCCATTAGGGAAATGCAAAATCAAAATCACAGATTTTCCTCCATGGCTGCCTAAGCATCACCCATCATCATGAATGACACAGTAAAATGAAGGACCAGAAAATTCTTGACTAACCAACTGCTTCAGTGGAAAAAAAACGGTCATTGATGTCCTTCACCCTGGGCCAGAAATTTGGGAAAAACTAGCCAAAATGTGCAAGACCATATCAGATGTCATCTTTCTATATGGATTCAGAACCCATTTTGGTGGTAGCAAGACAACTGGCTTTGGTGTGTTTTATGATTCCTTGGATTATGCAAAGAAAAAAGAACCCAAACACAGACTTGTAAGACATGGCCTGTATGAGAAGAAAAACACCTCAAGAAAGCAGCAAAAGGAATGCAAGAACAGAGTGAAGAAATTCAGGGGGACTGCAAAGGCTAATGTTGATGGTGGCAAAAAGAAGGAGTAAAGATTCCTCAATGACTCGATTGATGAATGTGCAGATTTTTCACCAGAGGATTAATAAAACTATAAAAACTTTGATATGTTTGGTTGTTTGAAATATATTTGAAATTTACTGGAAGTGTTATAATATCAGTCTGCTGTTATGGCAGATTTAGATTGATGTTCAGGGTTCATATGTTGTCCCATTAAGCATATAGTGAAAGCTTAAAAAAAATCAAAATCACAATGATTTTGAAATGAGATACCATTTCACACCCACTAGAATGGCTACTGTTTAAAAAACAGAAAAGTACAGGTGTTGGAGAGGATGCATATAAATAGAAACATTTGTTCATTGTTGGTAGAAATGTAAAATGGTTCTGCTGCTGTGGAAAGCAGTTTGGAGGTTCCTTAGAAAGTTAAGTATAGAATTACCATACGACCCAGCAATCCCACTTCTGGGTATATACCCAAAAGAATGGAAAGCAGACACTTGAACAGATCTTTGCATACCGATGTTCATAACAGCATTATTCACAATTTCCAAAAGATGGAAGCAACCCAAGTTTTCATCAACAGATGAATGGATAAATAAAATGTGATATATATACAGAATGGAATATTATTCATCGTAAAAAGGAATGAAGTTCTGATACATGCAAAAACATGGATGTACCCTGAAGACATTATGTTGAATGAAATAAGCCAAACAAAGAAGGACAAATATTGTATGATTGCACAGATATGAAATAATTAGAATAAGCAAACTCATAGAGTCAGAATCTAGAATAGAGATTTCCAGCAGATGGGGTGGGGGTGGAGAATATGGAGTTAAGGGTTAAACTGTACAGAATTTCTATTTGGGACGATGGAAAAGTTTTGGTACTGGATGGTGGTGATGTTGGCACAACATTGTGATCATAATTAACAGCACTAAATTATAAATGTGAATGTGATTAAAAGGGAGAGACATTAGGTTGCATATATGGAACTAGAATAGCATTTTTTTTTAAATCCATGAGAGCCTTGAAAAACAAACAATGAACCCTAACTTAAACTATGGACTATAGTTAATAGTGCAACTATTAAAATATGCTTTCATCAGTTGTAACAAATGTACCACACCAATGCAAAGTGATAATATTAGGGTCGTATATGAGAATCCTGAATTTTATGTACGATTGTTCTGTAAAACTATAAGTATTCTAAAAAAAATATTCCAACTCTGTTACTCATTCATTCAACAAACATTTGAGTACCTATATGTGCATGGCTGTGTGCTCTACTCCAAGAATAAAAAAAAATAAATTTAAAAAATCCTACTCTCAAGAAGGCTGTGGGGATTTGAGGGGGAGTTGTTTGGGGGTTGTAGAGTGTTTGTAAATTTTAGAAAAATAAAGATGTTCCCAGAACTAAGCTTCTGAATTTGTAAATTTAATAAATCAATTTTTTAAAAAAAGGAATCTCAGGGAAAAAAAAAACAAAAACCTATGGTCTAGAATTGTGCCATGAAATATGGTTCCACTTGTCACATGTAGCTAAAGAGCCTGAAATGTGGCTAGTGCAACCAAGGAATTCAATTATTAGTTTGATTTAATTTTAATTAAATTTGAATACTGATACTCAATTCAGTTATTGAGAAAACTTTAAGTATGTTTTGGACAACTTGGGTATATGACTCTACTTTTTCAGCTACAAATATTATGAATTCTAGCTGCAGGTCAACTATTTCCAATGAAAATTTGTAATACGAATTGAGATGTGCTAAATGTAAAATATGCATTGAATTTCAAAGACTTAGCAGGAAAAATGAATGTAAAATATCACATTAATAACTTTTTATTTTCATTTACATGTTGAAATCATATTATTTTGGATATGTTCGGTTAAGTAAAATGTATTATTAAAAGTTCTTTATAAATTTACTTATTTAATACATTTTGTCCCACCCCTCCTCATTTATTCCCATATATCCACCCTTTACATCAATAGAGGATCATGCCTATCTTTTCACTTCTGTGTGCCTACCATAGTGCCTGGACTTAACTGAAACTCAATAAGTATTTGTTGAATGAGTGAATGGATAGACAGAAGTATGGATGATAGATATGGCAAGATTAAAGCAGAGGTTCACACAAGTAGCCTGCTAAAGATATTATGTTAATCAGGGTAATACTAGCTTTGATTACAAACAAACCCATATATTAGTGGCTTAACAAATAGAAATTGATTGCTTGTTCACATAATAATTTAATGTAGATGGTTCCTAGGTGGGGAGAGGAGCTCACCTCTGCATGTTGAATCAGCATCCCATGCTCCTTCTCTCTTGGTGAGGGGGGAGGAGAAATAGTAGGGAAGTCTTACCTGTTTCTTAAAAGTCCCAGTCTGGTAGGGACACAGATCACTTCTAGCCACTCTCCATTCATGAGGACTAATGCTTGCCAGGGAAGCACGGAGCAGGTGCTGAGAAATGGAGTCTCAGCCAGGACAGCCTCCGCCCAGTGACAATGCCACAGTTGAAAAAGGGAAGTTCAAATTCTTAGTGCACATCTAACTTATAACTAGCCACAATCACATAGTGAGTCAATCCAGATAAGTCAAGCAAACACAACCCTCCCCACCAAAATTATAGGAGCCAAAATTCTCTAGTCTGCACATTGCTAGCTAATTACACAACCTTCTACTTCATTTTGCCTGTGAAATCATGGCCTTAATAAGGCCTTCCCCATACTTACGTTTTGAATTAAGAGTAAAGTCCATAAGGATTTTTAGCTTCCTTGAAGCTTTTGTAGCTTTATTATGTATTTGTGATTTCTTTATTAAATAGTGTGGCAAAATTTTACATATAGCAAAATATGTTCCCTTGCCCGACAAAGTTTTTTTCTAAATAATCACCAAGCTAACCCTTATTTAATTATCATTATTATAACCCAAGGTAGCATGACTGCATACCCAGAAGTAGCTTTGAAATAACTCTTAAAAATAAAAATGATTTAAAATAGGAGGGCACTGGGCTTTAAACTATAGTTCAGCATTTTTGTTATTAGCATAAAGGCAAAGAAATAATACAGGGACCTCTAATTGATTTTAGTGAACTCTTGCCATATCTAAAATAAAATTTAGTAGTTAATTTCTTGGATATTGTCTAAGTGCAAAATATAACCTGAATAATAAAAAATATATACCCAAAGGACAAACATAAAAAATAAATATACTTCATGTAATAGTCAAAACAAATGTTTTAACAATCATGGCCTCTACCAGTATGTACTACAGAGAAACGGGTACTTATTTTAATGCAAATGCCAATAGAATCATATTTTCACAGGATAATAATCTTGTGAGGTCACATTGATTTAATGAGTCGAACATGTAATGTTTATCATCAAAAGGAGGTGATGCTGATTCTGTGACAGTGTTTACTACGTTTACTATGATGACTATGCCTGTTCCTCTGAATAATCAATATGTTCCCATGTGATGCAGTGAAGAAGCAATTCTTCATGGTACAACTGGTGACCTGTCACACCTCAGCAGCCTCTGAGAGGGGTTTTATTACATTCTGCAGCCAAAGGCAGATAGGCTGACCTAGTAATTCATGCACCCTGATTTTCTTCCCAGACAAGTGACTTGTCACTAATTTAAGCATTAAGTGAGGTGGAAGTCAATTTCAGTAGAAAAGTAACACTGTTACAAGTTTATTTTCCAGCATGAGCTCTGTTTAGGATGTTAATACCATCAAAATTAGTTAAATATTGAGATTGGCTTTATGATACCATGCCATTCCAGTGACTACTCCCAAGGGCTATTTTAATTGGCTTGAAAGGAATTAGAGCTAGCCTAGCAACTTCCATCTCTGGAAGACTATCACACCCTTTTGTTTAGCCTCCTCAGTTTCCCATTTTTCTAGTAGTAGCATCTGTTTTCCTTTGGGGAGCTCCCTGACCAAAAAGTGGAACCTGACACTACTAAGACCAATTAGACTCTTTCACTCAAGATTTTTAACCTTGTGTGAATAGTTGTAATGACTAAAGATGGATGTAGATAACTCTTATTTAAGATCCTGAATGGGGCTCACCTTTAATTCCTGCCTTCATTCTCTGGAGTAGCCCTGATTCTTAAGGTCTAATGTTTTAACTTTTTGTTTTTTTCAATTTTGAGCTACCCAAACTCTTCCTTTTTTTTCGGATTCTATGGCTTTAGGCTTAAGACCAAAGTAAATGACAATAGAAAGACAAAAGTTGTCATCAAATGATCACCCAAAGCCACAAGACTTCCCAATATTCAATTGATGTCAATCTTTGGTTGTTGTTGCACCTTTACTTTTTTTTTCTCCCCCCCCACCCCTCCCCCGTTGTTGTTTGGGCTCACCATCTTCTCTCTGTGTCCATTTGCTGTGTGTTCTTTCCATGTTTGCTTTTCTCTTTAGGAGGCACCAGAAAATAATCCCGGGATCTCTGGTATGGGAGAGAGGCACTCAATTGCTTGAGCCTCCTCATCTCCCTGGTCGGCTGCCTCTCTCACTGTCTCTCCTCTGTGTCTCCCTTTGTTGCATCATCTTGCTGTGTCAGCTCTCTGCAGCGTGGGCCAGTTGCCTTCACCAGGAGGCCCTAGGAATGGAACCCGGGGCCTCCCATATGGTAGATGGGAGCCCAAACACTAGAGCCACATCCACTTCCCATCAGAGATGTCATTTTTACAGCTCTAAGAGTTGAATGATTCTACCAAATAGAGGCATAAGAAAGAAAGTGGTGCTCAGTCAGGTTTAAACAGTTTAGATCTATGTTATGAGCCAAAGAAATGCCAAATTCAATCAAGCAGCCTAGGTGGGAATAAAAACTTCCATGAACAGAAAAGGGAAGTGGACCTTGTGGACTAGGAGACTAAGCCCTTTATATTAAGAAATCCTTCTAATAATTGTTGCCCTTTCAGTGTTGCAGTCATCACCTCAGCTAAGATCTTTAGGCATTACATATGTGATAAGGTACTCTCAAAAGGTCTTAGGATTTCATAAATGTTTCTGTAGTTCCTAAATATATTTCAAATCCAGGGAGATAGAGAAGTAAGTATAAAGAAACCACAAAGATTTATTCAATAATAATAATATTTTTGTGGCTTATGAATTTCTGTATATTTTATGTACTTGTACTATTTCAGAGAATATAGCGTATTAGCAAAATCACTAGTTTAAAATATATAAATATGTAATTTAGATAGATGATTTTAAGCAGAAAATCTCATAGTTTACATAAATGAGAATATTTATAAGAACTTAGTCAATATATTTGCAGATTTATTATTAGGTTTAAAAGAATTATTCAAGAATTCAGAGAGGATTTGTTGGTTAAGCCTGACAACAGAAATACCTAAAAGGGGAATTTACTATTTCCCTAGGGTTGCCATAAAAAACTCAGCTTAAAACAACAGAAGTTTATTCTTTCACAGTTCTGGAGGCCAGAAGTCTGAAATCCAGATGTTGGCAGGGTTGGTTCTTCCTAGATGCTCTGAGAAAGAATCTATTCCATGCTTCTCTCCTAGCTTCTAGTGGCTGCAAGCAATATTTGGCTTGTGGCTCCCCTCCAATCTCTGCCTTCATCTTCACTTGTCCTTATCCTCTGTGTATCTGAGTCTTCTCCTTTTCCGTCTCTTATAAGGACACTTTCATTGGATTTAGGACCCATCCTAACCCAGAATTATCTCAAATCCATCCTTCCCTTAGTTACATCTGCTAAAACCCTATTTCCAAATAAGATCACATCCATAAGGAAATAAGGAAAATAGTATCCTTCCTACATCATAACCATGGCCCTAATCCCTCATGGATTTATCCCACAGGCTACTAATTTACTATAAATCTACTAGTTTATAGATTTGAACTAGTCCATAATATCTAGCAGAATCAAATGCACATCTTTAGAGCAGGGGTTGGCAAACTACAGCCAGGAGACCAAATCCGTTTTCATACAGCCTGTCATTTCTCAGAATAGTTGGGGGGAAAAATCAAAAGATTTCATGACACATGAAAATGACATGAAATTCACATTTCATTGTCCATAATAAAGTTAAATTGGAACACAGCCACACTCATTTGATTATGTATTGTTTAACGCTGCTTTCACACTAATAGCAGTGTTAGTGATAAGTAACAGAGACTGTATGTAACCCTCTCGTGGCTTCACATTGCTTTTTGGTACACGTCAAATCACAACAATGAAGTCATAACTCAGCAGCATTTTAATGTCATGTGGATCACCATACCATCACATTTTATTTTTTATTATCCTTGAATATCTATTACGTCAAAACAAAACAAACAGGGAAGCGGCTGTGGCTCAATCAGTAGGGCTCCCGTTTACCATATGGGCGGCCCCGGGTTCGGTTCCCGGGGCCTCCTGGTGAGGGCGGGCCTGCCCGCACGGCGTGGTTAGCTGACCCAGCGAGCACAAGCAGCAAGGGGGAGATAATGAATAAATAAATAAAAATCTTTAAAAAAAAAACAAACAAACAAAAAAGAAGATGAAAAATACACATCAGATGTCACACTTTGAAGGAAGATTGGAATGTGGATCAACTTGTTACCTAAACTGCAAAGAATTAAGTTTACTCTACTGTATTATGCTATAGCTGTACTAAAATATAGCACAAAATAGGTTAATAATACCAGATTAAACAACCATCATGATATTTACAATACACAATATCTCCAAGTAGAAAAAATAGAAAAAATTAAAACAAAATATCTCATCAGAGGAGAATGTTTTCATGAAAATAAAAAATGAAAATGAGGCTACAACCAAAGTAAATTTATTGAGGGGCTCTTTTTTTGACCAGGCAAGGAAAATTGGTTATCAATGGTGAGCTAATTAAATTGTATTTGATTGCAGTAGCTGAAAATATGTGTTCAGACAAAATAAACATGTTTATACTATCAGTCTTTCCATGAAAACAGTTGCCCAAAGCATTGAGGACATTGGAGGCAACATCAATAATAAAATTAAAAAACAAAGAAAACTATTTCTAATGGTTTTCCTTAGGTCTTGATAAGTCAACAAATCTTATAAATATTGTTTGGTTACTGTTATTTGTTTGAGGATTTAATTCTGCATTTGAAGTGACTGAAAAATTAGCCTCTATGAATGGTGTCTGTGTGGAACTTCAATCAAGAATATTTTCAATGAAATTGAAAAAACATTGATTCAGTACAACCTGAAGTATAATCTACTAAGATGTGTGCAACCGTTAGTGGGGCGGGAAAAAAGGCTTAGTTGGACAAGCTTACAAAGAGTGTGGAAAAGTAAGCTTCTTAAGTCCTAAGATTATTTATTTCATTATCCATTAGCAGCTACTTTGTGGAAATTATTTGAATTTATCTTGTGTTATTAAACTTGTATAGTCAATGGTGAACTTCATTCACTCTCATGACCTTAACCATTTTCCATTCTATGAAGATTTTTTCAGAAATAGAAGTTGAATATGCTGGCCTGCCCTACTATACATCAGTTTAATGACAGCAGTGATATGGTTTGATTCTGATTTTTAAAGATCAAAGCCAAGAATGAATTTTTTCTGAGTGAGAACAACTGCCCTCAATTGCTACTATTGAACACTGAATCATTTTGAAAACTAGCTTTTGCTGTCCACAGCATTTGTCAATTTGTTTTGGTTGCAGGTGACAGAAATACAATTTGATCTAACTTGACCAAAAGGAGAAATTTATCAGAAGATTCACAGAGCTGCAGAAGGACAAGGGTGTGGTTTGGGCCTCAGAGACAAGTGGGAACAGGAACTAAAATGTCACAGGTCTTTCCCCTTCCATTTCTGCTTCTCTGTGAGTCATTTTTTCTATCCCACTTTAAAATAGTTTCTTCCACATGCTGGGATGAGACCACCAGAGTGCCACGGCCCCATAACTCCATCCCCATAATAGATTAACTATTGTGACATTCTAAAATAGACAAAACGATTTTCAAAATAATACCAAGATGTTGTTTACTTTCTTTTGGTGTTTTGATTTTGGCATTGATGATGCAAAAGCAACTGTGGGTAAAACTTGTAGTGCCTTAGCACAATTGAAGGCAGTGGAACCAAACTATATTCATAGTCGCTGTATTCTTCACCACCATGCATGTCTAGTTTAAAGGGGAAAAAAGCAAGTTGCACTTAAGATGGTACTCAATGAAGCAGTAAAAAATCATTAATTTTATTTAACTTGACCTTGAACACACCTCTTTTTAATATGCTATGTAGATAAATGAGACATATGCATAAAACATGTTTGCTGCATACCAAAGTAAGATGGTTGTCTCAAGGAAATGTACTTAACTAGCCACTTTTTTCATGGAACACAGTTTTTATTTGAAAGAACAACTGACAGAAAAACTATGGCTATTCAGACATGGGTATTTGTAAGACATTTTCTCCACAAAGTTTGCCTGTCACTTCAAGGAAAACAATTGACGGTATTTGTTGCCAGTGATAAAATTCAAGCTTTCAAGGGAAAGTTAGAATTGTGGTAAACTTGTATCCTCCACTATTAACAGTTTGACAGCTTCCCAATACTGAGAAACTTTTGTGATGATATAGAGCAGGGGTTCTTAACAAGGGGTCTGTGAGCTTAAATTGAAATTAAAGAAACATTATTCTTGTGGGAACATGTTGATGCAGGTGTGATATATTTATTAAACAATACACAGTGTAGTGTGGACTTAGTAAGGAGTCCATGGTTTTCACCCGACTGGCAAAGGGATCCGTGGAGCAATAAAGGTTAAGAACTGCTAATACAGATGGAGATATTAACCTATCTCCTATGACTTTTTGCTACTGCATAATGAAATGTATTAACATTTGGAAGAGCTGCATAATTCAATGAACCAATGTTTTCCATATGACCAATTCATGATATTACCAAAAAAATCATGGATGCATAAAAGACACATTCAAAGTGTAAGATTGACCAAGACATTTTAATGTAACAGAATATGAAAATTTCATTGATATGCCTTCAGATTTCACATTGCAATTAAGCTTTTAAGAAACTCTGTTTTGTTGAGTTCTGGTGCAGTACAAAAGAAGAATAACCATCATTATCTAAAAGGGCTCTTAAAAAACCCCTCCCACAAAAGCCAAGGCTTTCTGAATTAATTTTAGGAGTGTGAAAATTTTGGTCCTAAGATCAAAAAGTTAGAGGACTACACCTATAAACTATGTATTTTTAGACTTCTAGGGAAAAGGGATATTATCAATGCCTTTGAATAGTAAGGAATCTTCTAATTCTATTACTACTGTGATGACTGGCAACATTTTACTATTAATAATCATTTTTCACCATCATCATGATAATTTCTACCAAAAATAACAGCAGTTACTGAGACCTTGCTCTATTCAGGTTCTGTTAATTCTTACAACAACACTTTGAAGTAAGGTATTATTATTTTTTTTTTTTTTAAGATTTTATTTATTTATTCATTTATCCCCCCCTTGCTGCTTGTGCTCGCCGGGTCAGCCAACCACGCCGCGCGGGCGGGCCCGCCTTCACCAGGAGGCCCCTATTATTAACATCTCCATTTCACAGATGGGAAAACTGAGGCTTAGAAAAGTTAAGTAACTTGCTCAAAGCCATGCAATGAGCAATCTCAAGCTTCCAATTCTAGTATTGTCAGTCAAGAAAGTCTCACCAGTGCTGTTCCTTAAAAGTAAAGAACATATCCAGGAGCAAGGCAAGAGACTGAGCCAACATGCTATGGCCCTACTACCCATTATGGTAGCTATTAGCCATGTGGCTATTGAGCTCTTGAAATATAGCTAGTCTGATATGCAGATGTGTAAAATATACACTGGATTTTTGAAGACTTAGTGCAACAACCAAAAAAGAGTATAAAATATTTCATTGACATTTTTTATATTCCTTACATGTTAAAAATGATGGTATTTTTGGATATATGGAGCTAAATAAAGTATATTATTAAAATTAATTTTACCTTTTTATTTTTCTTTTTTAGAGATATGACTACTAGAAATTTTAAAATCATATATGTGGTTTGTATTTTATTTGGACAGTGCTGGTCTACGGTATCAACTTAATCAAGTTTTAGACTTGTTTAAATAAGATGTTTCCTTATGTTCATCACCTCCAAGAAGCCAGTTTCTTTCTTCCTTAAACAGTGTAAGAGGATCTTTCCCCTTAATTAAAATAAAAATTATTGACAGGGAGTTTAGTGTTCTCAAAGAGTTCATGCAGCTTCAAACAGTATTATTTAAATCAGGGAAACAAGCATGTTTCATCATGCCCTTTTGAAAATACCCTTGTTCCAGCAAATATTTTTTTAACTAAGTTCCAAATTTATCCTTTTGCATATATACACACCTGCCTTTAATCTTTTTTGCCATTAATATTTTAAAAAGAGGGAAATGGAGTTAAGAAGAAAAAAGCAAAGTAATGAGGAAGGTACAGCCAAACCAAAGGAAATCTTTTTGCAAGGCAGCCAGGAAAGAGAAATGTGGACGAGGCAAAATAGATAGGGGTCTTGAGGCTGTTGAACTGATGCCTTTAGGGAGAAGAGGAAATGAGGGAAGGGCTGTCAGGCAGACTCTAGAGCTTTCAGCTGCAGCTTAGCTGGAGCAGGAATGGAGTTAATAAAGGCAGAGCCAAACTCACATGTTCTATGTGTAAAGAAAGAGCTGCGGCAGGAATTGTTTTCTCCTTGTGTTTTAGAGCCAAAAATGTTTTTTTTTTTTTTTTTAATGTACTCCAAAGTTTTCCTCTAATAATAGCTTACATTTAGTAAGCTTTTAGAATATGCCAAGCCTTCCACATAGTCCATTCAATCGTCCCAGTAATGCCAGGAGGAAATTGAGGCATAGAGTTGCCAAGTAATTAAGGTCACACAGTTTCTAGATGGCAAAGGGGACATTAGAACCCAGTTCCCAGTGGCCAGAACCCAATGCACAGAATGCCTCACCCAGTTCTCTCAGAGAGGTTATTCTGACTCTCCTGTGCCATGATGAAGCCAAGAGTCCAGAGTTATCACTTCAATTATCTATAAAGCATAACAAATTCAGGATGTTGAAAACAAAGTCAACCAAAGGCAATTTTTTTGTAAGATTCTGAAAGTCTACAACACTAGATTCATTTTAACAATGATCAAAAAAGAGTAAAAGGCAGTAAAATGCAGATTTATCTAGATTTTTATCCCAGTGGACTCTTACAAAAGAGCCAAGAGAATTCTATGAAGAAACTGTTTTTTGCTATAAGGCATAAATAATGAGTCTTGTGAAAATTCCTTCCCTGACCCCTCCGAGGAATGTAAGTCTCCCTGCTATAACATTTCATAGCATCCTTTGGTTTCCTTCATACTTAAACTCTCTGTCTCTTGCAATTTCTTTATTTGTAAAATTTGGATAATAAGAGTACCTACATCATATGGTAAAAAGTTTAAACAGATTATTACACATATAATGCTTGGAACAATTCCTAAGACATAGCAGAAACTCAATAAGTGCTAGTAGGTATTAATTATAGCACTTAACATCCCAAATTATTACAGATATTTTTGTCATCTTTCATTCAATGTTTGACCCTCCTACTAGAATATAAGCTTCTTGATGACAGGCACAATTAACCACTGTGGCACACAGCACATCTGTCCACTGTTATCCAGTTCTTTCCATCTGGGCACATGAGAAGATTGTGCTCCTTGGCTCTTTTGAAGTTGGACATGGCCATTGACTACTTAGCCAACGAAGTGTGAGCAGAAGTGTCATTTCCAAGTGGAAGATCGGAATGCTGCATTTGACTCACTGTCTCTCTCTCTTCCCCTTTCTCAGAAGTGTGGATGTAGGTTTGATATGGAGGTATAACACTGAGTCATGATAGAGAGCACAGCTACTCTGGCTTGTAATGTGGATCCACAGCAGACTTGACCAAGAAATAAACCATTATTGCCTTAAGCAGCTGAGACTTTGGGGTGGTTTATTACAGCAGCATAACCTAGCCTACCCTGACTACTATGACATTATATTATATGACAAATTAAAAGTGTTAATCACCAGTTAAAATAAAAAATTTTGATAAAAGAAATTATTTTCAATTCCTTTTTGTATACAATGACACTACTTGAAAATTTTTATTGGTTAGTGTGTGGATCACCATCCTTGGGGAACCAAACCATCATCTTGGATATAAAAGTTAGACTGATATGTGCTTTGCACACCAGAGGGACTCCATTAAAATTTTGCTGAATTTAAGTTCAATAAACGGTTCCATGAAATGGTTTTGAAAAACCTTTATTTCCGACACAGAGTTAATTACTTAACTGGCCCTATTAAAGGTACCAGTGGCTTATATAAGTCCCTGCAAAACTCCATCTGTGTGTGGTCCCTGCCTCCATGACAATCACAACCCAGATGTAGAAAATTCTTCGTAATCACAGAGATTAGACCAGAAACCACAAGGACCCTAAGGTCAAAAGCATTCAGAGGACATGTTTAACAAATTGAATTTGCAGTTTCTCTGGCCAGGGAGGAGAGAAGGGGGATGGGCACCCAGCTGTAATATCTTTTACTTTTCCTTCCAACAAGAATCAATGTATTTACCAATACAAAAGAAAAAAATATGGTAGTGAAAGAGTGAGCAAAATCTAAAAATGGTAGTGGTGGGATCAGGCAAAGGAATTGATTTTGTTACAAATAAGGGGATAAGGCCCCCAAAAGTGAGAAAGAGCCCCTGCATATGAGAAAGAAGTTCTCCAGTGCCACTAATGGTCCCAAGCAAATCATTTCTCTAAGAAAGCTCATTAATTCCTGCAGGTCCCCAGCTCTGATGATTCAGGGACCACCAGGCTCATAATGACATAGGTATTGGAAGACAATCTGGCACCTGCTTTAATAGAGGTGTGAGAAATAGGCAAGCTTAAGTGGAGAGGAATTAAGTGAAAAGTCAACTTTGATCTAATAAAAACCAGACCTTTAGAGGGCTTCAAAGAGGAAGCAGAGTACAATGGATGCACCAGAGTGCCTGGGTAGGCATTTTATCTGTATCATTAGCCAGTTGCGTGATACTGAGTAAGCATTCAAACCTCTCTGTGAAAATGAAGATAATAATAGTGCCTGCCTCATAAGATTGCTGGGAGGACTAAATAACTTGCCTAATAGTTGTATGGCAAGTTGTCCAGTGCCTGGCACACAGCCATCGCTCAGAAATGTCCATCACTGTTATTATTATGCCCTGGTACACAAACTTTTCAATTATGGGGTCCAGCCCTTCCCAACTATGTAACCTTAAGCACATTGCTTTTCTCTGTGCCTTAATTTTCTCTGCGATAAAATGAAATAATTATTCCCATCTCACAGGGAGTCAGAAACAACGCCTGGCCCTAGCTCTGCTTGTAGTTGTCTCACAATCAATGTTAACTGACATTACTACATGTCTTCTAGTAAGAAGCTGAATAAGGCGGCAGATATCCTGACTCTAGAACCAGGAAGCGCAGGGGAGTTGAATGTGTGGGAGGGTTGAGTGTATAAGTAGGAACTTTTGGAGAAATGAAGGAAATGTTCTTGCACTTGGAATGAAATGTGTATGCTCTCTTACCATGGTGGAGTCTGGCTTTCCAACTAAACTGGCATATGGTCAGCTGTTTAAAGGCTGTAAAATCATGTTTTTAAAAAATCAGAAATAGCTTCTTGAAGGCAGAGATCTGCTCATAATTCTTTGCATTCCCTCAGCCTAGGACAGTGTGAAGCGTTCCCAACATTTGCTAAATCCAGTCAAAACTCAGGACTCGCGTCCTGACTGTCCAGCAGAGGCCGCCCTGGGCCGAGGTTCCCAGTGCCCCAGCAAAGGGAGAGGGAAGGCCAGGGGGTGGCCCATTATTCGCCACGGGGACTGAGTGGGAGGGGTTTGGCAGCGGCGGTGCAGAGGCGGAGGCGGCCTTGGGCTCCGCTCCTGGGATGGAGCAGAAGCGTGCCGGGCGCTGGAGTCCTCGCGGCTGACGGAGCCGTGCCGCGCTCGCCTCGCCTCCCCTCCCCACCCTCAGCCAGAGCCTCCTGGGTAGAGCGCGCCTCTCGGCTCCCACCGCAGCCCGCCGGGCGGAGGAGGAACCCTTTGTGCCAGTGCGCTCCGTCAGTTTCCGCAAACTCTGCCGCCGCCCGCGCCGGGGACGGGTCCAGGGTACCATGATCTGCGAGACTCTCTTCGTATTGTGCATCTTCACGGCAGGTACTTCGGGGAGCCGTCTTTCCAACGGGGCCGGGCGCTGTGTGGCCCTGGAGGCCAATGTTGGGGCCGGGGCTGAAGCGAGAAGACTAGGGAAAGCGGGAAAGTAATTCCTCGCGCGCGGGTGGCTGGAGTGGTATGTGAATAAGGGTTTGTGCGCAGGTGTGTGCGCTCAATTTGATTTGGAGTGATGAGCGCCTTTGGGGATCCTGGGCTATGCCAGAGGGAGAAGATGACGAGGTCCTTCATGACACAGCCCCTGCCCGCACAAACGCTGGCTTTGTGGAACAGGTGGCTGCGAGGCGCGTTCGAGCCCCGGGTGGGAGATACTGACTGCGCCTTGAGGCTGCTAGTTCCTGGCCTGGTTCTTCCGGCTCGCCTTGCAGTCTGCCAGAGACCGACCCGGACCAGTCTTCTTGCAGCGAGAGATGAAAAAGCCGGGGGAGGGAGGGGGATCGTATCTAGGAAGGCTTCCTCAGTGGCAGCGCGGCCGGTGGGGCTGGATTCTGTTCCCCAAGACTTGGTGTCTGTTTTCCAGCGTCCCCTTCTTAATCGTGGTTAGGGGTGGTGTGGCACCAGCAGCCCCACCGGCAGCACCCCGGCCACGCTCAAGCTCACAATCACCGCCAGCAGTTTTCCGGTCTTGCCTGTGGCCGGAGTCTCCCCCAAATGCGCCCCATGAGAGAAAACCAAAAACAATTCACTTGGCTAGAACTAGCACCACCACCCCACATACACACGCCGCCGCTGGGGACCGCTTGCCCACCCAGGACCAGATCTGCTTCTGGAAAGAGGGCACACTGAGCTAGCCGCCTGGTGGGGGCCGGGGAGAGTTTCAGAACGTTTTGAGTTTGGAGTTGGGGGACCCACTATTCCAGAAAATGCAGTTCCCAACAAGGAACGCTTGTCCATGGATAAGTCACCAGTGGCGAAAGTTGCCCAAGTGCCTATCTAAACTGATATGTTTAGATAAGAATGATCGAAAGCCACATAGCACACTCCGATTTGATTTGTGCTTTAGTCCTACACCCCCCTCCCCCCAGTTCTTGGGGGTTTCTGTAATTATAGACACTAGTAGTTACAGTCCCTTGAAAAGAAGCTAGGGGTTTCCTGGCAGTTCACAAAAGAATGCAATTGTAAGTAAAAGTTTCTCAGTTCGAAGCTACAGCGTGTTATTTTCTGTACTTGCTGAACGTCTGAGAAAACTCTCTTTTCGCTCTAGTCTTTGCACTGTTTCGTGACGCGTCCGCAGACGGTTCCCCAAAGCTCTGGGCCAGCGGGGCGGCTTTGGCTCTGAGAGCCTGGATCTCGGCAGGTGTAAGAGCCGCTTCCCCGGCTGCGGGATTGCGATGCGTGGTAATTCCGGTAATCCTCCAGTAAAGAGATGTTTACGAAATGACATGGAAAGTGCCGTTATTTTCTTTTAGCTAAAAGTCTCTTTATGAGGTTCATAAAATCTTGACTGAGCTAGTAGAGCCACTGGGTAGGTTTGTTTCCTTTCATTTAATGGCTTTTCTTTCTGTAAAATGCTCTGGCAGTTAACAAGACCAGAATTAACCCTGACAGGCAGTATTGTAGAGTGGGGTTTTGTAATTATTGTTGTTGTTTTTACCTCAAGAGAATGTGTGTATAAGTATATGTATGTATGTATGTATGTAAATATATATATGGATACATATATATATATCCAGACTTGAAGCCCTGCTATTCTGGGAGCGGCAGGAGTATTGTCCTTGTCTACAGTCACAGGGAGAAGGCTGGTGGGTCAGGGACCGACTGAGTAGCCCCAGCCCCACCCTCACTCCCCTTGGGATCTGGGCCAAGAGGGTCACTGCCTCCTAGTTCTGCGCTTTCATTCCCCGGGAGGATGTAATGCCTCTTTCCTCTGCTTATGTTTCTCTGTGCATGTCGGATACAGAGAGTGAAGAAGCTAATGGAAGCTTAATGCTTCCTTCTGGAGTTTGTGCCACTGAAGGTGACTTTAGGGATCAGTTGTTAGAGCTACTTGCAATAAAATTGTCAGAAAAAAATTGTATAAAAATTGGCACAAATGCCTCATGAGATTCCTTGCAATCTCAAAGTTAGGGTGTTTTCAGAATCTAAAATAGCATTTTTCTAAAAAGAATAAGTGTATTGGTAAAGGAGAAAGGGTGAAAGTGGCATGCATGTTTCAGCAGCTCCTCTTGGAGTTAGTTTCACCGGGCTGTTTCTTCATTCCTTCACTTTCCCCATTCCATCCTACAACCACCCTCCCTCCCCTCACTAGCCAGCTTTAGGGGCTGCAGGAAATTTTCTGTAAAATCCTTAAGGGAATATACTTCCTTGAGGCAGGAAGAGGGTGGACAGGGAACATGTTTTTAGCTTAACAAATCCTCTCAGCGTATACATAGCATTTCCTTTAGCCTGTCCAGTGGACATTTGCAAATATGTGTACATAGTCAACAACCTAGCAGGGTTAAATCTTTATACTTATTCCCTTATATATAAAAAGCAACAAAGAGAGAAACTTTGAATTGTCCATAGTTCTCTCAAAGTTGATCATGGTATAAAACTGGCATGGCTGTTTTACAAACTATTCTCAAACAATCTTATGCCAGTACAAGTATATAGGAGTTCTGCCTCCAAATTAGAATACAAGTCAGAATCTCTAAGGTTTGCCCCCAGTACCAGGAAGGAAGGGATGGCAGGCCACTAAATAGCTTCACTGTTTATCCCTCTTCTGCCCTCCTCTGGATTCTCTCCTTTCATTGTCAACACTATCATTGCTGTCATCTGGGGGTCTGTGGCTCAGTTAATTTAAAAAAATAAAAAATAAAAAACTTCCTTTCCCTGAGATATCCTAGATATAGTGGAGCTCTCAAAGAGTCTTTTCCAAATACTCAAGGAGGACGAAAGGACAAAAATAGATGGCAGACGCACAAACCTCATGATCTTTCTTCTGCCCCAGGTTCTGGCTTGTCTGCCCTGGTCTGCCCCAAGGGAGAGTACTACATTCTATCCTTCTATCTCATCATCCAGGCACTCCAATGCAGACTTACTGGTCCCATGGCGATCTTGTCAGAAGAGCTAGATTCCCGGACTGCCAGCCAGATGTGGATCCTCTTTTTGTTCTGGCTCTGTTAGGTGCCCTTTTTCCAGGTGATTAGCATCTGGAATATACTCATCCTTGAAGGAAGACCACAGCCTTCATGTTTAAGGTTCTGTTCCTAGTCCAGAACCTGATTTATATTAGTTCTGTAGCCTTATCACAAACATATCAAGTTAACCAAAAGTGCATGCACATTTACAGGAAGAGCGAGGTTGCCTATGGTTTGATTGGGGTGGGAGTAAAGGCTTGCTTGCATTCTTTTGGTCTATCTCCAAATCTATGGTCACAAAGAAGTGACACCCTCCTTCACATAGAAGGTCTTCATTGTTGTATGATGCCTTTACAGAGGCAGTGCTGCAAAATAATAAGGTGTAAACTCTGCCGTTAGATTGCCGAGGTACAGATCCAAGCTTTACTACTATTAATTATTTAATTTAGGACAATTAATTTAACCACTTTGAATTTTCTTGTCTGTCACATTAGAGGAATAATACCTCATAAGGTTGTTGAAAGGGTTAAATGAGTGGCTATACTTAAAGAGCTCAGAACAGTGCCTGGAGCATAATGAGTACTCTGTAAGTATTAGCTATTATTGTTGCTATTATCCGTATTAATTAAGTTTACTGTATTCTGCACTGATTAGGTCATCCTCTCCAAAATCAGAGTTTATATATTTGCACTTGGACATGTAAATCCAAGACCTCCATACTCAAGCGCAGTGCCAGCTGTTTGGCAAGCTCTAATGTGCAAATTAAGAAAGCATTCAGCTGAGCCTACTAAATGCCTAATTTGAAAAGGTTAATCATGTGCCAGCTCAGATTTTGCACAACAGTCCAAAAAATGCTTAGTAACAGTTAGAAGTAGTCTCACCAAGGACTATTTCTTCCACAGGGTCTTTTGCAAACTGGTGTGTTTCAAAAGTTCAACTCAGCTAAACCTTAAGGTCGGGTCCTCAGAGCAACAAACTTTTGGATAATTCACATCAAACAATTTAGGAAAGGGCAGGTCATGTTCTGAATAATCTAGAATGACTCTCTCCAGAACCCAGAATAATTAATAATTGTCAGATCTCTAATTTAACTTGAGCGCTTGAACCCAGTCTAATTGTGCTTGTGTTTTCAAGAGGAAAATATTGGCCAAGTATTTACAATCTGTTTAAGCAGACTTTCTTAAGCAATAATTTTCACCTGCGAGTATCCCATCCACTGGAAACAATGGAGAGTGACATTTTTTAAATGTTTTAAAAAGAGATCGATCTTAGCACCCAAATGGAAAGGATCTTTCTGCCATAGCTATTACAAGTTTGCTTCCTTTTGTAAGTATCTGCCACTAAAATTGGACAGGTTAGCTCAGAAATCAAATATTTGCTTTGCTAATGTGATATCAAATGAAAGAGTGCCTTGGAAAAATAAGTGTTTCATTTAAAAGATAGCAGCAGTTCTAAAAGGAGGTGGGGAGGTAGTGAGTGTCTGCCTTGTCCAGTGATTGCTTTTTGCTTGGAAATGGAGGGCTGTTACGTTATCATGCAGTAATGCACAAGCAGGAAGCCTGTTAAATAAGACTGATTTGTGTATGTAGCTCACGACATTACTTTTTTTAGTCATAAGCTAAATTATTGTAATGATGAGATTGATGTGATATCAGACTTTCTGATGTGTGAATCTTTAAATGTTCATCACAACCATTTACGCTAGCATAGCCCATTTCTCTTATCTGTTTTAACAGCGTTTATGAACCCTAAGACCTTTGCAGTTTTACAAGTAATAGAAATCATTAAAATGAAATGGATAATTATAGAATTCTTTTCATCTGTGTTTTTCATTGGTGCAAGGTGGTATAATGTCAATTGGAAATAAGCTGTTTTAATTTTCCTTTGGCTAGGAATGCCAGATTTAGCAAATAAAAATACAGGATATTCAGCCAAATTTATATTTCAAATAAGCATCTTTTTTAGTCTATGTATGTCTAGTGCAATATTTGGGACATACATAGATGAAAAAAAATCTTCAATGTTTATCTTAAATTCAAATTTAACTAGGAATCCTGTATTTTATTTATCTTTGGCCTTTCATCTACAGTTCATTTATAATGGATTAGATGTAAGAATAGCTTTATTTTGAAACCTTTTTCACTGGGTGTTAGTTGCCTTGCAGTATTCCATTTTTTAAAAAAATCTGTTTATGGGAAGACAGAGATTAAAAGCAGCTCTCTCCAGAAGCAACTACATGGATTAGGATTCAGATGTGGCTCTTAGTCCAATGAAATATTTTGAATCTCATTGCATATATATTAACTGTGCATTATTGTGTGTTTCTGAATAATTAGTGGGATCACTGTAGCCATCCTGAGGCCACATTAACTAACCTTCTTTGACCCTTTCTTTCTAAAAAAAAAAAAGAATATGTTTTAAATGGCAGCAACATTCTTGCATAGAAGCTGGGTCTAGAAAGCATTCTAGAATCTAGCTGGCAGCTGATTAAAAGAGAAAGTTATAGAAGAGCTTTGGGTTTCAATGCTCTCTTTTGTGCCAGGATCTTAAAACATCTCACAAATATTAATTTCTGCTGGATAGGTCTATTGGTATCGCTTTAAAGCATAACTGTATAGAACCTGCAGCAACATATTAGACAGAATGTTAGGGCAGATGGAGAAAAAATCCTTTAAGTAATTTGCACCTTTTACCTAAGGCAAAATCTGAATAGATAACTGTAATTAAGTGGGAAAAATTGTGTGTAATATTTAGAAAACATGTCTGTATAATACAAAATACGATGAGTGGTGGAATACAATTTTAATGATAATATCTTCCATCTATTTTCCAGATTTGTACACCTGATTTTCTTTTCTATCAGAGAGAAAATAGGGATATGGGAACTTTTGTGCAGCTGTTAAACATCAATGGAATTAAAGGAGAGACGTTTGTGTTTGTTTCTTAGTCATGATTGCAAACAAGACTGCCATTCAGACTTCTCACTGGTTATGACGCTCCATATTTCCTTATATGAGGTTATTAAAATGTTTCCTTTTGAATTAGGATATTCTTGTGAGCTTGGTGTAGCCTAGACAAATAAACTCATAACTGACAGTTTATTTGCACACCACTGGGGCCAGTGCTCTCACCCCCTTATGAAATGTTTTCAGTTTCCTTTGGATAAAGACACCACTATAACACTTGGAGCTTTTATTCTTTTGTTAACACTCCATACCATGTCACTCTTGCTTTGTACTGTAATTTAGATAATTTAGGAAAAACAATACAATTATTGTAGCAATTTATTTCCTCTGTGAAAGCTACAGTGCACTGTCTATGTGTATTTAAGGAAACTATACTCTAGTCATTCTAATGAGTTAATGTAATGTCATATGATGCCACAGGTTTTTACTACTTCTCAGAATTACAAGATGAAGGGTTCTTTTTGCCCCTTGTTCATCAGAGGGTTCCTAAAGGTATTGTGAAGAAATATGGTAGACGAGCATATCTTTCTCATCCTGGGTAAAGAGAGAAGTTGTTGGAGGATCACACATCCTGCCAGTCTTGGGAACCATAGCGTTGAGAGAACCTGCTGTGTGAAAGGCCACATTTAGGTGAATACTGCCATCACATCCCACCAACGCGGAGCCCTGGATGTTTTGTCCTAAAAATTACAATGTTGATGGAGCCGATATTCAAGAGGAGAGCGCTGAAATGCTTTCTGGAAAATGGGCCAGATGGGTCTGAGCAAAAGAAAGGTTTTTTGAGGGTAATATTTGAGGGCTAATGGTCATCATTTACATTCCTAGAAATGTTGGTGGGGAAGAAAGTATAATGTTAAATTATACTATAAACACATGGAGAGTGGGTAAGAAATGGACAGTAGGAAGGAACAGTGGATATTTCAGAGGCATAGTCTCTGACATGAGACTGAGAAAATATCAGATAGTAGAATGCGGAAGTGGGTTGATAATAGAAATTATTTGGAGGCTGTAAAGCCCAAGCTATTGTTTGGAAAATTCATTTTTAGGGAGGATAAGGAATTTCCCCTCAAACGTATCAAATATAAAGCCTATTTTAGCACACCTTTTTCATTCTGTGCAAAGTTGCAAATTGAGTCTTTTAGATGTAACAAGTGTGGTGGCCCTTATGGTTGGCAATTTAGGTACTCTCATCCTTGTGAAATGAGGCAGAAGAAGGAGAAAATGCCAGAGGATGTCAAGAATTCATCTGCATGGTTTAAATCAACTAAGCTAGGGCTCAGTGGCTTGGGTTGCTCACATGCAAGCAGCCTCCCTATACGGCAGAGGTCCCTGGGCTTGAATTGAAAAAAATCAACTGATTATCTTTATTTTCTCCGACCTCTAAGTAAAATCTAGCATTTCCTTCACTTATGAATGTATGCAATAAATTACAGCAGTATTCATTTCATATCACATTACAATTGTTGCATATCTTGAAAAATCACTTACGTTCATCCATACTTTGAAATAACAGTAGTTGTTAGATCTGACGCTAGAGTGTCATGAAACTATCTGCTGCTACATTCTGAGAAGGGGTCCATGGTGTTCACCTGACTGGCAAAGGGGTCTGTGGAACAAAAAAGGCTAAGAAGCCCTACTATACAGTCATACTTTGCTTTACTGAATTTTTCAGATATTGTGCTTTGCTTTTGTTTTTTGTTTTTGTTTTTGTTTTGTTTTGTTTTTTACAAACTGAAGGTTTTTGGCATCCCTGCATTGAGCAAGTCTATGGGCACCATTTTTTCCAACTTGTGCTCACTTTGTGTCTCTGTGCCACATTTTGGTAATTCTCACAATATTTCAAACTTTTTCATTATTATTATATCTGTTATGGTGATCTGTGATTAGTGATCTTTGATGTTACTATTGTAATTGTTTTGGGGCACCATGAACCACATCCATATAAGATGGCAAACTTAATAAATATTGTGTGTGTTCTCACTGCTCCACCGACCAGCCATTCCCTATCTCTTTCCCTCTCCTTGGGCCTCCCTGTTCCCTGAGACAGGACAATATTGAAATTAGGGCGGTTAATAACCCAACAATGGCCTCTAAGTGTTCGAGTGAAAGGAAGAGTCCAACATCTCTCACTTTAAGTCAAAAACTCAAAATGATTAAGCTTAATGAGGAAGGAATTTTGAAAGCCAAAGAGTGGTGGAAAGCTAGGCCTCTTGTACCAAACAGTCACGTTGTGAATGCAAAGGAAAAGTTCTTGAAGGAAATTAAAAGTGCTACTCCAGTGAACACATGAATGATGAGAAAGCAAAACAGCCCTATTGCTGATATGGAGAAAGTTTCAGTGATCTTGGTAGAAGATCAAACTGGCCACAACATTCCCTTCAACCAAATCCTAATCCAGAGCAAAGTCCTAACTCTCTCCAATTCTGTGAAGGCTGAGGGAGTTGAGGAGGCTGCAGAAGAAAAGTTTGAAGCTAATAGAGGTTGGTTCATGAGGTTCAAGGAAAGAAGCTGTCTCTATAACATAAAAGTACAAGGTGAAGCAGCAAGTGCTAATGTAAAAACTGTAGCAACTTATCCAGAAGATCTAGCTAAGATCATTGATGAAGGCAGCTACAGTCAACAACAGATTTTCAATGTAGATGAAACAGCCTTCTGTTGTAAAAATATGTCATCTAGGGCTTTCATAGCTAGAGAGAAGTCAAAACCTCACTTCAAAGCTTCAAAGACCAGGCTGACTCTCTTGTTAAGGGTGAATGCAGCTGGTGACTGTAAGTTGAAGCCAGTGCTCATGTACCATTCTGAAAGTCTTGTGGCCCTTAAGAATTATGCTAAATCTATTCTCCTCTATAAATGGGACAACAATTCCTGGATAATAGCACATCTATTTACAATATGGTTTACTGTTATTTGAAGCCCACTGTTGAGACCTACTGCTCAGAAAAAAAGATTCCTTTCAAAATATGACTGCTCATTAATAATGCACCCAGTCACCCAAGAGCTCTGATGGAGATGTACAATGAGATTCATGTTGTTTTCATGCCTGTTTACATAACATCCATTCTTCAACTCATGGATCAAAGAATCATTTTGACTTTTAAGTCATATTATTTACAAAATATATTTTGTAAGGCTATAGATGCCAAAGATGGTGATTCTTTTGATGAATCTGTGAAAAGGCAATTGAAAACCTTCTGGAAAGAATTCATCATTCCAGATGCCATTAAAAACATTCCTGATTCATGGGAGGAGGTGAAAAAATCAACATTAACAGGAGTTTGGAAGAATTTGATTCCAACCTTCATGGATGACTTTGGGGCCTTCAAGACTATAGGGGAAGAAGTAATTGTAGATGTGGTAGAAATAGCAAGAGAACTAGAATTAGAAGTGGAGCCTGAAGATGTGAGTGAATTGTTGCAATGTCATGATAAAACTTGAACAGATGAGGAGTTGCTTCTTATGGATGAGCAAAGAAAGTGGTTTCTTGTGGTGGAATCTACTACTGAAGATGCTGTGAACATTGTTGAAATGATCACAAAGGATTTAGAATATTATATCAACTTAGTTGATAAAGCAGTGGCAGGGTTTGAGAGGATTGACTCCAATTTTGAAAGAAGCAAATAAGCTCTCCTGTGGGTAAAATGCTATCAAGCAGCATCTCATGCTACGGAGAAATCTTTCATGAAAGGAAGAGTCAATCGATGCAGCAAACTTCACTGTTGTCTTACTTTTAAAAATTGCCACAGGCACCCCAACCTGAAGCAGCCAGCACCCTGATCAGTCAGCAGCCATCAACTTCCAGGCAAGACCCTCCACCAGCAAAGAGAATACGACTCGTTGAAGCCTCAGATGATGGTTAGCATTTTTTTTTTTTAGCAATAAAGTATTTTTAATTAAGGTATCTACATTTTTTAGACATAATTCTCTTGAACACTTAAAAGACTACAGTATAGTGTAAATATAACTTATATGCACTGGGAAACAAAAAATTAATGTGATTCACTTTTTTGCATTTTTGCTTTATTGCGGTGGTCTGGAAATGAACCCGCAAGATCTCCCAGGTATGCCCGTAATTGTGCTTTATTTGTAAGGTGAGTACAGGATTTGTGTTGTTTCATATGAGAAACAACAAGATGTGGTGGAAAGATGAGGGACTTTGTAATAGGACAGGCTGGCGGTGGAATACCAGGTCTGAAGCTTGGAAGGGCTAGTCTGTCCTCTTGGGGATCTCAGTTTCCTCCCTTGCAGGGATGTGATAATGATGTACAGCAAGTGCCATGTGAGTAAATTGTAGCAATTAATCATTCACTTACCAAATGTTTATTAAGCAGGTACCCCAGTGGATTTATTTTACTTTATTTGCTTGTCTTCCTCCTACTACTAGAGTGTCAGCTCCAAGATAGCAGGAATTTTAGCTGTTTTGTCCACTGTTCTATCTCCAGCACCTAGAACAAAGTGAAACATGTTGGTGCTTAATATTTGCTGAATTAATTTGCTAAGAGGATCTATGTGGGCTAAGGACTGTCCAGGATTCTGGGAGCTACAACAGTGAACAAAATAACAAAACTCTGCCCTCAAGGAATTTACATTCTTTAAGGATAATGACTTTTGACCTGTTCAAAAGAAAACTGAAATATTGGCTATCTCATAGCTATCTGTAATTGAGCATGTCCACACCCGAACTCCTGAACGTACTTCCCAAAAGAGGACTCACCTGAGGCCTTTCCCATCTCAATGCCAACTCCAGCTTTCTAGTTGCTTAGGCCAAAAACCTTGAGTCACTCTTGAATCTTCTTTTTCTCTCAACATCCCTCATCCAATCCTTTAGGAATATCTTCTTGCCCTACCTTTAAAGTTTATACAGAATTCAACTACTTTTTGCTGCCTCTACTGCCCTTAGTCTGAGTTATCATCATCTTTCTCCTGGAATCCCTCAGTGAGTGACCTCCTCTCTAGTCTACCTGCTTTTACCCTTTCCCTTTTACGGTCTGCTCTCTACATAGCAGCAGTTGATCCCTTGGAAATGTGTAAGTTGATGGCACTGCTCTGGTCAAAGCCCTGCAATGGTTGCCCGTTGCACTCAGAGTATAAGTCCAAGTCCCTGACAGTGACTGTCAAGACCTGTGTGAACTGTGGCCCATTCATTCTCAGACCTGTCTTCTACCCTCTCCTTTGCACACTCTGCTCCAGCAGTGGCTGGTTTCTCTGTTCGGAATATGCTTTTCCCAGAAAGCCACATGGCTAATTCCTTCACCTCCTTAAAAGCTTTGCTTAAATGTCACCTTCTGAATGAGACTCACCCTGACCAACATTTTAAAAATCTGGTCTTTGTTCCACCTGCCACCACATATTCCCAAAGGCCCTCATCTGGCTTTTAGCTTTACTTTTTCTTTGATGTCTGTCTTCCCATTCTCCCTCTTCCTTCCCCTGCTAAAACATAGCTTCAAGGGGACCCAGATTTTGCCTCTCTAGTGCCTCTCTAATTCAAATTTTGCCTTAGATCACACAAAATCAGACATTGGCAAACTTGCTTACTATCTGGTGCTTCTGTCTAGGGTTTCCAAATAGCTTTTAAAAATTAGGCTTTTAATCTTCATTGAGGAGTATCAAAGCTAAATTTTAAAATCAGCTGTTTTTGAGCTATGCACAATATAAAACACTTTTTAAAAAATATATGCACTTTTTTGGCCGTGGGTTTCACTTTAAAATAGCTGAAACTTCTTAAACTCTCTGGCCAATTAAGAAAATGTCACCTTCATTTCTTAAGCTCAGCCAAAGAAGATAAAGATACCTCCACTATTTGAACATTTTTAAGACTTTTCTGAACAACTAAAAATAGCTTAATGATGAAAATGATTTGATCATCTAAGGGAAACTGTATTGTCAATTACCCAGTAACGTTTGAGAAAGTTAATTCAGATGCTGAGTGTTGAGGGTGTAAGTTAGTCACTAATCAGCTCAAGAACAGAATGGGAGTTGGCTTGGCTTTATGGAGCCTTCTTTGGTGATTCTGAAAGGTGAATTGTCATATAGCCTGAGCAATAGATAGAAGTGATAGTAAGTCCCGATCCCAAAACTGTGCCCTGTGATGGGAAACCTTTTTATCAACGCTGCAGGGCTGACCCCCCAGACATGGTTTGAGTTAAAGTTATCTGTGTTGTCATGTCCCCCAGCTGCATCATCCAACAAATTAATACTCGTGGTGTTTTCTGGCTTATTCAGAATAGGAATGTTTAATTATTTAGTAACTGTCAATAAGAACATGAGCATAAAAATAACAGTATACTCATGTTGAAGCCTTAGGGATAATGGTAAAATTTAAGATTATATCAAGTTGAGGAATAAACAAACTCTAAAAGAAGAGGAAAGAAGCGAGTTTATATACACCTGGCTTGTTCTGAAAGGTCTAGTGCCCATGTTTGAGGTGGTCAGGCACTCAGCCATCTTCAAGTACAACAGCACTGACTGTAAACAGAGGTGTGACAAAGGATATTGACCCTGACCTTGTGCTGGAACCGACAGGGAACTGCATCTGATGGTGTGTGTGTAATACTGGAGAACAGGTGACCATTCCTCCACCTCTCTCCCATGGGAGATACCATGTTCTTTGATTAAAATGAAGACCAGGGTCTAATTTCTCCTTGGAAGGAACAGGAGCGCCCATCAACAAGAGAAGGCTTTGTGAAACCAAAAATGTCAAAGGCAAGTGTGGCTGCTGAAGGAAAGAAAATGACTATATCTCTGAGAATAGAGTTTCAGTTTGGAGGTTTAACAGGAAAAGGGGAAAGTGTGGTTTTTGAGATTCAAAAATTTACAATGAATTTTTGGTAAAAATTTTAAAAGATCTTTAAGTGACAGTTGTTATTTGTTTTGTAACAGTTTTCAAAAGCTGCATTCAAGCACTGATTTTTTTTTTTTTTTTTTTGAAAAAAAATTTATTCTGGAAACTATAAACATATACAGAAGTAGAGAAGAATTACCTATCACCACCCAAGACTCTGGGCTATCCTTGTTTCATCTAAAACCTCACCTTCCTCCCACCCCAGTCCCCACTGAGTCATTGTGAGGCAAATCCCAGATATCATACTAATTCATCTGTAAATTTCAATGTGTCCCTATAAGTTAAAGGATTCCTCTTTATTATATCAGCATCACTCAAAACATTAATTCCTTAAGATCCAGTTCAAATTTCTCCAATTTTTAAATGGTTTTTCAAACAAGATCCAATCTCTCTCTCTCTCTCTCTCCCTCCCTCCCTCCCTTCCTTTCTTCTTCTCCTCTCCTTCTCCTCCTCCTTCCTCCTCCCCCTTCTCCTCTTCTTCCTCTTCTTCTTCTCTCTCTCTCTTTTCTTCTCTCTTTCTCTCTCAATAATGTTTTATTGTTGTTGTTTATGTTGCAATCAGGTCATTTGCTTGTAGTTTCCAAAGGTCTGAGTTTTGCTAGTTGTAGCCCCATAGTGTTATTTAACATGTTCCTTGTCCCCTGTATTTCTTGTAAAATGATATATCTAGATGTTTCATCTGATTCAGTCTTTTTGTTGTTGTTAAAGTCTGTTTTTAATAGTAATAAATTGGAAAAAATGTAATGTCTAGGCTTAGAGTGTTGATCAGATAAACATACATTCATAATGGACAATTGCTTAAAAGAATGAGGTAATTCATTATGGACTGTTAAGTAAAAATGATTATAAAGTATTGATAACAAAGCAAGCTGCAGCTAAAATGTACATTGTGATGAAACATTGAACACATGTGAATATGCCTATCCAGAAAAGGGTTTAGAAAGATGCAGTAGCTACCTCTGGCAATTGAGCTTTGGCTCAATTTCACTTTTTACTCTCTCTGCTTTTGTATTGCCTAAATTTTTAAAATAGCTTCTATTGCTTTTGCAAGTAAAGAATTAAAGACACTATAAGTGTATTTTTTTAATCCCTCTTTATCAACAGTTACTGTAGCTGTAGTAACTGCTAGTTGGCTATTTTGATCCTCAAAATCTTGATTCAAAAATCATTCCTATGGAGCCCACAAAAGTAAGATGTTAGAGAAGCAAATAATCCTCAGGAGGGATAATAGGACATCACTGAACATAATGGGCATGGTAGATTCTGGAAAGGAATTGATAAATTAATATTACATTTTCTATTTAAGGTACTTTGTCAGTTTTTTTTTAAATCTCCCTGGTATTTGTCACTTATGGGAGCAATTTCTTAGAGTATTATTTGAAGCTTTTTTAAAAATGAAATTTGTCACTTAGATATCCAGATAAAAATATTCTCAGAAAACTATATGATTTGTTTTTCTTTTGGCAACATTACATTTATTATATTATCCTTTCAATAAAATAATCAATAATCAATGTGGTTTAGGCAAATGCTAGAGGATCTATTATTAATACTTTTGAGTTATCAGAGAACAATGCAGGTGTGACTAGGGAGAGGGCTGGAGCAGACAGGACGGGAAGAGGCATTGCTGTGATCTCAGCAAACCCCTCACATTATAGACAAAGCTAGACATGTTGGTGAGCTGGAGGGGAATTCATATTTTTTATTTTTATTCTTACTAGGTATCACATATACTACATTGACTTCATCTGTAACTTCATCTAATAATGCCATGAGATAGGCAGTATTATTCCCATTTTTCAGTTTAGATCACTGAGTTTCAGTTGTTAAGTAATGAACTCAAGACCACACAGTCAGTAAGTGACAGAACTAGGCTTTGAAACCAGGTCTGTAATCTTTTACCCACCTCTGTCCCCACTACCTTAGACTCCCAAATCGATTGCTAAATGCTCTTATGTAAATTTAGTCTCTAGAATTTGTCCTGACTCTGACCTTCTTCTCTATCCCCACAGCTGCAGCCTTGCTTGAGAACCATATCATCTCTTCTGAGATTATTGCCATAACTCCTAATGGTCACCCTGTATAGCAGTTTGACAGTTTGATATGGTTATGAGTTCCAAAAATAGATATTGGATTATGCCTGTAAACTGGTCTGTTCATCTGGGCATGATTAAGTTATGCTTAGAGCTTTGATTGGGCCATATCAGTAGGGTGTTGAGCCACACCCCTTGGTGGGTGGGGAATCAAAGATAAAAGACATGACAAAGGACAGAGTTGGAGTTTTTGAGTTGGAGTTCTGATGTTGGAGTTTTAAGCTGGAGCCCCAGGAAGTAAGCATACAGAGGGCTTGGTCGTAAGGAAGGAGAGAAGGCCCTGGGAAAAGAGATGAGCCATTCACCTGATAGTCTACAGCTGGCCTTGTAGAGAGGCAAGCCTGAGCCTTGAGGGAGGCAAGCCCCGGAAGAGGGGAACCCAAGAAGCCTAAACCCTGGCAGACATCGGCAGCCATCTTGCTACAACACGTGGCCATAGACTTTGGTGAAGGAAGTAATTAGTGCTTTATGGCCTGGTAACTTTAAACTCCTACCCCAGATAAATGCCCTTTATAAAAACCAACCAATTTCTGGTATTTTGCATCAGCACCCCTTTTGGCTGACTAATACACCCTGTCTCCTCCCAGAATCTCTAACCAATCTTTTGGGACCAATTTAGGCCAGGTCAAATTGCCTGGCTTCCCCTTCAAAGAAGGAGAAGCAGTCTTGAAACTGCTTAAAAATCTTCCAGGTGCTCAGATTGTGGTTTCTAAATTCAGTTTCCATTAAAGGAATGAAGGCTCTTTGAAGACATGGCTAATTACAGGTCTGGGTTAGGAAATGATCCTGGAATATCTTTTTATACCTGTTAGCAAGGACCCTGTAATGGACAACTAAGACTGTGTCGAAAGGACTCAGAATAGCAACCCAAGTGTCCACCAACAAATGAATAGATAAAAAAAATATATGGTACAAATACACAATGGAAAATTCTGGCCATTAGAAAGAATGACCTTATGAGACATATTACAGCATGGATGAAACTTGAAAATATGCTCAGAGAAATAATCAAGGCATATAATATTATATTATATCACTTATATGAGATGAATATAAATAGCAAATTCACAAAGGTAGAGAGCTGATTAGAGGTTTCCAGAAGATGGGGAGAGGGAGGAGTGTAGTTTGCTTTTAAAAAAAAATGGACTTGAAACCCCTTAATGAGGCTCCCACTGTCCAACAATTGGACAATTTGAATATTAAAAAGCTTAATAATTCCAGTGGATTGAAACACAATTAATATGTTTAAATTCATGAGTTCACAATGGTACCTAAAAGGAAACAATTGCAGTAACACAGAATTTCACTGATTTTCCCTGGAGGATGCTAATAAACAGAAACATTATTTTGAAAAATGATTGCTAACTCAAAAGAATCAAGTACTTATCCTGACTTTATTTTATGAAGTGTACCATTGGATAACCAAATATTAAATGATGGGGTGATTGACTTTTTAGAAATCTTCCAGCTAATAAATAAAGAAGGCATGATAGAATATCACCATTTTGCATCACCTAATGAATTAATGGATTTTGGAATTAATGGATTAATGGACCATCAGTGGCTATCAACATCAGAAAGTGTGAGACAGCCAGATACTATATCTCCTGGTGGAAGAATATACCATCTCCTATGAAACAGTCTTATCAAAATAAAAGGAACCTATATCTGAATAAATCCACATCCAATGATCAGGTTACAGGAAATACAGAAGACTGAGGAAGATGTAAATAACACCATGGGAATGAAATCAGCAAAATCCAGACTATGGCAAACTCTACAGGAAAAATAAATTGCAAAGAAAAAAGAGTTATGTTGAGAGAAAGATAGAGGGAAAACTTTAAGATGAACAGAGAAACTTCGTCATAGCAACCATCACAGTTTGGACCTTATTTTGATTCTGAATAAAACCAAAACTATAAAAATCAATTAACACATTTATGAGACAATTGCACATTTGAACATTGACTAGGTATTTGATGATATTAAGATCTTATTAGTATTTTAAGTATGATCTTGATACAGCTTTTTTGTTTTCAAAAAAAGGCTTTCATCTTCTAGAGATACGTTTTGATATATGACATGCTATGATGTCTAGAAGTTGCTCCAAAATAACATGGACGTAGGAAAGTAAGTGGGTAGGGGTATTAAAGAAACAAAGTGATTGTGAGTTAATTGTTGAAGCTGAATGATGGGAATGTGGGAGTTCATTATATTCTTTTCTCCCTTTTTGCATATGATTAATTTTTTTCATTATAAAAATGTTTTTAAAGTGTTGTGATTATTTGAGGCTTTTATGGACCCCAGAAAAGATCATGTCCTTTGAGCTAATCCATTCTTGTGCATGTGAATCTATTGGAAGTAGGACCTTTTGATTAGGTTCCATTAAGGGCTATTTGATTAGATTACTTCAGTAAGACATAGGCCAGGGTGGGGCTTAATCCTCTTGCTGGAGTACTTTTCTAAAAGGGATAAATAGGGAAGCGGCTGTGGCTCAATCAGTAGGGCTCCCGTTTACCATATGGGAGGCCCCGGGTTCGGTTCCCGGGACCTCCTGGTGAGGGCAGGCCCGCCCGCACGGCGTGGTTGGCTGACCCAGCGAGCACAAGCAGCAAGGGGGGGATAAATGAATAAATAAATAAAATCTTTAAAATAAATAAATAAATAAATAAATAAATAAATAAATAAATAAATAAATAAATAAATAAAAGGGATAAATATGGAGAGATACACAGAGAGAAACCCCCAGAAGCTAAGAGAGAAAGTCCCGGAAGCCAGAAGCTAAAATCAACAGAACCTGGAGAGAAAAAGCCACAGGAGCAGAGAGAAAGCTGGAGGAAGCCAGAAGCTGAAAGCAACAAGACCAAGAGGAGAAGGGAGAGACAGCAGATGCTGCCATTGTGTCCTGCCATGTAACAGGAGTCCAGGATCACCAGTGGATGGTCTTCAGGGAGAAAGGTATCATCTGATGAAGCCTTGATTTGGGCATTTTCACAGCCTTAGAACTATAAGCTTATAGATTAATAAATCCCCATTGTAAAAGCAACCCATTTCTGGTATATTGCTTTTGGCAACTTCTAGCAAACTAAAACAAATGTCTTCCAGAACTCTCTATTACTTGCCGAAACAAGTCCATAGCAAACAGTTTAGGATCTGAGTCAGAGGCAGAACAAAAGAAAGGAAGTCACCATTACGTGAGAGGTCTGAGAAGGAAGTGGGCCATTCTGGTTTGAAAAGTCTTCTTCCAAGAGGGGACATTTATTTACCACCTACCATCAGGCCTCTCTGCCAAACAAATCCTCTTCATGTGCAAACTCAAATTTCCCCTTAAGCTGTTTGCATATGTTAGCTCCACTAGACTTTCAGGCCTTAGAGAATAGGGATCATGTTTTAGTTTCATGTCCCTTCCTTCCATGTATGAGTACATTGGGTGGTCAGTGTTTATTGAGTTGAACTAAAGAAACAGAGGCTTAAAGATGGGGCCCAAGGTCTCACAGTGGCTGAACTTAGACTTAAACATTCATGTAAACTTAAGTCTCCCGACTTAGAGGACTCCAAAGCCCTTTCACCATTGTTCACCAGGACCCCCCCTTAATTAAGAGTTAAGATTTATAAGTTTTATGGACTCTGAGAGAAGTAATACATTACCTGAGTAGCTGAAGGTTTTTTATCTATTGTCTGGCATGTAGAAGAGTATAAAGCCTTGAGAGAGTGACATACATGAATAAATTTGGAAAGAAACGTGGTCTGGAACCTGGCGTGTCCCTTGGATAAAAGTTGCACAGTGAGAAGCACCATGAATGCACTGGGCACCAAAAAGCCCCGGAGGAAGCTTGAGATGGAAGGCTGCTGGACACCCAACTGACTTGTGTTATGTGATGGCACATCGGCAAATGAAATTTGGAAAGGAATTATAACTGCTTTCCAGACAAGCTTGCTATCGTTGGGCAACCACCCTTACCTCCACAGTCTTATGAAATAAAATTTCACTCTAGATAAGTGAATCCAATAAGGATTGTCTTTTCAAGGATCCATATTTAGACCTAGCCAGTGCTAATTACAGGGGAGATTTCTGTAAGAAGGCGATAACCAGCGAGTGCCCTTTGAAAAATTCATGTATGTTTGGTTTTGAAATCAGTGAGAAAGGGCTTGAGTTGTGTTTCTAGACAGGTAGGTTTTCTTACTTTAACATTGCAATTCACATTTTAACCTATGAAATGTGTTGTCAAAACAGAGCCTAGACTAAACCAATAAACATGATTTCACGATGGCAACATGTCCTATATAACAAGTGGTGTCAAATAGAGTTACTTCTCTGTGGCTGGCCCTCTTTCCCTGCTCTGTATAATCTGCTTCAGTGATAGAAAAGGAGTGACAAAGAAAGGACTTTTGTTTTCCTCTGTTGATTTTTCTTTCACCAAAAAGACACTTTCTTCCTTTGAACCTAGTACTCTAGAAATCTATCCTGATGTCATGAACCTAGATAGGAGGGATATAAAAGGGAGTGTGCCCTCCTGAGTAGAAAGGGGAAACCTCCTCCTATCTTCTCAGTTTCCCTGGCAGCAGAAATTGCCAGTAAGTATCCTCACCTCCCATCAAGCCGCTGTGAACTGCCTGCTCCTGTGAACTGAGCCAACTGCCAAGCTTGGAACAAATATAAATAAACTATATTATTTTCACAGCCTAAGCCATGTTCATGAAAAATCCTTACCCATTGGTAAAAGAAGTGGTTAATAGCGTAATTGATTATTAAACACTTTTATTCAAAATAGCAGTTGCTATCACCACAAGTATTTTTTTTTATATTGTTTGTAAAAACAAAACTAAAATCAGGTGTTTCTCAACCAAAGTTGTTATAGACATTTGGAGGGGGACATTTCTTCCATACATGGAGACAGTATCCCTAGCCCCTGACCATTATATACCAGCATACTGTAAGCATTGTAACAAACAAGAAAAAAAGAAGAAAGAGAAAGAGGGAGGGAGGGAGGGAGGGAGGGAGGCAGTGAAGAAGGGAGGGAGGAAGAGAATGCCTTCACATTTTTCCAAACTTATCAGACACATTGAAAACCATCAGTCTAAATTAATGAGGTTTTTAATGGCCCTCCTCAGCAGTCCCACACAAAATAGTATAATCAATAGCAGTCCTGCTTACTCAGCCAACCTGCCAACTGTGAAATGCCTCTAGATGATTCTGGAACATTCTGCTTTGGGTATGTCTAGTACTGGGGAGGTATGTGGCAAATTTTTAGGGCACCCATCTCACCTCTTCTCTGCTATATCTTTTCCAACACTGTGTCTGAAGTAGAGTTAGGAAGAGAATAGATTTTTTTTTAAAGTTTGAAGTATTATGAAGCTACAGTGATCAAAACAGCATGGTATCGGCATGAAGATAAATATGTTGAGTAATGGAATTGAGTTGAGAGTTCAGAAATAGACCCTCACATCTATGGCCAATTGATTTTTGACAAGGCTGCCAAGTCCACTCAACTGGGACAGAATAGTCTCTTCAACAGATGGTTCTGGGAGAACTGGATATTCATATCCAAATGAATGAAAAAGGATTCCTACTAAAACCTCATACAAAGATTAACCCAAAATGGATCAAAATTTATATTAATACAAGAGCCAGACCATAAAACTCTTAGAAGAAAATGTAGAGAAATATCTTCAAAATCTTGTGGTAGGCAGTGGTTTCTTACACTTTATACCCAACGCACAAGCATCAAAAGAAAAAATAGATAAATGGAACCTACTCAGCATTAAAAACTTTTGTGCTTCAAAGGACTGTGTCAAGGAAGTAAAAAGGCAGCCTACACAATGGGAGAAAATATTTGGAGACCACGTATCTAGTAAGAGTTTAAAATCCAGAATATGTAAAGAAATCATACAACTCAACAATAATATGACAAGCAACACAATTAAAAATAGGCAAAAGACTTGAATAGACATTTTTCCAAGGAGGAAATACAAATAGCTAAAAAGCACATGAAAAGATGTTCAACATCACTAGCTATTAGGGAAATGTAAATAAAAATCACAATGAGATATCATTTCACACCTACTAGAATGGCCACTATTAAAAAAAAACAAAACAACAACAACAGAAAATCACAAGTGTTAGAGAGAATGTGGAGAAAGAGAAAACACTCATTCATTGCTGATGGGAATCATGGGAATGCAAAATGGTGCGCTGCTGTGGAAGACAGTTTGGTGGTTCCTCAGGAAGCTAAATATAGAATTGCCATATGATTTGGCAATCCTACTACTAGGTATATACCCAGAAGAACTGAAAGCAGGGACACGAACAGACATTTGCACACGTGTTCTTAGCAGTGTTATTCACAATTGCCAAAAGATGAAAGCAACCCAAGTGTCCATCAACCAATGAATGGATAAGCAAAATGTGGTATATATATATACAATGGAATAGTATGCAGCTGGAAGAAGGGATGAAATTGGGACATATGATAACATGGATGAATCTTGAAGACATTATGTTGAGTGAAATAAGCCAGACACAAAAGGACAAATATTGTATGATCTCACTAGTTGAACTAATTATAATAAGCAAACTCATGGAGTTAGAATCTAGACCACAGGTTACCAGGAGATAGAATGAGAGAAGAGAATGGGGAGCTGATGTCTAATTTGTGCAGAATTTCTAATTAGGTTGATTGTAAATGTTTGGAAATGGATAGAGGTGATGGTAGCACATTATTGTGAGTGTAACTAACAGTGCTAAATTATGCATGTGAATGTGATTGAAAGGGGAAGTTTTGGGTTGTGTATGTCACTAGAAGGAAAGCTAGAGGGCGATGACTATGGTTAATAGTACAAAAATAAGAATGTTCTTTCATGAAATAAAACAAATGTACATCACTTTTTACAAGGTGTTAATAATAGGGTGGTATGTGGGAAAAATACACCTACTACAAACTATGGCCTGTAGTAAACAGTAATATTTAAATATTCTTTCATCAGTTGTAACAAAGGTACCACACCAATACTAAGTGTCAACAATAGGGAGTTATATGGGAATGTTGTATTTTTTACATGACTTTTATGTAAACCTACAACTTTTCTAATTAAAAAAAAAGTTTGAGGAGATGAAACTGGTCTCTGCACTTTTTTAGAGTAGCTCATTGCAAGGTAGGGATGATGCCTTTCCTCTTTTTATGTGCAGGGACAGCATGATGGGTTCCCTTACAAATATATTTTTTCATTTCTGTGGAATGGATTATTAGATATGTGGGCATAGAGGTCACAGGATTCTTTCATGGAAAAAATATGGAAAGTGTGACATTCCAGGACAGGGGATTTCTCTTTGCTATTGTAAAGTGTGTGTATGTATATTTGTGAGTGGGATGTGTTTTCCCCTCCTTGCTCACCTGCTTCCACCCTTACTTCCTTCATCTAAGATAATAGGAAGAATTTTTAAAGGGGACAAAATGTCTTTTTCAGGGAAAATTAATATTATATTCATAGATTCATACATTTTCTGGGAATGTCTAAAATACAACTCCCCCTGTGAAAGCAGGATATCACATACCTAATCTCATACTCTATGTCTTCTAATTAGTAACTAAGATGTTTGTTAGGTAGGACATGAACATTTATTTTGTTCTGTAGCTGCCTACTTGATGTATGTTTACAATCGTGGTTTTCCTTATATACTAGAGTAAAACTTAACTTTTGAACTCTTCCCCCTTGAAAAAAAATAGAATTACACTTATAAAAGATTTAATTACTTGGCTAGTTTTTGCCTACACAGGCAAATGAATATTCTAAGAAAAGTGAAAGAAAATCTTCTGTCTAAAGCCTTTAGGATTTGAGTTATCCTTAAAGGAATAAAAAAATGTAAAGCTCTGATACTGTAAACAAAGCTCCTCGATGAAAACTGAGTTCATCCTAAGACAAAAAGTTACAAAGCAAGAGAACAGCCTCATTATATTTTTAAATCCCAGAGAGAGCCATTGGTTTGCCAAAGCAATGTGGTAAAACAGCCTGGGACCAAAATCGGTGCCCATGAGACTAGGAGTAAAGAGCTTTAGAAGCTTTGATTTTTTTTTTTTCTAAAACAATTAAGATTAAAGGAGTTAATCAGGAAATCTGAGGTTATATAAGGGGTGAGAAGGTCAACCAGCTTATGTATCTGTTTTGGGACACATGTTTTGGATGACCAAACTTTTCCATGGAAGATTGTATTTTATGATAATTCTTCCAGACTGAAAGAAATGACAAGAAACATTAGAGTTGAAAAGCAATCCCCACCGATATCTGAGAACATCCTCAGCCTCTCCAGAGACATCAAAGCAAAGAAAGCAGATGAGCCAACTGGGGCTTGAACCCTGCAGCGCCCAAGAGGAAGACAGTCATGTCTGGCGAAGCAACTTGTCCCCCTTGGCAGTCAAGCTGCCTGATTCAGAGGCTACCAACTCCATCACGGCTGGTCTGGGCACTTCACAGACCTCTTCTCCAAAGGTGCCATGGGCTTCTGCTTAAGATTTTACTTGGTTCTTGAAGCAGAAACTAGTGATAGATATGGAAAATATCATCTGAAGCTCTCAGGCCCACATCCACAATAAATTCCTCTAGAAATTAGCAGGAAGAGAACATTCACCATTCAAGCACAAACTACCCAGGGCCTTCTGAGATGGTGTGAGAATAGTTGGGAGTTCTAGAGAATAAGACCCAGTCAGCTCTGGGCTTCTGGGAAGGCATAGAAAACCCCAACCAGAGAGACAAGTTTTGTTAGCATATTCCAGTTGATACTCCATTGTCTTTGTGAGAAAACTTGGCACCATTTATCTTATTTCTCAGATTCTGTACACTAGTGGCTTGGATTTGAAAGGGTACCTATGTTGTTTTGCTAAGCACTTACAGCAAGGTTTGTAACAACTCAAATTCGGCCTGAGTATGGCTCCTAATTTCTAACCAAAAAAAAAAAAAAGTCGCTTTTTTGGAAATTACACAGAGAGAAATGTGTAGTTGGGACCTTGCTGTAAATCCAACAGTCTACTTGCTCATTTTCTTTTCACTTGTGATGCTGATGGTACATTGTAGCATCTTCTTCAAAAATCACTGACCAACCCCACACCTCCAGGAGAGCAATTTCCGCTGGTTGTAATAAGAGTGGAAAAATAACAGGCCCCAAATACCCATCTGCAATTGGAATGTTGGCCTTCATCACTCAGGCTCCTAAATGTGCAAATCATGATGTGTATGTGTTTTGCTGGTTTTATTTGTATAAAAATGCATCTCTCTTAGCATCAGACTTAAGCAACATTTGATTTTTTTCTTTTTGACAAGGAATTTGGCAGACCATAGGCAATTAGCTTAGGAGTTGTGTAAATTCAGGAAACCTGATTAACAGATCAAAATTCATCTAAGAGTTTAGGCTTTAAGCCCTGGTGGATAAAGTTCCCTTCTAAAAGAATTAGGCAGTTTGGCTTTAAATGAGACATTGGGTCAGTTCCATCTGTGCTTCATTGCTATGCAACATTGTTTCAAGGTATAAATTCAATTTATATTATATGAAATGGATAGCATAAGTATAAGCTTGTTTTGATTTAACTGGAATGATGAGTGAAATGTTCTAGTAAATAAAGTATTCCAAATATTTGAGCTTACTCTATATAATATAAATTGCTGATTTTAAAAACTGCCAAAAAATTGTATTTAAAGCTATATTTAGCAGATGTGGTAAAGTCTCAGATATTCCTCATGCCTCTATTTCTCATCTGTTAAATAAGAGGATTAGATGAGATGATCTTTAGTATGTATTTTTTTATGATCTAAAACAGATTTTTAACCTGAGATCTACTGAACTTAAGATGTTCCATAATTGAGCTTCAGGAAGTTCACAAAACACTCCAAACTGTATTGAAACATAATAGGTATGCACTTGAATGCATGTTTTTTCCTTGGGAAAGGCTTCATAGATTCTATCCAATACCAAAACTCTTGCCCCAGTAAAATTAATCCCTTCTGCGATTAATTTTACCTATTAAATGATTTAGTCTTTAAGAATTCATGGGACTCCTGGGGATGTTCCAATGCTTGAGGGTGTCATTATGCTAACAGTAGTACCAGGTCAAAGGTATTTGTGCCACACCTTCCAGTGTACAGATTACTTTTGCTTGCATTTGTCTCACCCTCAGATCAAAGGCAGAGATAATCAGACAGATAAGGAAATGAAATGCAACCTGGCTGAGAGATGTGGCCAGAGGCACTTAGAGCTCTGGGAGTCAACCATGGGTATTTTGGCTTCCTGGTTTTCTTTCCATTATAAGTCTCTGTTAGGTAGAATGCCCTATAAACTATATTATAATGCATAAAGCTTAGTATTTTGGAGGCCACTTATATAGGCAAAACTCTACAAATTCTAGGACCAAAGAAAAATGATGCAGAAGAAATCAGACTTGTGGCAAGTATGAATTCTAATTTAAAAATAGAAAATACTACCCTGAGCATACAGTTCTTCAGGCTCTTGCTCCTTAAATACTAATAATGAAAACATTCATATAGCACCTTATAATTTCCACAGAGCTTTAAGGTGCAGAATGATGCTCAATCCTCATAAGTACTTGGCTGTCAGTATAGTACCTCCATTATATGAATGAGAAAAATCAAGACTCAGAAGTGAGGTGACATGTCCAAAGTCACAGAAGGGGCATTGCCAGAACTGATTGCAGATCTCATGATTCAAGGTCCTTGTTCATTGTACCATAGCTGTCTCTATGCTCTGAGGGCAGTGGGGGTAAAGGAGGGATACGCAGGCTGCGAAATATGTTGCTAGATGAGTCCATTTTCATAGACTCATGTGTTTGGAGAGGGGCTCTCTGCCAAAGGAATTCCATGGTAAGACAAACAATGCATTCCCTACAGTCTAATTTGAAGAATTTTTCTAAAATTTCAGAATCTTTCTCCATACCAAGCAAAGGACAAATAAGCCTATGATTGGTAAGAAAACGACTTACTGAAATTCTCCCCCTGTTCTAAATGCAGCCTACAACTTTTTACAAAAACAATTTTTGTCAGCTTGCATTTTTTTTCTTCCCAGAAGAAAATACAGCCTGATTTAAAGAGGGGAACTGCAAGAGAGATTTAAGACAACAAACACTGTTGGTCCCCATATTTTATTGGCTTTTTGCAAATTCAGTAGGAACTGAAGCACAGTAATTACTCTATTATATATTTTTTGCCAACATTAAGCCCTTTTCCTAAGTAGTTCTATCACATTAAGTGACTGGCAGAGATATTTTTATGATTAGGCTGTGCTGAAGGCACATTATAATGCACCGGAAGATGCATGATTTATATAATTTGATTTTGACTTCTAAAAAATTTACATCTGGGCATAGATACATAAAATAATGGAGAGTGTTTTGCCAGTAAAAAGGAAAGAATCACTGAAGTTCAACCAGTTTGATTGTATTGCCAGAGTAGTGGAGGAGCAGCCCAGATCACTTTTCATTACAGCCCTGGAAAGAACTTGATTTTGGTGGTTCAACAGCACTGCTTTTGAATTCCAACTCTGCCATGTAGCAGATAAGGGAGGGCAGGGGAAACTAGGGTATATAATAATACAAGGCAGCCTGGTGGGCTCCCAGTTTGAGATAGGAATGGAGTATAGTAGAAGCCCAAAGTGAACAGGGTAACTCTTTTGCCTGAAGAAGAGCTGATATTTGAGCTTGTTTTTGAAGGATGAATAGGAATTTGTCTAGCAAAGAAAAGGAGGAGGGGGGAAGCATGCTAGACAAAGTAGTCGCAAAGGCCCAGGGTCTGCAAAAGAGGCATTGGTGGGAAATGTAAGGCTCGCCCATTAGACAGTGAGCCCAGAGACTCTGCTTGGGGCCCGGGTGAGGTGCCTGGGGTCATAACAGTGAGCAGGGCAAGTCCTGGCTCTGGCACTTCTAACATGTAGCTCTGAATTCATATCATCACTCTGAATCTTGTTTCTTCATCTAAAAATGGGGGTAACAACAGTGTGCTATCTCAGAGCTTTGTTGTGAGGATTGCGTCAAAATAGCCCTTAGGCTCCTGAGGGCTCTGGAGACATCCAGACACTATAGTCAGGGCAGATAGCTCAGGAGTTTGGTGCCTTACCAGTGGGCCCTACTCTGGAATTTATGCTCCCCAGTGTGACAGATTTGGACTCAGTTGTGGTTTCCCTATGCATGGCTCTTTTGTCCTTCTATCTGAACCTATAATTAGTAATAGAGTTGGTATGTGTATGTCCAAAAGTCTTAAATCTTTGAGCTTCTATGTGCCAGCTGGGCCCTGAATCTCAATGGAGTTGCAACACCTCCTGTCCAGTTCATTGGTCTCACCCAGGACAACTAACAAGGAGGTGATGATAGACAACTACCATCCCAAGGAACAGAGAGAATCTACAGCTGCAAGCGAGAGAGTCCCATCCATTGGACCCGTGGAATCACAGGCCTCTCTCAATTTCAGGTGGAGTGGACATCACCATCCCGGAATCCTCAGGACTGGGGAATGAACTATGAACTAAAGTAGACTTACTGGTATTCTACTATAAATTTATTGTGATTCTAACAATGGAAGAAATTATATCATTGATACTGAGGCAGTTGTCACTGGAGGTTCTGAGGGCAGGGAGAGGGAAAAGCAGATGTAATATGGGGGCATTTTTGGGACTTGGGAATTGTCCTAAATGACATTGCAACCACAGATGCAGGTCATTATATATCTTGCCATAACCTACAAAATTGGATGGGAGAGAGTGTAAACTACAATGTAAACTTTAATCCATGCTTAGTGGCAATGCTCCAAAATATGCTCATCGATTACAATGAATGTACCTCTTGAATGAAGGATGTTGTTAATTTGGGAAAATGTGGGAGGTGTGGGGAGCAGGGCATATGGGAATCCCCTATATTTTTTTATGTGACATTTGTGTAATCTAAATATCTTTTTAAAAATAAATAAAATCAATGTTAAAACACACACACACACACCAAAACACAAAATAGCCCTTAGCACAATTCTAGCACTTTGTGTCCAATAGATGTCAATAGTGTTCAATAGATGTCAACTCTTAGTAGTAATGGTGGCAGTGAGACTCAGTTTTACAATAAAATCAATAACATTGTATAAGGCATGAATCATGGTTGCACTAGACTTCTCAAGTGTGTGTGTCTTTTTAAAGAGAATGGTCTAGAACAGGAATGGCCAGTAGGATTTTCTGTGTTAATAGAAACATTCTGTATCTGTACTGTCCAATTCAGTAGCCATTAACCACAATGAAATGTGGCTAATGCAACAGAGGAACTGGTTTTTTAATATTATTTAATTTTAATGAATTTAATCATATATGCCTAGTGGCCTCTGTATTGGACAGTGCAGTCCTAGAGTCATGGAATTATAAGACCTTTTACCTATGAAAGATTTTAGATATTGATACCAGCCTCTCATCCCTGCACCTCTCCTGTCCCACCATTTAACAAATATTGAAATGGAGGCTCAAAGAGAGAAATTGCCTTGCCCAGGGTCCCACAATTAGGTAGCAACAGATTTGGTGTTAAATCTAGCAGGTTTTCTGGCTCCCAAGACAAGGTTCTTACTATCCTGAGGTCTGGTTGGATTATCCCTTCCACTTTAGGATGTACCTGTTACCCAAGGATTATGGGTTCTGATGTCTGCCACCTCTCCTTCCCCTTCCATTTATGTTTCTTTTCCTTTTGTCCCTAATATAATATACATGCTGTACCCAGTGAATTCTGAGTAATCCATAACTCACTGACAGATATTTCAGATACTGGTTTTGACAAACACTAATGGGAACATTATGTTATGAACAGCAGCTCATTTAGCACAAAATACCCAGCACCATTTTTTTCATAACTAGTACCTTTTTGTTGTCAAACTATTATTTTTTTTTATTACTTTGCCTGGGTATTAACACAGACCTTCTTATAGGATTTACCAAATATAAGTCCATATTCTTTATCACTTCAAAATTGAGGTGGTCAAACCTTTTAGCAGAGTCATTGATTCAGTGGGGGATGATCAGGTGCAGACACAGGTCTTTTCAGCCACCAGCACAATTAGTTTCAGAGGCAGCTATGCTGGACGGGACTGTTGTGGCAGCCTATGTACAAATACAGGTCTTTCCTTCTTCTCTAGAGAGAAGTTTCAGCCTTCAGCTGTGACAGACCATGGTTAGGAAGTGGCACATGATTTCAGGGGAGTTTGGGCACTGTGGGTTTGCTGCCTTGTTCTCCTTCTTAAGATGGGTATGGAAGGAGCAGGAGTGAATGGCTACGGGAGGTATGGATGCAGCTCAGGTACATTTCATTCACAATTCAAACAACACTCTTCTAAGAGGATAGGACAGGAAGAAGGTACTTAGCTCTTGCCCTCCAGAGCACCTCGCACTGAGCTTGCATGGAGAAGAGTATTCACAATCTTGAACATGGTCTTACCTGCCTAGCATGATTGGTGACATCACACAAGTCTCTATGCTCCAGACACACTGTCACCTACAGTTCCTCGAGCATGCCAGCAGACCCCCTTTCAACCTGGCCTGTGTTTTAGTTCCTATCCAGCCTTACTCTTCCTTCAGGTCTCCCCTAGTAAGCATTCCCTGACTCCTACTCTTGAAAAGTTAATCAGCTGCTTCCCATGCCTCACAACACACGTACAGACACACACATAGACACACACAGAATACATCTCATTGCAATCTTCCTTGATGTTTTCTTCATGATTCATATCATAGTTTGTAATGATATTTATTTTTTTTGATTATTTGTTTAACAGCCATTTTGTCCTTAGTCTTCAGAGTCATAGATAGGGATTGTGTCTGTTTTATTTACTACTATGTCTCTAGGGTCAAGTCTGGTTTCAGGCACTTGGTAGAGGCTTAGTGAATACTTGTTAAATGAAAACATAAATAAAGAAAAGAAAAACTGTATTAATGGAATGAGATTAGCTACTTTAGCATCTAAACATGAAGACTAATTTTTGTTGGGTGAGTAAATGAATGAATGAATGAATGAATTACCTATCCTCCTGAGATCTCTGGGTTAGTTTCTACTTCTCTCCAAGTTTAGGAGTAGTACTACTTAAAGACTATTTAAGAGGTCCATGGAGAGGGAGGAGTGAGAGGCAAACAAATAAAGCAAAGTAATAAGTCAATTTGCAATTTTTTTGTATATGAGACTTCTGATGAAAGTCAATATGGAACATTTAGACAAAGCTTGCTTACTCAGATCTGAGGTGCAGATGGGTTGGAGCTGATGGGTCCCAGGGGCTGACTGGCAAGTGGAGGCATGTGGGCTGGCCTTCCTTTGTAAGAAAGGGAAAAACCTGTTAGTGGGATTTTCGTTAATTTGTGATCGTTACATGCCTTGTGATTTTCTTCTCCTTCCTTCCCCCTCTTCTATCATGAAACCTTTGGTAGAATTCCTCAGTAAAGTCTTGGGTAGTGGGTCTCCCTTTGGACAGTGATGGGTTGTGAAGGGTCCTGCTCTAAGGTCAATGAACAAAGGCTGCCACATTTGCAAAATTCAGAACAATCGAAAGTAATCACAAAAACATTATCATGTAATGATAAGGGCACTTCACTTTCATTATTCTTCCCCCAAAACCCGTAGCACCAGTCCAATGAGAAAAACATCAGACCAACCCAGATGGAGGGTATTCTACAGCACAGCTGGCCAGAACACCTCAGAACTGCCAAGGTGATAAAAAACAAGGACCGAGAAACTGTCACCGACCAGAGGAGAATGGGGACACGTGACAGCTAAATGCAACATGGTACCCTGGATTGGATCAGAAAGAAGACTTTAGTGGAAAAACTGATGAAATTTAAATAAAGTCTGTAGTTTGGTGAATAGTAATATGCCAATGCCAGTTTCTTAGTTTTGACAAATATAAGATATTAACCAAGGGGAAAACTGGATGAGGGGTATATAGCAACTCTTCACTCTTTCTGTGACTTTTCTGTATATCTAAAATTATTCCAAAATAAACAGTTTATTTAAAGGCCAAGACTGAAAACTAAAATAGTTAATTTTGGCTTCTTGTTAGACTGGAAGGGGAAGCAAGTAAAACAGATGACTAAAATTATATTTTAAAGTGTATTTAAACAAAGTCTCAAAAAAAAAAACAAAAAAACAAAAAAACTTAAGCTTCCATCCAAAAAGCCAGGGACATTTGTTGTCACCAGAGTGCCTTGACCTTCTGCTCTGATTGCAGCACCATCGTCAACAGTCATCATGTTAATACTGAGCGATTCCAATTTGAACGGTGCCTATACTAGCATTAGCCCATAAACCATGTTTTGCCGCCTATACAGGTGAATTTGTTGCATCCCTAGTCTTCATATGATGGAGCCTAGGAGCATATTCCACCTGTGATTTCACATCCAGCATCTGGAACTCAGCCATTGGTGTTACCAGGTTGATGTTTAATGAGCCAGTTTTCCCCAATATCGATTTGCTGGTGGGCCTGGATACAGCAAGCTCTGGAGATTTGGCATGTAATTTTGCAGATGATTTGGTGCCTAGAATCTACCAAGCAGTTCTTTCCCATTGCTAAAATCTTTGAAATATGTAGATCTTTTTCTAGTCAAATGATCCGTATTCAGAAATAAGAACTTTAGAGCAAAAAATAAAAATAAGAGCTATAGCGCAAACATGGATCCCATTGATCTGCCAATTTAGATAAGGAAGATAAACTATGGGAGGGATTTATTTTTCTGTGTCAGTACAGTAGAGTCATCCACATTAACATGTCCAGGTGTGCAGGGCTTTGCAAATTTGATAAACTTGGTCTTCACTTTGCATTACTCTTGGTTTACCATGTCATGGTTGTTTGTCATTTGGAGTAAGTCCAGCAGCGTTGTCTCTCTATGACGAAATGAGAGCAGCCTGGCAATTTCAAGCAGAGCCTGTTTTGGTTTTTGGCCTGCATTCTGATCTAAAATTATCTACACAATGGCCCCATTTCTCCACCTAGCTTTGGCTGCAGAGACGCCCTAGAGTTCTGTATGTAGGGAGACAGATTGTGTCATGGAGAGCATGAAAAGGGAAGGCTTGTAGTGGGAGGGCCGGCAGAGGTTGACATTGGCAACATGGGTGAGCTGGTGAAAACTTAAGTTCAAAGTTGTTCTGTTTGTGTTTTGCTTCCAGTTCCCAAAGTAATTTCGTAGGCTAACACATTCTGACTCTCCCACGTCTTTATATAAATTCTGAAAGGACATGAAAGAAGGTCATAAAATCCAACCAAATACATGCCTACCTGTAAGGCCCAAGACTGCTGATATTTAACTTGAGGTTTTTTCTTGGGGATATTTTAATCTATGAAGAAGGTGAAACAGTGGCTAGAATGTTGGGCAAAATGTAAGCATTATTAACAAGTGGCACAGGGACAGACTGTCAGCCTCTCCCCCAAAATTCTGGCGGGTTACTGAAGAATCCCACCAGTACAGTGGATAAAGCAACAAGCACAGGACCCTGTTGTCTTGGAAGGGCTGGCAAGGAAATTTAGGTGTTTCATTATTTTTGAAGTGTTCATAGATATTTTGTTCCCTCCTTTCATGTTTCTTTTTTCAAATCTCGCAAATTTTAATGCCATCTCTTAGCCAGCTTTCAAAATAAAATTAATATATGTCTATGACTTCATTTCTTTTACGCAGTTTATGATATTTAAGGGCAAGCCAACCATAATTTATTTAGAGAACTTGATCCCATTTCTGTTTCTCTATTTTGTCTCCTAGAAAGCAGAGGAAAATAGCTCTAAATATATCAGGGAAATTGGACATCGAACTTTACTTTCCCCAGAATGCTACAAATAAAATTAGACCATTTGTCTCAAGAAAAAGGAAGAAAAAGAACATTGTATCATTTGAAAATCAGATTACTAAAACATCAGGTTTAGATAATCAAATTTCTACAGGTCAGGAAATAAGAAAGTTGGTTTATTCTGGTTTTATGTCCTAACCTCTGTGTGGGTGCTGTGTTCTTTAATAAGACTTTTGCACTTGCTGAATTCTATACCATCTCAACTTCAAATTAGATTTAACATTTTACGTGTCATAGGGATTATCAGTGTGTATAGAAGAAAGAGGCGGGGGAAATAATACTAGCACTTACATTAATGGAAACTGTTGTTAATTGTGAAACCAGCTTTCATTCCCCTGACATGGCCCTGCTGGCTACAGGGAGAAAAGACAGGTCGGGATCAGTTTTCTATTGTTCCTTCTTTTAATGATAAGCAACTAATTTTTTTTCCAGAACAAAAGAAGAAACTTTTCCTTTTGGTAATTTTCTTCTGTCTCCCTATTACTCAAATACATGAGAAAATTTCTTTAGCCAGAATTAAAACAAGCTTTCGTTTGGAAAGGTGTCAAAATTGTATCCTAGGAATACCAGCAAATCTGTAGGTTTTTTGGTTCCTAATCCTTATGAGAGTAGTGGAGGCTTCCATATTTAAGAAATGCTTTGAAAAACAATAGTAGATTAGGTCTGGTTTGTCAAAGCTGCTCATGTTCAAATATAGAAATAGCCTTCCAGAAAGAGAACCAGTCTGAACTGGATACAGGCACCCAGTAAACCATGTTTTGGCTGCCTGTCGTTCCTTGTTTTTAGATTTGGTGAGGGTTCATCATGGTGTGTGTACATAGGGCCTCTCCTGATAACGAGGAAGAAGGTAAGGACAAGCAGCTAATGTCACCCAGTTGTTCCCTCTTGCTTACAGAAGCACCCGAGGGAGCCAGGCTCACAGGCCCCTTGCTTGCTGTGTTGGGGATCCAAGTCCCCTTACCGTTTGTCTGTGTTTTGTAGTTTTAAAGGAGGCTCACAGACACTGAGAGGGAAAGTACGACCTCCCACTTAACATCCAGGAAGGCATGCCAGGCAGTGTGGTACAGCACCAGCATGTTGCATTGTCCAAGTTGCAGACAGACAAACCCCAAATAAGAAGGCAGCTGCCACCCCCAGTTTTCTCCAGTTCTAGCACATCTGCCTTGCCTTCCAGAATCACACAGTGGTCCTCTAAAGCCCAAGGAGGAAGGCAGATGGCCTCACATTTTATCACAAGAGCCCATATTTCTTGTGAAGACAGTCAGGGTTTCGAGAGGAATGAGGCGTTTTCTCAGGCAACTGGTCTGCCGCCACAACTCTGAGATTCCTTCCTTCCTTCATGAGGCACAGAAGACAAAGAAAATAAAGGCAAAATGACAGGGTGGCGGTGTGATGGAAGGAATGGATGTGGCAGATGCCTTTGTTCCTCTCCCAGCGCAGGCAGCTTGGCTGCTTATTCTCTTTTGGGAGCTCTTCAACGCCTCGTTTCCCGCCAGCGGGCAACAATAGCCTGGCCAGAGAGCAGCAGGGGCTTTGTTTCCTGCTGTGTTTGAGATCACAGAAATTGATAGTTACTGCACTGCATTCTCATCTTGTGAAGATCTGGTGGCTGAGCTCCCAGGGCTTCTAACAGGGGCCAGGTGGATCTGGATGCAAGATTTGTTTTGCACACTGGATACAACTTTTCTGGCACACTCAGGAAGTCAAGGCAGCTCACAGCCAGACGACCAGCCCAGGGGTTGTGGGGCTCCAATTTCCACTCACCTTTAATCCACTTGCAATGCCTGGGTTGCAATATCCTCAGTTAAAGGAAACCTATCCACATATGAGGAATTAGAGGTCATACCTGCCCAAGGTTAACTCAGAAGTGACAGTGTGTGGGCAGAAGGTATACAGTAGCTGGGGGTGCCCGGGTACTGTCCTCTTGTGTGGCCCTGTCTTCTCAAGTCTGAGGGGGTTCTGGACCCCTTGGTGCTGAAGACTGCACACATCAGCCACTGGGCCAGTAGCCACCAGCCTGGCAAGTTTGCCACCATTTATGTGCAGGAACTGGAGAGGAATTTAGCCCTCTAGCTGTGTGGTGGGGGGTAGGGCTAGGCCTGGGAGAGAGTCAAAATTCTCACCCCTCTCCCACGTCCCAGTAAACTTAGATTTAGTAAAACATCAGAACTAACCAGGAATAAGTAGCTCCATTGCCTGCTATGTAGATTATCTACTTTATAGATTTTACTGAGCACATTTTAAAGCCTGTCTTCCCCACTGCTAAACATCTACCCTGGCTTCTTCCAACCCACCTGCATGTGTTCAGGGCAACAAGTTAATTTTTATATTATTAGACATGAAACCTCGTTAGGAAGGAACCATTCTGCAGACTACTTTAGTTATATTTTCCAGAGCCAGAGAGAAATACCTTGGAGTGAGAGGTAGCACCGGGTCCTGGGAGCTGGTTTGCAGGAGTCCGGGCTCTGAGTTCAGGAGCTGGCTCTGCTCCTAATTGGCTGGGCGACTTTGAGTAAATCACCCAACCTCTGCAGCTTAGGTCTCTCCTCTCTGAAATGAGGCAGCATCCTATAGTGGGAAAGAAGAGGTTGAAGGACTGAGTATTTGGGGACAAATTGCTTACCATATCTCATCAATTCTAAGTCGTTGCTTTGGGTTTTTGTTTTTGTTTTTTTTTTCATTTTTACATTTCCTATCTCTGAAACTGGGATGCATCCAGAGCATATCACAGTTTAGCAGCCGCATTTTGTCTCTCTCTTAATGGCACATAAAATAATGATGTGTCTGATAATTGATGGCTTTTTAGATTTTGTGATCTGCAGTCCCGTTTCTGGGCTGGGGTTTGCTCATCTGGAAATGAAGTGGATGGACTACGTGAGCTCTTGGGTCCACTTCCTCTCTGTGGGTCTAGGTTCTGTTTTGCTGAATTGTCCACACCATTGCTTCCCCCCCGCTGGTGGGAGTACTGAGGTGCTGACAATCTTTTAATGGCCTTACCTCTGATCCTAATCTTTCCCAGCCTCCACGAAACTCTTCTTTCCAGGATAGAGTCTGGGGGGTTTCTGGAAAGTCCATGGAATCGGAGCACTTTCTTCCTACATGCAGCCTCTGATTACCTGGATAGTGCCACCTCCCCCCGCCCCCCCACCCCAGCTGGCAGAGGACACCTTCTACAGTACAAGCATAATGGTTTTAGGTCACAGATCCTTCTTTAATTCACATATAGCCCCTCACTGGCAGTGAGGGCCTGGCTGGGCTTGTGTGAGAAGGTGAGCAAGGATATTAACACGTGTGCCCCTGACTCTGAGCACGACAGTAGGTAGAAACTGAAATTCCTGAGTCATGCCCAGTGGAGCAGGGCAGCCTGCCTGAGACGGAGGGTGGGGACCAGCTGAGGGCAGTGGTATATGCTCTGGAATCTCCCCATCCTCTGTAGGATCTTGATCTACTATTGAGGATCACTGCTTTTTGCCCTAAAGATTGGAATTTGGGCTTCTTTTCATCATATTTTTTTAACGTGTGTGACAGCACTTCAACTATGTTCATTCACTTGGTGTTGAAACCTCTCTGAGTGTTTCTCTCAGAACCCCTCCATTTACCACTGAGTTCCATGTTTATATTTTTCATGATCATAAGAGAATTTCAGAAAGCTGCACAAATCTGAGTTAAAACCTTTGTGAAATCTTTTTAATTTTATACATGTCCACAGGTGAATCTGAATGTTCTCAAAATGTTGTCTTTTAGTGCAGCTCTTCAGTAGCATTATGAGAGCCCTAACATTCTGCTTTAAATAGCTCCTTGGCATTAAAGTTATATTTGGGGTAGTTGTCTTTTACTTTAACACCCATGCGGAAACTCTTCTGGTAAATATACAAAGTAGTACTTCAACATTTCTTACTCTCATTAGCAAAGACGTTCAGAAGGTAACATAGAATCAATGTAAACCTATTAACAGGTGATTCTACATTCTCTGGATTATTCAGTTTAAATATTAAAACTTTGATGATGTAATCTTGATGACAGGAATCTCAAACATGAGGATGCTTCCATGAAAACACGTGCTGACATAGAGGTGTAGCAGTTTGGCAGTTTGATGTAATTATGAATTCCAAAAATAGATATTGGATTATGCTTGTAAACTGGTCTGCTAATCTGGGCATGATTAAGTTATGATTAGGGCATTGACCGGGCCACGTCAGTAGGGCGTTGAGCCCCACCCCTTGGTGAGTGGTGTCTCAAAGATAAAAGACTTGCAAAGGACAGAGTTGGAGTAATTTTTGAGTTGAAGTTTTGATGTTGGAGTTCTGATGCTGAGTGTTAATGCTGGCACCCAGGGGAGTAAGCACACAGAGGTCCTTGGTCATGAGAAAGGAGAGAAGGCTCCAGGAAAAGAGACAAGCCATTCGCCTGATGGTTCACAGCTGGCCTTGTGGAGGACACAGAGGAGCTGAGCCGGGAGAAAAACGGAGCCCCCAGGAAGAGAGGAATCCAAGGAGTCTGAACCCTGGCAAATGTCAGCAGCTGTTTTGCTCAAACACATGGCAACAGACTTTGGTGAGGGAAGAAACTTATGCTTTATGGCCTGGTAACTGTAAGCTTCTACCCCAAATAAATACCCTTTATAAAGACCAACAGATGTCTGCTTTTTGCATCAGCACCCCTTTGGCTGACTAATACAGGATGTATCTAAGTTTCTCCCACCACTGCTGTAGCAAAGTACCAAAACTGGATGGTTTAAAACGGGCTAAAAATGGGATTTACAGCCTCACAGTTCTGGAGGCTGTAATTCCAGGGTGTCAGCAGGGCCAAGCTCCACCTGAATCCTATAGGGGAGAATCCTTCCTTGCCTCTTCTAGCTTCTGTGTTTGCCAGGATCCTTGGTGTTCCTTGGATTGTGAATGCATTATTCCAGTCTCTACCTCCTCCTTCATCACATGACCTTCTACCTGGTGTCTCTCTGTCCTCTTTCCTTCTTATAAGGACAATGGTCAAATTTTATGGAATAAAGGCCCACTTACTCCAGTATGACCTCATGTTAATTTAACTAATTCCATCTGCAATGACCTTATTTCCAAATAAGTTAGTGGGGATTAGGACCTTGACATATTATTTGGGGAGACACAATTCAACCTAAAACAAGAGGGTTGAGGGACTTCTGGAAGCTGGTCCAGCATAGTGGAGAAAGTACGGACTTTGCTTTCAGGCAGATGACAGCTGAAATCATTGGCTCTGACCCTTATCTGCTATGTGATCTTTATTTTTCTGAGCCTCATTTTCCTTATTTATAACTAATGAGACAATAATAGCTCACAGTGTTAGTCTACAGATTAAACAAAATAACATAGGATGTACCTCCTATAATCCCTGTCACATAGTAGGTTACTTAAATTTCATCCTTCTTCCCCATTTCCACACTACATTTAGAGGCCTTGTTTAATATTTTTAATGGTTTGCTTTTTGTTTTCGCTTTTCAGTCAGAACAGTGTAAAATGTAGACATGTTCACAGTGATATGCAACATAAACTTAAAATAGAAAACCTAGTGAAACTTGCTTTCTAGGCAAAGCTGGAGTATATATAAGGAAGAGAGTAACACTTTTTCCAACAAATAAGAGCAGACTTTCATAGTTTAAAAGAATAAATGATCTCTGTCTATTAAAAAAAAAAAAAAAAACAACAACAACAACAAAAAAAAAACACCTTTTATTTCCCAATAAAGGTTTCAGCATCCTGCTGAAAACAGCCAAGGAATTCCCCCAATATTAAATTGCAGCCCACCCAGGAGGAGAGCTGGGGTCATTCCCTCTTTTGGAGGCCACTAGGGGGTCTGACCTCCTCATCTGTATCTGAGTTCTGGAAGGGAATGCAAAGTTGAAGACCAAGACCTGCCATGAGGATCTGGTTGACTTCAGAGCCTCCCCAGGACCCTCCTGCAGTAATGTAAACCTCAATCAAGCCATTAATTTGAATATACATCTTCCAAGTATAGAAAAACATACTCTTCCCACCATGCAGATTCTGGCTGTCTCCTTTCTCCTATCTCAGGATTCAGGTTACAGGACTCTGAAATGCATAGTTGCTTACTGAGATAGCAGAAACACACTGGGTGGATGGGCCACTGCGAGTTACTGAATAGCATCCAAAAGAGGAGTTGTTCAGTTTTTTAGACTTCCAGATTTATGCCAATATGATACTTCTCATTCAAGCTCAGGGTATTTCCCAATATTAGTGTGTCCAAATTTTTGCGTTCCTCATTATGATTTATTGACACAGAATATGAAAGTGATTGTAACCATAGTAGAGAAAGGCAAATATGAAGGCAAACATTGTGACCTCTCAAATTTTAGCAATCTGAAAGGGATGACTTTCAGGGGCAGTGTTGGACATCTCAACTGCCCTGCTGCATCACCCCATGGCATCAGGACAACTCTGCCCAGCACTGCCCTACCCTGAAAGCTGAGGCTAACATCACACACTCCTTATGAGGGAATTTGCACATTTCCTCCTCCCCCTTACTTAGTTTATCAGTGCAAGCTCTGATTAGCTAGAATGGGTAGACCATGGCATCCAGTTTTAGAAAGACTGCATCCCTCTATTAGATGCATTAACTTCTGATATATCATTAAAAAACTTCCACAAATAGTACTGAGAAAACTGGATATCCATATACAAAAGAATGAAGTTGGACTCCTCCCTCACACCATATAAAGAAATTAACTCCAAATGGGTCAAGACCTAAACATAAGAGATAAAGCCATAAAACTCCTTGAAAAAAACAGGGGTAAAGTTTCATAACCTTGGATTTTTACTTTGACACCAAAAGTGCAAACAAATAAACAAAAAGATAGATAAAATTGACTTCATCAAAATTTAAAAGCTTGTCAAAGGACATTATTAAGAAAGTGAAAATGACAACCCATAGAATGGGAAAACATAATTGCTAACCATGTATCTGATATGGCTTAATATCCAAAATATATAAAGAACTGCTACAGCTAAATAGCAAAAAGACAAATAACCCAATTAAAAAGTTGGCAGAGGATTGAATAGACATTTCTTCAAAGAAATTATACAATAAGCATGTGAAAAGATGTTCAACATCACTGGTAACCTTAGAAATGCAATAAAAATCACAATGAGATATCTCTTCACACCCAGTAGGATGGCTATTATTAAAAAAAAACAAAAACAAAAATAAGTGTTGGCAAGGATGCAGAGAAATTGGAATCCTTGTACACTGTTGGTGGGATTGTAAAGTGCACTCACAGTGGAAATCAGTTTTGTGGTTCCTCAGAACGTTAAACAGAGAATTACCAAATGACCAGAAATCCCACTTCTTAGTATATATCCAAAAGAATTGAAAGCAGAGACTCAGATAGCTGTACACCAGTGCTCATAGCAGTATTATTCACAATAGCCAAAAGGTGGAAGTAGCTCAAGTAATTATCAAGAGATGAATGGATAAATTGTGGTATATCCCTACAATGGAATATAACTCAGCTGTAAAAAAAGAATGGTGTTCTGATACATGCTATAACATTGATGAAACTTGAAGACATCATGTTGAAAGAAATAAGCCAGACACAAAAAAATAAATATTGTATGAGCTCATTTATATGAAATACCTAGAAAAAGTAAATTCATAGAGACAAAATAGAATACAGGTTATCAGAGATTGGGGTGGGGAGGAATGAAGAGTTATTACTTAATGGGTACATAGTTTCTGTTTGAGATGATTAAAAGTTTAGATAATGGATGCTGGTGATGGTAGCATAATATTGTGAATGTAATTAATACCACTGAACTGTACACTTGAAAGTGATTAAAATGGGAAATTTTTGAGTTATATATGTTACTACATAAAAAGCTTTAAAAAAAGATATCATTAGTGTATTAGTCAGAGTTCTCTAGGGAAACAGAACCTACGGATGTAAGTGTTCAGTCTCTACTAAGGCCCAGTTAGCAAGACAAATGTCTGTTTCTCAAAAGGAGAATAGTTACCTACAGAGAATGGCAGGGCTTTGCTCTAAAATCCTAAAATCCTATAGGTGCCTGCCAGAGGCTCCAGACAGCATCTCTATTTGCCACTGAAACTTCCAGCACCATTGGATCTGCTGAATCATATGGCCCAAGTGGGACAGAAGCTTGCATAGCAGGCTGGACCTGTCACAGGGCCTCCTCTTGTTCCGGTCCCCACTCAAATCTAGCAGCTTTTCTAATCAATCAGTAAATGGGCCAGAGTAGCACACCCAAATGAGGAATATGTTCTCTCCAAAACTGGAGAGGACAGCTAAGCATTGTGCCTCTTTTTTGGTCATAGGAAGGGCCAGATGCAACAGCTTAACCTTCACTTTAGAAGGGATATCTCGACATGCCCCACACAATTGCACACCTAGAGATTTCATCGAGATAGAAGGCCTCTGTATTTTTTTTTTTATATTTATCTCCCATCCTCTCTCATGAAAATGCCTAACAAATAATTTTTTGTAGTTGCTACTATTTGCTCGCTATGTCCAATTGGCATGATATCATCAATATAATGGACCAGTGTGATATCTTGTGGAAGGGAAAGATGATCAAGATACTGCAGACAATATTATGACATAGGGCTGCAGAGTTGATACACCCCTGATGTAGAATAGTGAAAGTATATTGCCAGCTGAAAGCAAACTGTTTCTGGTGGTCCTTACTAATGTAAATTGACAAAAGAGCATTTCTGCCAGATCAATAGCTGCATACCAGGTACCAGGGCATGTGTTGATTTGCTCCAGCAAGGATACTACATCTGGAACAGCAGCTACAACTGGAGTCACCACCTGGTGATAATCCACTGTCATCCTCCAAGATCCATCTGTTTTCCACACAAACCAAATAGGAGAGTTGAATGGCGATTTGCTTCCTTCAAATCCTTAATGGTGGCACTGATCCCTGTAATCCCTCCAGAAATCCACTATTGCTTTTGATTTACTATTTTCCTAGGTAGGAACAGTTCTAGTGGCTTCCACTTGGGCTTTCCCACCATAATATCCCTCACTCCACAAGTCAGAGATTCAATGTGGGGATTCTGCCAGTTGCTGAGTATGTCTATTCCAGTTATGCATTCTGGAACTGGGGAAATAACCACAGAATGGGCCCAGGGACACACTGGACCCACTGTGAGATGGACCTGAGCTAAAAGTCCATCAATCACCTGACCTCCATAAGCCCCTACTCTGACTGATGGACCACAGTGACATTTTGGGTCTCCTGGAATTAATGTCACTTCTGAGCCAGTGTCTAATAATCCCTGAAATGTCTGATCATTTCCTTTTCCCCAGTGCATGGTTACCCTGGTGTAAAGCCATAGGTCTCTTTGGGGAAAGCTGGGAGGAAGAATAACAGTATAAATTTTTGGCAGTGTAACAGAATCCTTCCCGAAGGGGCCCTGGCCTTCCCCTCGTTCAAAGGACTCTGGGTCTATAAACAGTTTCAGGTCTGGGCATTAATTAAGGGGCAGTGACTCTCTGTTTCCATAATTCAAGTTAGGGTTTTGCTCACTCGACCTAGAACACCTCTACTTATACAGACTAAGTAGGAGTTAGTAGACTGCCCATCTATTTTACTTCTAGGCACCCCATGATCTATTAACCAGCACCATAGGTCTATGTGACTCAGACTCTTTGATTCTGCTTTGAGTCTGCCTTTGATTGTGGTAGCCACACCCACCTTATCTTTGGCAGGTTAGTGCTCTACTTGGCTTCTGAAAGCCCAGGATCTGATCATCCCATTAGTGTTTAAGGATTTTTGTTCCATGACAGCAGTTTACACAGTCATATCTGACCTACAGAGAAGAGCAACCACAGAGCTCTTCAGGGAAGATGGAATTAGTCTCACAAATTTATTCCTCACAGTCCTGGTGAAAGGTATGTCTTCTGGACATTCCAGGGGTTGGCGGGCAGGTTTTAAATGGTAAATCCATTCTAGCATTCCAGTCTCTCTAAGCCTTTGGGTCCCTTCATCTACAGTATACTAGGGTAAATTGGGCATCTTGACCTCAGACATTCTAGGCCATCTTTTGGTCCATGTTTCAGCCAGCCATCTGGACAAACTGGGCTCTTTCTAATCCCTCAAGCTACAACATTGAATCCAGAATCTCTGTTAGTGAGCCCATATCAAATTCAGTCTGACCCAACTTTATATTCCTTCCACTATTATCCTGTGCCCTTAATATCCATTCCCAAACATAGTCCCCTGATTTCTGTCTATATAAATTGGAAAGCTCATGCCGTTCTTTTAGAGTATAGCATACTTCTTCGTGGGTCACACTTTGTACTTTACCTTTGGGGGCTTGTTGTGACTTTAATCTAGTTATAGGTCTGGTAGAGAAGAGAGGTGGTAGGTGTGGGTAAAGAGAAGTATCAGAAGTGTCTTGCAAGCCAATGACTCAAGGCATTCCCTTGCAGTTTCATCTGGTGAGACAAGATTAATCTCTTCACATGAAGGTTATATGTCAGACTCCTCAGGGCAGGTTGGAGGTTTGGTGATGGTTTCCTTAGGGAAGGGAAGGGGTCAAGACTCCTTGGGCAGGTGGGGAGATTGGATAGTATAGGCTTGAGTTTGGGTTGAGGTTGGGTTGAGGTTGGGTGGTTTCCTCAGGGGAGACTATTACAAGTTTATCTGGCAAAGTCTCAGCAGAATGTAGGATTTCAGTGTCCCCACTGCCATCATCATCAACCCATATGTCTTCATCCCAATCCTCAGGGTTCCACTCCTTTCCAGTCAATGCCCTCACTTTAACAGCAGACACCCTGCAAGGTTGAGATTTTAGTTTCTGTTGTAACTCTGCTACTCTTACAATGATAGTGTGAGTCTGGTTTTCAGAGACCTCAGGTCTGCTGCTACACGAAACAAGATTTTCTTTCAGAGCACACATAGAAATGCTGACATCCTTCATGTGGGGCTTAAGTTTCAAATTTAAAGCCTTCAACTCATCCCTTTCTTTTTTTTTTTTTTTTTTTTACCGGGAGGTACCGGGGATCGAACCCCCGTCTCTCCATATGGTAGACGGACGCCGAACCTTTTGAGCCACATCCGTTTCCCTCATCCCTTTCTTTTGTAACTGTACCCAGCATATTTAAAAACAGCCAGCCAATATCATTCTACCTTTTAATTCCATAAAACTGTTAAGGTGTTAAAAACACTCTCACCCAGATCCTGGCCTCTTATAAACATGGAAGTAGTCGTGTCCCCTGGTGATATTTTGCCTATCTCTGTTGCCAGTTCACACCATGGACTGTCTTTGGCCTCTTGATTATTAGAAACAGAGTCATTAATGCTCTTGAATCTAACCAGACTAGAGAGCCAATTGCAATAATCCCAGAACCAATTCAGAGATCACATTTTTAAGATTCTGTTTCCCAAGAACCACTCCTGGTACCAAGCTGTATTCGTCAGGGTTCTCTAGGGAAACAGAACCGACAGGAGATATCTATAAATAGTATGAGATTTTATATAATTTTCTCACATGACCATCGGGATGCACAAGTCCTAATTTTGTAGGGCAGGCTGTAAGCTAGGGACTCAGCTGAAGGGCCTTGTTGAGTTCCCCAGGAAATACTTGTTATCTGAAGTAGAGATGGGGATTCTCTCTCGGAATGCTGAAATCACTTCTTCTTTTAAGGCCTTCAATTGGTTGGATGATTTGTCACTCATTACCGGTGGCAATCTCCTCAGTTGATTGTAGATGTATTCAGCCATTATGCAGTCAACTAACTGATGGTTAAAGTCCATAAAGTGCCCTTGTATTATAATTATCCCAGTGCTTCCTTGACCAAACGGCTGGGTACCATTACTTGGCTAACTTGACACATTAGCCTAACGACCACACTTAGTGTAGCTTTACATGAAATGAGGTCTACTTAGATTTAACCAGTAGATAATGAGAGTTTTCCATTTCCTAGTGCTAGATCATGCCTTTGTTGCTTCTGCAAAATAAAGCAAAACAAAAACATAGGGCATGATGCTTCAACAAGCAATAATCAGTGATTTCAATTTCTGCAATCCATTGTGTGAGTTTTGGGGTAGGTGAAGGATATTAGAATACAAGGAAAGCGTGCAAGTACAAAGGAAACTCTTACTCAGATTCATCATTTCCAGAAATTTTACAGGTATTTATATACCAGAGAAGTTTGTAAAACATTCAAATTGAGTCATGTTTTGACTTTATTTTTTAATTAATTAGATTAATGGTTAGAAGAGACAATTAAATTGGTAGTTCACTAACCTCTGTGTTAATCAACTTTTCCACAATGGCTTGGGTATAGATTTTTTTGATGACTCTTGCATTATTACAGTTGCAATATATATGTATTGTAGAAAATTTTCCATTAGCATGTAAAAGGAAAAATTCAGACAAGCAAACAACTTCCTCTTCCTACCACTCAAAAATCACCATTATTCAACCTTAGTGCAAGACTGTATTTTTCAAATAAAATCGCTGATGCCTGGAATTAAAGTTTGAAGCCCTGCCACCATTAGTGAATGTAAACTTACTCTAGAGGCAAAGACCCTCCATTTCCAGGGCAGCTTTCAGAAACCTCTCCCTTCAGGAACATTTTCTGAGAAGTTCAATCAAGCTTTAGAAGAAAAAATTCTAAAGCAATTTTCCCAATGACATGTCTGAATGAATTTGCCATTATTTTAGACACATACAGTTTAATTCTAATTCTTTTTATGCAGAAAGTCATTATCACCTCTTGAGTCAATCAGCTCACCATACAGAGGATCCTGTTCTCTGACCCCATAAAGTACACTTTGTTAATCTAGTGATGTTGTCTTATGCCTCTTTCCCTGCTTTTCCATTAGCATGTAAAAGGAAAAAGGTCAGATTCCAGCTTCCTGACCTCATCCTCTTGACACCATTAAAAAACTGCTCCCAGGACCAGACTCCATCATATATCTACAATGATAACCCAGAATCTTCTACTAAGTTAGAGGGGAAAATTCAGGAATTGGTTACAGTCCAGGGCCAGGACAGGTCTTACAAGGTTAATCTAGACTGTTGATCTGTACCTCCACTCACATTCTGTTATATTCATAGTAGAGTGTAGTTTTGACCACTGAATACAGTCTAGGGGTGAGGTTTTTCAGAAAAGTAAACTCTCTATCCTTTTATGGAGGGAATTTTTGAAATCTTAACTCCTAAGTATTTTTTAAGGACTTTTTTTTTAAATGTATGCTTTTCTGACTCAGGAAACAAAAGAGACTGTGCATCATTTTTCCAACTCTAGATGACTCCAGGTCATTGTTAGAGAACCCCAGGGATGTAGCCATGTCATAGCAGGCTGGTGAGGTGCAGAGTGCTCCCAGCTGCTAGACTCCAGGAGAAGTTTCTCCTCCATCCTGCAGGTCACCAGGACAGGACCTGATTGGATCACCCTGGTCAATGTTTTCCACTCTCCTCTGCAGTTTCTGCAGCTCTCTTCCTTTAGTTTTCATTTTTTTTCTTATTCACTTCTTTCTTCCACCCTTTTTCTTCTCTTCTTTTCTCAGGCTTTACTAGAACTAGTACCTGGAATTTGTGGACACTCAATTATTAGTTCCCTTTTGCTTCTCTTTCCCTCTTACCCCTTCACTTTCCAGTTAATCTTCCAAGTCCTATCTTGTCCTTATTTTTTATGCCATCGATGTCTTTTTGTTCATCTTTCTCCCCACTGGCTGACTGGATAATTCAGAGTTAAACAGTTAGTATGACATTACTATTTCTGGCCCTGTGTGGAGAAACCAAAGTAACTGCTTAACTTGTGTGTGGGATCAGTAGAGGGACCGCGTCGCCCTCTGAATTCCACACCTCCCATACTCTCATAGAAATTGTGAATTTTTTTCTGAAAATTTTAAACCTCCTTGTGTTATACATCAAAGCTGTAATGAACTAAACAATAACATAATGACCTGATGCAGGACTTAACCCATTTCATGCCTTGGCACACATAAATTATGATAATGTTTGCAAAACACACTGGAGAAAATAGACGAGGGTGCCTCGGGCCAGTTGCCCAGCTGCCTTGAAGGCTGAGGGGCTCGATGTCTACACACACACCTGTCTTCTTTTCTTGGCACTATGTTGAGAAGCCTGGCATCAAGAATTGTCCTGTTCCCAAAGAAGCAGAACTCACCGCTAGGAGTGGGAAGAGCTATTCACTGTGTATTGTATGTGTTCCAGAAAGCTCTCCATTATTTGGAGCACTGAAAAGCTTTGCTTGGGTTTTAGATTACCAAAACCAAGAGCATTAAATATAAGAAAAGCTAGTGTTATTTGAATTTTCACTAATATAGCACATAGTGTTCTAAGTGCTTCATATGCATGTCAGAGAAGAATCCCAGCCTCATACAAGTGGTGTTGGCGAGCTATGGCCAATAGATCAAATCCGGCCTGCAGCCTATTTTTGTTCGACCTGTGACTAAGACTGTTTTTTACATTTTTAAAAGATGGCTAAAGAAAAAAAAAAAAAAACCAGGAGAATATGCAATAGTGACCATATGTGGCCCGCAAAAGCTAAAACATTAACTATCTGGCCCTTTCCAAAAAAAAGTTTGTCAACCCCTGTTATAGAGGATGACAATAACAAGACTCCAAAGGAGATGACAAAGCAGGCAGGCAGGTTGGTTTGCCACAACTACATAGATGCCAAAAGTAGATGAGACTCAATGGATCAGAGCAAGACACTTTTTTATTTACACAGCAAACAGCAAGAGCATCACAAGGTAGTGCCAATTCCTCTGCCCCCCAAATTCCATGTGACACAGAGGGCCCAGATGGCGGCTATGCATGCAACTGTGCTGCAGCTGAGGAATCCAGGAGCCAGGGCTTGGCACCTTTAATAGCAAGTAGTGAACAAGCCACTCCCTGCCCTGACTAGCTACAGAAATGGCACAGCATCAGAGGACAGTTAGGCCTTGCAGTTTGGCATATTAAGCAAGGAAGTGTACAGATGCTTAGACTCATGGCAGACTGCCTGTCCCACAAATGGATTATACATACCTCAATCCTGTGAAGTAGATACTAACATTATCCCATTTTACAGATGAAGAAACTGAAGCTCAGGGAAAGGAAAGTATCTTGTCCAAGGTTGCCTAACTAGTAGGTGGTTAGTGGTGATTTAATAACTCAGATCTGTCTGAATGCAGAGCCCAAACAACATATAATTGCCTCATTTCACTCAGCAGGAAGCCACATACCCCAAGGACATGACTTAAATTATGTACCTGATAAAATAATTCATTATTTTACCTTCTTCCTTTAATAATCACACCAAGAGATGGAATTTTTACAGTGCATAGGACTTGCAATGCATAACCCATTTTAAGATTTATATATATTTAGATGCCAATAAAAGTTTGCCAAAAACCTTTCTGGTAAAAAATTAATTTAGATAGGTTTTCTTTCCCACTTGTTTTGCAAGGTTGGGTTTGCAGTGTGAAAGGCAAAACATGGATTTAATTATCCTTCTCTAGCGAATGTTTAAACTGCCTAATTACACTAAAAGCATTAATTGCAGCTCACAAAATATTTCCTGACAATTTAACCAGGCCCATCAATTAAAGTAAATCCCAGACATCTTCCTCCAAACTCTTGCATCATCTCCTCTCATTTCCACAAACAAGAAACTGATTTGAATATATGGTATGGAAGCAGGTGCAAAGACATGCTGTGCCCATGTACCTATGTGTGGAAATGTAACACAAAGAGCAGAGGAGATTGCTGGAAATGGGATTGTGAGCATATTCATACGAAGTTCAGTGGCAACAGTTAAGTCTCACAGGAAGTAGGTGTAAATGAAAGTGCTAGAGCTGTTGTAGGTGACTTTTGGGTAGCAAATAACTGAAACCTCTTAAATTGTTTAAGTAAAGATGGGAGAATTTAATGAAACTGGTCTTCCTTATAGTATCCAAAGGCAGCAAGTTTAGCAAGTCTCAGGCAAGACCCAGGAAATCTCTCATGAAGGAAGCTGCATCTGCGAAGGCTCTGCTCTCAGGGGTCACGTGGTCTTTCACCCCTGCTCTGCTTCTCCAGGGCAGTAAAAGTCTTGGCTACCCATCCGGGCTCTGGAGTCAGATGGCTGGATTCACATCCCTGCTCTGCCACTTGCATCACCTCTCTACCTCACTTTCCTTGACAACCGACACTGAGTTGAGTTCTATGAGTACCTAACACATTAAATGCTCAGTAAATATTATTTGTGATTCTCTCTCATGTTTATTTCATTCTTTCCCATCTGCAAAATGACTTCCCCTGTTTCTTTATGCACATGGGAAGATATGCTCCCAATTTAAACATTAATGCTGACAGATACTACCCATGGTCTCCTACCCAAATCTACTTTCCTGGAGAAAAAATCTGATTGGTCCAGCTTGAGTCAGGTGTCTACTTCTGGTCCAATTAGCTGTGACTGGAGGACAGGATCACACTTTCAGGGGCCCATCCCTTTGTTAGTTGAGGACATTAGTTTAGAAACTAAATTAATAGCATTTTTGCATTTCTTACAGCACTTTTGCATTTTTTATAAATACTGAGAGTTATAAATGAGAGACATTGAATGTTCTGGTAACCTATCTTTGAACAGTAATTATATTAATGAAAGATGTGTATAAAATCAAACTCTGGGGAAGCGGCTGTGGCTCAATCAGTGGGGCTCCCGTTTACCATATGGGAGGCCCGGGGTTCCGTTCCCGAGGCCTCCTGGTGGGGGCGGGCCCGCCCGCATGGCGTGGTTGGCTGACCTGGCGAGCGCAAGCAGCAAGAGGGGGATAAATGAATAAATAAATAAAATCTTTAAAAAAAAAAAATCAAACTCTGTTTTGAAAGATATATAAAGAGATCTTTACTTTAAAGACTCCTTTTAAAATTAATATAATAGGTACAGTGAATATTCATTTTATGTATTGAAAATTAAAATCTCTGAGGTATTATTTAAGCCAGGTTATGTCAGGTCAGGAAATGAAATTGTGAAGTTTTAAAATTAGCCACTCAGTTGGCTTGATTATCTTTTAAAGAAACTAAACTTGACAGATGTCATATTGTTTGTGATACTCTCCTATGATCTCCTGTGATCAATAAAGACAGAATTCTGCTCTATTTTTTTTTTTTTTTTGAAAGGGATTAAAGTTAAGTACAAAGAAGTGAATCAGGACCTATTTACTCCAGGGGTATTAAATGATCTTCTTAATTACTTGAGACATAAACAGATCATCAGTATCTTCCTATTACTTGAACTTCATTAATTCAAGAAAAGAATGCATTTCTTTTCAATTCAGCATTGACAGTGTGTGATGTGAGGCCCCATACTAAGCTCCATGAGTGAAATCAAAAGAGTGAGATGAGTTCTCTTCTCTTGGGGACCTCACTGTGAGAGAGATGGCCAGGGATGCAGTGTACACATTTACACAACCATGGGAGAGATGGCCATTTATATAATTAACTTTACAATGTGGAGTCTTGCACACCATGGGTGCTCAGTCAGTTTTTGGTGAATGAATGAACTAATTGATAGTCAAGGCAGGATGATCGAAGTGCTATGGGAGAAGTACAAAATGTTATGAAAGTATAAAAGAGAAAGAGACATTCATTCATTAAACCAGTTATTATTATATGCCTCATACATTCCAGGCAATATTTGAGGCATAGGCACATGGTGATTACTTCTGGTTAGACAACTCTGTGAAGATGACATGAAGGAGTTGGTACTTGTGCTGGACCTTAAAGTTCAGATATCTAGGTTTAAAGAGGATTAAATGGGCCTGAGAGATCTCCAAGAGAAGATAGAAGTTCTTTTTAGTTAGAGATGGCAGGTGTGGGGGTGAGACACAATGTTAAGATTACAAAGTGGTATAAGCTACAGTCACTGAGGAAAGGATCTTCAGTGCCAGGCATTAGTTTGGATTTAGTTTTGTTAACAGTGTGGAGCTGTTGAAACTTTTGAACTGGAAAATCACATAAGTAAGATGGTCTTTGAGGGGGGCTTGCCTGGCAATGCTGTAAAGAGTGGATTAGTGACATTAGAGGCAGGGGAATCAGGAAGGAGGCCTTGCAGCAAAGGAATGACAATGGGAATGTAGAGGAAAAGATGGATAAGTGAAACAGTGGAGGGCTAGAATCCATAATATACTGGATCATCTATGTAGAACTGTTAGACTGGAAAACAGATCAGGTGGAGATACTAAGAGACCAAAGTGCCAAAGATGATTTCTGAGTTTCAAGCTTACCTGATTAGGATACTGGAGGCACTGCTGATGAATTTAGGGACCAGACTGACAGAGAAGATGAGATGTTGAACTCTGGATGTAACAGATATGAAGTGAGAGCAAATTATCCACATGGAAATATGCAGCAAGCACCAAAATTGAGAGATCTGGGTCTACGCTAGAGATCTGGGAGTCATTCTCATAGGAGTTGTTCTATTCCAGCATGGAAGAAAACATGATACAAGGGCCGGGGGTCAAGGGCAGCAGAGTTTTGTGAAATAATGACACTGGAACATGGTCACCAATTTAAGTCTATTAGATAAGGTCACAAGTCCTATCTTCTTGTTTATATCCCTACAGCCCATCCGGTATCAAATTTGCCTTAGCTCTCATCTAATACAGCCTTGATAACCAGTTTAGATTTCCTGGCTAGGGTAAGATATTTGAGATTGAATTTTGCAGCTGTTAATCCAGTTCATCACAGACGATGATAGTAAGAGCCTCCTGGAATTGGTAACATGGAATGATTTATTGATAGCCTGTGTCATGGGTAAGTGATTGGCAGGGCCCACTTTTCAAAGAACTAGCCAAAGACCTGCTGACACATGTGCAGGAGATCCTCATGATGTTCCACCAGAACCTTTGGGTCATACACACATAGGGAGATCCATTTTTCCTGCCTTAATTGGAAGTTAACCAATTCCTGTGAAACAGGAACTTCTTGGATTGCACATAGGTTTGTGTAATTCGAAGCTTAAAACAAACAAATAAAAATTAGGTTTTACAGGATTTCCATGTTTTACAGGGTTTTTTAATTTCAAGCATGCACACCTGGGAGCCAGTGTAATAGGTCCTTAGTGGAGTGATTTTCCACTGATAAGATAGTAATTGCATTGTTTTCATCATCTACAAGAACAGTTTTTCCATCTGGAAGGAGGAGGAATTTTGCAGCTGCAGTATAAACAGGGAGTAAGTGAGCTCCTGCAGAATGCTACTGAACCCTGTGCAGCACGGGTCTAGTCAGAGATGAAACTTAGATATGCAGGAGCAGTAACAAAAACAGCAAATGGACCTCATGCTCTGTCTGTGATCCAAAACACAGGGACTTAAGACCATCCAGGGAAAGTCTTGCAAAGTCACAAGTTGCTACAAGCTGAATTGGAAAGACACTGAAAATCCTAGCAAAGAATGAGAGGTTAGGATCAGAAGCTGGAGAGTTAGTCAAAATAATGGGTATCAACCAAGCATAGTAACTAGAATAATCCGAATAATTTTGCCAAATGGCAGCTTTTTCATCTGGGTTCACCTTTAAAATATTTGGCACCAATATTTGGTAAGTGCCAATTTGAGGCCCTCTGGTGTTGTAAAGTTGCCCTCAGTATTTGACAAAGAGGATAGCTGAAGCTATCAGATTGGGTGACATTATGAAGAGCACTCCTTTTTTTATGAGGTGGGAAGAGGAACTAGATATGAAGAAGAGTTTCAGGAATTAGCTTTTTGAAACAATATGTTTGAGCTTTATAGCACATGTTGACTTAAAACATAGTAGTAGTCGGCAAAAAAAAAATAGTAACCATGTATTGTGATTTTATAACAAATGAAGATGTGAAATGACAATTTTTTGTGTGTGTGTGTGTGTGACAAAAGCAAATTGAAGGTTACCTGGGGACAGGGCTGGTTGTGAAGGAAAATGGGATCACAAAGTGTAGAAGGAAACTTTTGGAGGTGATGATATGTTCCTTATCTTGATTATGGTGATGGTTTCATGGGAGTATACATGTAACAGTTTGAAATTCTTTTATGAATCCCAAAACGAAAAAGATGGTGCTCTTGAACTAATCCACTCCTGTAGGTGTGGGGCCCTTTAGATTGGACTGTGTCGGAAAGACATGACTCAGATTGGGTCTCCACTCTCTTACTGGAGCTTTATATAAATGGAGGCACAGAGAGAGACACAAAGGGGGAAGAAGCTGCCATTTTGATTCTGCCATGTGAGAGAAAGGAGAACGTAGAGAGAGAAAGGACTCCAGGTTCACCTACAGCTGAGTTCAAGGAGAGAAGCCCCCCAAGAGGCTGTGAGAGGTCCTGAAGTCTGGAATCAGCAGAGCACAGAGGCATAGAAAGAGCCCCCCAAGGGGCTGGACCTATGGAGCAGCTCAAGGCTAAGGAGACAAGCCATGTCATATGCCTGATTACCACATGACAGGACACCAGGATCACCAGTAGCTGATTTTGTTGAGAAAGCATCTCTGCTGATGCCTTGATTTGGACATTTCAGGGCCTGGGAACTGTAAGCTTTTTCACTAAATAAAATTCCCATTAAAAAAAGCCCACCCATTTCTGGTACTTTGCATCAACAGCCCTTTGGCAAACTAAGACAATGCATACATCAAATGTAACCAGTTTTGTAGACTTTAAATGTGTTCTCTTTATTGTAAGTCAATTATACCTCAGTAAGGATGTAAATAAAAGTATATGGAGCAGACAATAAAATTCAAGAAGGGAAAGGTCAATGTGGGTTATAGCTATTAGAAAGACTTCACAGAGGACAGAAGGTCGAGCAATAGAGTCAGACTTTGATAAAATGGCAGAACACAAGTGGGAGGGAATTAAGGTAGAGAGGAGAGGATCAGCAATGCCAAGAAGCAGGAATTGGTATGATGTGTGGAAGGGAAGAGTCAGTTGAGGCCCAACACTGAGCTGAGTATTCTTTTTGTAGAAAATAGCCTTTGATGGGTAATTCCTTCCTGAAAACCATTAGACAAATTCCCATAAGTCTAAAACATAATTCTATTAATTTCAAGATATTGATAGATCCAGAGCCCCAAATTAAGCCATTTATACTAAAACACCATCAAATCCCCTTAAAATGGACACTGTTAATTCCGTAGAGGACATTCATTGTCATAACATGGTCTCCCAAGGCAAATTTCCCTTCATTAATTATTCATGTTAAGCTAAATGCCTGCACTTATTCAGCTCCTTTATGCTATCACATACCTTACTTACACTTAAGACAAGTTCACAAACAAACCATATTCATATCTTTAAACTTTTACTGTCCTTTTTTCCCCACAAAAGACAAAATAAATCAATAAAAGCAATGCAAATGATGCATAAGATTGTCACTACTATAAACTTGCAAACCAGAAATACTCTGGGAGTCTTCACAACTAGGAAGATGATTTCATAGGGGCTCGTTTCCTGGCACTCAGCTACTTGGGAGAGATATGCCATGCAAATCACTTCTCATAAATGTGAATAAATGTATCCAAAGCTAAAGCAAAGATATTATATGAAACTCCTTCCAGATCTAAATTTTTGTCAACCAAGAGAGCATACCCTGGGATAGGACTACAATAGGAAATAAGCTTAGAAAAGAGTAAATAAGGCCAAGTATGGGAGGGTTTTGAATGTTAAATTAAGGCTCTTGGATTTGGGAGACATTATAAAGTCTGGAAAAGGGTAGTGGTATGATATAAGTTGCCTTGAAGATTAATCTAGCTGCATGCAGGATAGATGAAGTCAGGAGAAGAATAAGGGAAAAAGGCTATTTAAGACGTCATCATGGAGTAGACTGGGCAAGACATGATGAGGTTGTAAATAAGGAAATGCAATTCAATCCCACATGCATTTTATATTAGTAGTTACTATTTATTGAGTGATTATGATGTGTCTGGCATTGTTCTGAGTTCTTAATGTGCATTAACTACACGTTCACCATGTATTTAACATGGAATGTGGACTACTGTTAGCCCTGTTCTACATTGGAGAAAGCCAAGGCATCAAGAGATTAAATAACTTGCCCAGGGTCACAGAGCTAATGAGCAAAGTCAGGGTTTGATCAGGGCAGTGTGGCTCCAGGGATCTGCATATGCTGTACAGCCCCTCAAGCCCTCACTCTGAACTGGGCCTTATGGTAGTGACTGGGAGTGCCCTTGCAGGAGTTGCCAAGTCCATGAGAGATCCTGAGTGCACTTCTCTCCATCTCCATGGCCACGACCTCAGTCCAGGGAAGTGTCTCCTCTTCTCTGCAACAGCCTCTAGCTGCTTCCCCTCTCTCCAGACTTGCCATCCTCCAGTCAGTGTACACTTTCTCCAGAATGTTATTCCAAAAGCATACAGCTGATCATGTCGCCACTCTGCTCAAAAATCACTGTGATCAAGTCCAAAGTTCATACATGTCTTATTAGGTTCTATAGGATCTGGGCCCTGATGATATTTTTAGCTTTATTTCTCCCTCTCTCCCCATTTTGCATTCTAGGTTCCAAAAATAGAGCTCTGTCATTTCTGGGATTTTGTACTGATTCTCCTTCCATTGGAAATGCTGACCCCCTTCTTTATGCCCTCCTGTGCTTCACAGCCTAACTCCTACTCCTCTGTCACATTCATTCTTAGAGGTCACTGCCTTCAGAACATATACCCTAACACACTGATTCTCATCTGCCTCATGCTCCCTGCCAAGGTGCTTGGACAGTCAGTACCATGCACCATCACTAATTATAATGCATTCTCATCTCATGTTTAATAATTGTCTAACTCCATTGAATATTAAACTCTGTGAGGACAGTGACCTTGGTCATTATTTTATTCTCAGTACATAGCATGGTACCCATTAAGTTCTAAATACTTATTTTTTAATTGAAAAAATGAGTATTTGAGTTTGACAGAAGATAGAAAACAAAGGAGGGAAAGAAATCAAACATTCTTCGAATACATTAAACCTAACTGGGATCATTTAGGAGAATTGTTTTGCAGGGGGAGGAGCTTGCTCAGTTTAGATTCTTGTGACCTGTTGAATGTGGTGACAAAATGTCATTCAAGAAGAAATGCTCTGTGTGCAGCTGGAACAATGAAATACGAGTTGATTTTGAGAGTGAGGCTGGAGATTCAGGCTTGTTAATGCCTGGAGATTTTGCCACTTTTCTTCTAGAGAATTTTGCTTTCCTCCCTCTTCCCAGTAGCAGTTACCTAGACTGATCTCATTGTTGCTTTATTTCAGTGAAACAGAAATCAAAACTATTACCAGATATACTCTACTCCAGGTTGTGGGCGCCATCCTACATAGGAAGGAGAATTAATTTGTATCTTTTTAGTGTGCCGTCACTTACTTAAGTAGTGAACGAAAGGGTGGAATTCAGAGCCAGGAGCCAAAGCCCAAATTCTTCTGATTCAATTACACAGCCAATAGAAATGCTATTTCTGATCTTGCAAAGAATAATTTTCTATGTGTCATTATTTGATAAGGACTTAGTAAAAGGTAGATTTTCAGTAAAAGGTAGATTTTCTAGCTGAAGACATGTGAATGCAGTTCCAGCCCCAGGGCCTTACCTCGCAAGAGTACTTGTGATTCTGCCTGCCAAGACCTAACACTTGATAAGTGATTTTAGGATGAGATGTGAATCTGTCATGCTAAAAGCAGCCTCTGAATTAGAGGCAATGTGTCCTGAAGTCTGAGTGGCCAATAGTCATTGCCCCAAATGACATGTGGGCAACTGTCCTATGGCCTCAAGAATGATCCACCAGAATTTCCTTCTATATAAGGAAATATAATATAAGGAAATAGGCTCTCCAAGGAATTTGTAAGTCCAGCTGGGCTGAAAAAGTTCTGCCTTTCAGATGCATAACTTAGAAAGGTGTGTGTGTTTGTGTGTGTTCATGTGTGGGTTAATGTTTCACCACAGTACAAAGTACTTCCCTTAGTAGCCTACATGTATATAAGAATGAGATTCTCCTTACGACAAAATCTGAAGGATTACTGGAAGAGTCAGATATATCTGGGTCCAAACCCCAATTTTACCTCTTTCAAGTTGATTAACTTTGGATTAGGATACAAGGCAAGGGATGACAGAAATAAGGGAAGCCCAGAGGAGTGGGTTTGGTGAGAAAAGATGATTCTGAGTGCAAAGTCCAAAAGGCATTTGGAGATTGTATTAGTCATGGTTCTTTAGGGAAACAGAACCAATAGGATATTTATATATAATGTAAGTATTATGAGATTTTTATAGGAATTATAAAAATCCTATAATTCCTATAGGATGGGCAAGTCTAAATTCCACTGGGCAGGCTGGGAACTCCAATGAAGGTTTTCAATGAATTCCCCAGAAGAAGCTGGCTGGCTGAAGTAGAGATGGAAATTGTTTCTTCTGACTGCTGAAATCAGTCAGAAGAGAAAAGGCCTTTAACTCATTGGATGAGCCATCTCTCATTGTTGAAGGCAGTTTCCTCAGTTGATTGTAGATATAATCAGTCATTGATGCAATCAACTTCCTGGTGATTTAAATCCATGGAATATCCTCACAGTAATAATCAGGCCCACGCTTGCTTGACCAGAAAAGTGGACACCATAACCTAGCCAAGTCGACACATGAACTTAACAGAAATAGAGGACTGGGATGTATAAGGGAATGGAAGGCTGCCTATATGGATCTGGGAATCACTTTTAAAGTAAAAGCATGAGATAGAGCTACCTCTGCCTTGAATTAAGTATGTGAATTTGGGGTGTCAGTGTATAATCCCAACATTGCCAGAGGGTACATAAGAATATAGTAAAGAAGTGTTTCTAAGGTTTAGTATGGGCAGAATTATTTTTTTGAATATTTTTTTTCTTTGCAACAACATTTATAAATTTATTCTAAATAAGTCCACCCAAAGCAAAATTATTCTTTGAACTGAACTATCCATGGAGCCAATTTTTATACAGCTAGCACAATTTACCCAAGTGAGCTCATGTTGCCAGATTCCTTCCTTCCAGATTGATGTGTTTAATAGCATCTATCAGCAGTGGTTGAGGAGTAGCATTTTAATGGGTCCCAAAGATTTTCATCAGAATATGCTGTACTCCAATAACAGTGCCAGGGAAGCCTCCCCAGATGGTATTACTGACAATTTCTTTAATGGGGTGGCCGTGCTGTAGGTGTTTGGGAAATACTGAGGACAGCGCAGTTGGAGGTTGGTTAACAAATGAAACCCTGAAGATGATGTTTTATGTGACTATGTACTGACTAGTGATTTCTTTTATTTTAAGAAGAGATGCAATATCTATGAGTAAGGAGAGCACGCTGCTTCTTTAGGTAACAAGAGCATAAGAGCCTAAGAGAGTCCTGATTTTTAGGCAAATTAAAAATCTGAAAACTTCTTTACACAAGCAACAATTGAGGTGGTAGTTAATCACATTAAATGAAGCTTCACCATAGAATTCCTTTACTCACTTCCCCTTGTCATTTAATATATTTCATTAAAATTTATTACCCACAACATCTTTTACATAAAGCATGGTTCCCTACCCATATTGATTTCAACTGATTTAGTTCATTATAAGGAACATTTTGGCCAAGGGGATACACTCCTGAAAAATTAATAGATTACCCTAACACCTGAAATGGAAATAAGATTTGTCTTATTCATGCCTTTAGGTGAGCAACAAGCATACACATATAACTGTAACCTACTAATGATTGAATTTCCATCTCCCTACCCCATTTTCCTTATTCAGGGAAAGTGCACATACATCATTTCCTACTCCCCTAAGATGGTCTGCCTATCTTTGACAACATATCAAGGCTTGGAAAACATTCCATGAGACAATAAAATAAAAAGCTCTCTCCTGGAGTCTCTGGTCACAAGTTTGGTATTTCTCTGTAAAGTGGTTCCATCCACTCCATCCTCCACTCAAAGAGTATCGCTGAGACCCCTTATGGGAAAGAGGGTTAATAATCAGGAAAACTAGGTTTGAAAGAGGAGAAGAAGCTTGCCCAAGGAACCAGGGCCTTGTCACCCTCAAGGCCAGGAGGAGGATGCCAAGCTCCACATGCTGCCTCAGCACTTCAACCTAGACTGCGCCGTCTTCTCTGTAACTCATATCAGTAGTCAACCTCACTTTTATTTAGATTTCTATAGCAGACAGTTATCTTCAGGTTTCAGGAACTACATCCTGACACTGTAAGTTATAAAACCTGCAATTTAGAAGACATTTTAAGAGACAGAAAGGTGCTGAAGGGCAGAAATTATCATTAATTAATACCTTCCGTTAGTGTGCTACTTCATAGCTTACTGAGCGCCCTTCACCTACTTGTTTATCCTGTCCTTTAAAGTACTTGACAAATAGTAGACAACCTGTGGGGAGAACAGGAGTTAGAGGGGAAACATGACTATACCAATCGAGAGGTCGTTATTCAGAATGCACAGATGAAAATGACATTAAACATCAACACACTTGAGGAAAAAATAGAGCTGAATTGCAGTGGTCAGTGAAAAGGCTGGATGAAATATAAAACAAATTCATGTCTCTTGCCATATGCTTTCCTCTATATGGTTTCTACACCAGGGTGCCCTACTCGTAGCAGGCACTCAATACACATTTCTTGACTTGGACCTAAACAAACAAAAGTCTAATAGAATTTTAAAAGAATAAACTGCTAAGTGATACTTTAATGTTAAATGTAAGGGCAGAATGCCCATTCTAGTGAGGGAGTATCTTCTTGCTTTAACCTCATACCACTGATAAAGGCAGGCTGAGACAGCTTATCCAAAAAAATGAGGTAAGGCTCCTCCCTGATTGTTGTCCAGTGGTATTTCATCTACTTCCTCGGCCTTTTGAGGCCCCTCAGCCTGTTTCGTGTAATATTAAAACTCATTTGAAAACTGCCCCAGAAATTTTTGAACTTTTTAAAATAAAGTGGAAAAATGCAAATCACATTTAGCTGGCAGTTTTTTGTTTTCCTTTTGTTTTGTTTTGTTTTGTTTTGTTTTGTTTTGTTTTGTTTTGTTTCTGATGTGCTCTATGTGTGTGGTAGGCAGCTTGGCTTTCATAGGCATCATCCTAGAGAGTACCACCAGGTATGCTGACAGGTCCAGCTGCCTATCACTCCCCCTAAGGGTGCCTAAAATGCCTTTTGAAAAATTAATAGTGAGGCACTGTGGAGGACTGGCAGTTCCTGGGGAGGTTGAATGCGGACTTGCCCTATGACCCAGCAATACCATTGTTGGATATATGCCCAGAGGAGCTGGGAGCAGGGACATGAGCAGACAGCTGCACACCAATGTTCATAGCAGAATTATTTACTATTGCCAGGGGTTGGGGGCAGCTCGGCTGTCCATTGGCTGATGAATGGATGAAAGGATTGTGGTGTGTACACGCGATGGAATATTGTGCAGCAGTGGGAAGGGGTGGAGTCATGGGGTGTGTGACAGCATGGGTGAACCTGGAGGACATTATGTTGAGTGAGGCAGGACAGACACAAAAGGACAAATACTGTATGATTGCTCTATTATGAACTAAATATACTGTGTAAACTCATGGTGTTAATAATTAGAATATAGGTCACCAGAAAATGGAAGGAGGGTAGAGAATGGAAAACTGAGGGTTAATCTGTGGAGAATCGTTAAAAAGATTGTTTGCAAATCTTTGGAAATGAATAGAACTGATAAAAGTTCTACTGGTGTTTGTAACTAGCAATGCTATTGTATGGGTATGACAGTGGTTGAAAAGGAAAGTCTAAAGTCATGTATATTACTAGAAGAAAAGCTAAAAACTGTAACATAGGACTGTATAAGATAGTAAAACATCATGTAAAACACGAAAAAACAAACAAACAAGCAAAAATTAACAGATTAATGAAGGTGAAGGCATTTGGGCCCAAGTTCCAATTAGAAGTCAACATAATAGCCTCATTTTTACTGAACTTTTAATTTGTGCCAGCCATTGTGGTAGCTCCCTACATAGTATATAATTTATACTCCAAGTAATAGAAAAATTAACCAATAATGGCTTAAATCCCAAAGACAATTATTGTTTATTTAACAGCAAATCTGGAGATAGGCATCCTAGACCTGGCTTGGCAGACCAACAGTATCTTAAAGTAGAAAGGCTCTTTCTCTCTTTCACTTTCGTCATCCTTAGTGGGTTAACTTTCATCCTTGACTTCACAAGAAAGCTGACATGATGCTTGGGGAAGAGAGTTCCAGAGAACCTGGCATTGTCCTTCAGAAAATCCCCTGCTAACTGAGCGAAACAGTAGGTGCTCTTTTCCTCCTATCCCATTTCCCACTGGACACATCCACCTCCACCTGCAACCACAAAGCAGCCTGAGAGAAATCACTTGCATTCTCTGTATTTTCTCTCCACAGCCCCAACCTGAGAAACCCTAATATGCTGCCTTCAGAATTCAGGCATCCGTTGGCATCTTTGCTCAACACAGCCTCCTCCCGGGTAGACCACCACATCCCTCCCAAGCAAGAAGAAATGAATCTTGGGGTGGCATCTTACTGACAAAGAAAGATGTTGCTTCTGGGGAAAAGAAAGGAAATTATATTTTTCCCCTCAGGAAGTACAAAATTCTTCACAAAATGTTATTCTGTCATTATCATTCACATTATCCGCAGGGAACCTGGTGATATCATTAGTCCTGATTTTATGGATGGAGAAATTGAGTCATATACCAGGTCTATAGGTTTCAATTCAGTGGATGGAAAAGAGGCTCTTTTCCTTTTTTCTGCTAGAATTGTTTCTTATTTTCATAAAATACTCTGAAGAATATGACTTCTACTTCAAATAAGTGTCTTCTTTAACACAGCTTCATGGCTGTGGGGCATCATACACATTCTGTCTAGACATATGATAGCTCTCAAATACCATATGGCTGGACTAGACTCTGATTAGTAATGGTTTTGCAGATGTTAGATGAAACTTCTGGAGTGTTTGGTGCCCTTAGCAGCTCTAACCAAAGACAACATGGGGACTTTTTGTAGGGGTCAGGATCCAAAACAGTGGTTCCACCCAACCTAAATAACTCCAGAACTTAGTTTTGATATCATAAAAAAATAAATAAATAAATAAATCTTTTAAGATTTTTTTTTTTTTTTTTTTTTTTTTTGCTGTCTCTCTAAATGATTGCTTAAATTCAGTCCTCTGGCAATGTGGGGATAGGAGGGCTAGCTTGTGTTTGGCCAATGAATTGATGGTCGGCATTTCAAGAGCTGGATGACTCTAGTCTATACCACACATTGAGAAAGGAAATCCCTGCAGTCTTTAACGTACAGACAGACAAAAATAATAAAAGCCTGTTTAGAGGCATATCTTGAAAATAACAAAGGACCATTTTGAGGCCCATCCAAAAGTTCCAATTAGCTGGTCATTTTCATGGAACTTATAGAAAATGAAAGTGGGGATGCATGTCTGCTATCATGTCCCAGCATAGAAGTCAGAACATTTCTGTTTCTCAAAGGGCAGCAAATCCACATATTTACTCAGTGAGTGTTTATTGAGTACTTGCTATGTCCAGGCACTAAGACAGAGAAGAACAAGCCACAGCCCTTACTCTCAGGGCTCCTTCCTGGTGGGTGACAAGCCTGGAGAGAAATTAGGGCTCAGTATAATGTCTGCCACAATTACAGTCTGTATGAAGTGCTGTGGCCCCAGAGAAAGGCTCTACCGAGTTAGAGAATACTGCATAAAGAAGGTAAGGCTCTAGACTGCTCAGAACTGGGGTGGGCAGAGGGAGTCAGGGAGAAGGGAGTCAGGGCAGGAAGCAGGTGTGCAGGCAGGGAAGCAGAAGTGGACTACTTCAGGAATTTACGGTGATGCAGATTGCTAAGAATGCAGGGCTCTGAGGGGTAGAGTGGTTGGAGATCATAAATGGTGAACTGCCCTACCATGGAGTTCAGGGCTCTCCTGAGGACATTAGGGAGCCTGTGGCAGGACTGAAGGGAAGGGACAGGGTTCATAACTTTTTTTTTTTTTTGGACATAACTTTTTAAAAGACCACTCTTATGGCCCACATTGGAGAATTTATTAGAGAAGATAGAGGAAAACTGGTGACTGGCTGCCTTACAAATGTGGGTCTAGAGTTCAAACACACATGGATTTCCCAGTTCAATGTGGTTAAGTAGTTAGGCCTGGAGCCAGTTTGGGGTTCAAGCTTCAGGTATGCCCTTAGAGAAGTTACTTATCTTTCCTGAGCCTCTGTTTCATCATCTGTGAAACTGAGCTGACAGTGGTGTTTACGTCATAGAAGTTATATTAAGATTAAATGAGATGATGTGTGTTAAGTGTTTAGCCCAGCAGAGGGTACTCAGTTCATTCACTCATTCAAAAAAAAATGTTTTTGAATGCCCAATGCCAGGCAACAAGGACACCGTGGTGAGCAAGTACACTTCAGTGCCCAATCCAGGTGAATCCTGGAGTCTAAAGGGGGAAGCATATGTTAAACAAAGCTTCTCATAAGCCATTACATAGTTATATGCTGGTTTGGTGCTATGAAGGCAAGCTTCATGGTGCCCTGAGAACACATAAGTGGTGTTTGGAGGAGAAATTACCTGGAGAGTTAGGGAAGTCCTCTGAAAAGCTTCTTAAGCTGAGACCAGAAGGATGAATCAAAGTAACAGTCCGAGAAAAGAGGGAAGAGCTGTCAGGCAGAGCGAATGGAACGTGTGAAGGCCCTGAGGCAGGAACGAGTCTGGTGTGTTTGAGGAACAGGTGGGGATGGAGACTGGAGAGGCAGATGGGCTGGATCACAGACAGCACTCTAGGTGGTGGTGAGGAGGTTAACTTTTATCCCCAGTGTGGTGAGAAACCAGTGCTGGCCTCCTTTCCTCTCCCCACCTTTCGAAGGGGAGTGATATGGCCCAGTTTGCCTTTGGAGACGCTCACTGTGGTGACTGTGTGGAGAGAATGCTGGCAGCTGTGCAGGCTGCAGACCGGCTACAACTGGGGTGCCTCTACCAGACAGCCTGGACGTGATCCAGCGACCACAGGCAGCGCGCTGGGCTGACTTGACAGCAACAGGACAGGGCTTGCCTGCGTTTTGATCAAGTTTCACCGAAGTTGCCAAAGTGTTGTCACATGTTTTCTCAGGTACTTGACTAGCTGAGGGCAGGGAAGGACACAGCCAGGAGAATAAAAAAAAAAAAAAAAAAAAAAAGAATAGCTGTGCAACACAGGTAATCAAGCACTCACAAAGGTTGCTGCTCATGAAATCCAGGAAAATGTGACAGAGTTCAGGACAATATACACGGCAATGAATAATTTTCTATCCAATGAAGGATAGAAAATCCTTCGTTAGACTATCAGTTGTCTGATAGACAGTCTGTCAGCTATTCTTGCAACAAAATAAAAGCTTTAACGTGACCAAAACTTCAGGAAAATGAATTTATAGGTATAAAAGGAGGAATTTCAGATTTGGGTGGCTGTTGTGCCCCTAGACCTCTCATTTTGCCTAAGGCTAAGAGAATCCTTGAGTCCCTCCATTTCACGCCTGTAGCCTGTCACTGCCCTGGAAGTACACAACTTACCTGGCAATGTCACTCTGTTTGGGGACAATTCTCATTTTCCTCTAATTTAGAGATTAATGGTTTCACTGAATTCTATTATTTCTGCCATTTTCTCAAAGAAATATTAGGTATAATTCCTTCAAAGTGGCTCTACATTGAGTGGGGAGGTACATGGAGGCACTAAATTATTTTAACTTCTTCTGCACATGGACTCCTCCTTGCTTCCTCTCTGATGGTGGTTACTAAAGTTTTATTAGCTTTTTGAGGCTGAGGCACAGTGTGGAGAGGTAGGGGATCTCAGAGCTCTACATAATTCTTTCCAGGTTGACCCTGCCCCACTCTTCCTCTTAGATGTATAAGTTCAATTATATCCCCTCCCCTCTCCACATCTGTCCCCTCATTTATCAAATGAGGATTGTCCTTGCTCATTATTTAGCCCTCTCTGGCTCTCTATTTTTTTAATCCTGAAAAAGTATATAGCCTTACCTGTTCGAATTGCTCAGATTGATATTCCCATGGAAACAAGTCCTACGTATGAAAGAGCAGAAATGATATTTTCTCAGACTGTCTCAATGATTCTGCCATGATGCTAGGGTAAAAGCTTTCCTGTGAGCATTCTCTAGAATACTCATGGAGCCTTAGCCTTAGCTGTTTTCCTGCTTAAAGAAGACCCACCTTCATATAGTCAGAGCAATATGGAATATATCATTAAATAAGGAAAAGCAGAGGCTTTTAATGCTTTGTTCAAGGGAGGATAATCAACATTGTCACACAATTTCATGCATTGTTGGTTTGTTAGGTGTAGAAATTGCCCAAATTATATGGTGAAGTACTTTAAATAAATACTCAGTAGGTAGCATGGGAAATGAATGACCACCTCCAGTCCTTTTTGGAAGTGGGCAAGGTATGAGCTATAAAAATATATCAATAAGAATTAAACAAGGAAATGGATGTCTTCAGCAACAAAACCAATTCCCGGAGCATGTCATTTTCAGTGTTGTAATGGATTTCTGTGGTACAGCTTTTAGCTCCGTTGTCATTGGAAATGATAATGCAGGTGCCACCCTGAACATTATATACCTTAAGTGGCATCTGGTGTGTTCTCATCTTTTAAGATCCAACTCAAATGTCATCTCTTCGGTGACTTTTCTAAATGTCATTTGAAAAAAATACCTTTTGTGTATTTTTACATTCCATAGTCCCTATACAGAATTTATTCATCTTTCCTTAGAACTCCCATTGCAACTTGCTTTGACTTCCATAAAGCACTTATCGCATCAGATTCCAGGAAGTTGAGTGTCCTTTCTGTCCTGTTTGATAGTGAACTCTCTGAAGGCAAGGCCATGGACCTAGAGGCTACTCAGTAAATGCTTGAATAAACAAACAAATTGGTCTTCTTTTGTATATGACTCATTGTTCATTTATCTCAGGCTTCCAAGGACTCTTGGACTCAGCAAACTTTCAAACTAGGCTCCCTTGGCTTCGATCTGCCCATGTATTATATGCTGCCATGGATAGCAGTTAAACACTATCATCTCTTTTTGCCCTCAGAATCTTTAATCAGTCATAAGAGCTGCCAGGATGCAGACCCATTAAGCTCCAAAGGCCACATAAAGGTTCAGCATTCTAGTAAAGAGAGTCAGCAGAATGAAATACGTGTCACAACTGTTGTTTTGTCAAAATATCAAAGATTTCTTGATCTGTATTCTTCCTGAAATTGTTGACAGTTCACAACCACCAAGACCACCTAACAACATGGGAAATTACGTGGACTAAATTGGGAGGTCTGTCCTCCTGTTTTCTGGAAGAGTAATTCTCCTGTAGTTTATGGTCTTGACCAACTCCTTTTAAATAAAATAAAACCACTTTTTCTTTCCAATTATTTTAATGACAATCCAAACATTAAATTCAGTAATATAGTAAGGAAATTGTTTTCAAGTTAGATTCTGTAGCACAACTTTCTCTCAGCTACTAAATCTATTGTGCTGCAGAATGATGAAATAAGCAGATTTTATCCTAAGTGCCTTGAATGCCTCCCCATCCATCTTGACTCCTTTCTTCTGTGCTGGAATCTACCCCATTTTTCATTCCTTCTGAACCTTGATCATGGTTGGCTATTACCTATATGTCATCCCCAAGGAAATCACCTCAGGATATGCAAGATTGAATTGTTGAAGACCTAATAAGACATCAGTCACAGACATATATCATGGTAGAATGACAGAGAGTGAGGCTGACCTTTTAAGCAAGTAATACCAAATACGTATGATGGATGTAGCCATAACTAAATGATATAAAGAAGGGGTTGGAGAGATGTTGGAATATCCTTGAATAAAATTTCTGGGTTTATTCTTTTTTTTTTTTCCTTCCTTTCCTCTTTCTCCTCCTTCCCTCCCTCCCTCCCTTCCTCTCTCCATTCCTCCCTCCCTCCCTCCCTCCCTCCCTTCCTTCCTTCCTTCCTTCCTTCATCTGCAAATACTTATTGAGCACTTACTATGAGCTAGGCATTGTCCTAGGCTCTGGGAAAAGAGCAAGAATAAGACCAGGTCCCTGTGCCATCCTGGAGGCTACATTCTGGTAGACAAGAGATAATAAATAAGTAAACAAATAAATATGTAATTTCAGTAAGAGACTCATATTAAATTGAAGAAAATTAAAAATGGGCAAGGGGCAAGAGTGGGAATGATTTTAGTTATGTTTGTCTGGGAAGGCTCCTCTGAGGAGGAAGTGACATTTTAGTAGAGACTTACAAGAATGATGAGCATACAGATGGCATAAGATTTAAGTACAACCTGACTCTTTTGAGGGGTTTTGATCAGTTAAGTAACATGGTCAGATTTACCATTTTAAAGATCATACTGGCTGGTATGTGAAAATTAGACTGAAAGGGAGGAAACCTGGAAGCTGGAGGATCAACTGAGAAACTCTCGTAGTCCTCTAAGCAAGTGACTGTGGTAGCTCAGCAGGATTCGCTGATGGATCTGACATGGAGTGTAAGGGAAAAAGATACATCAGCAATTATGCCTAGCTTTTTAACTAAGCAACTGAGTGAATGTGGGTACCATCTACTGAGATGGAAATGACTAGGGGAAAAGCCAGTTGGGGAATGGCTTAAGGGGAGTGGGGAGGCAATCAAGAGATGTGTTGTGCATAGAAAGTGAAATCATAAGCCTGTATCTAGCAGAGTGCTAGCGTATAGAAGCCATTCATTAATACTTGTTGAATGAATAAAACTGAACAAGTAAATGAAGTGGGGTGGGGAGGAAGGGTTGGAGAAAGGAAACTAACTAAATTTTACAAAATCTGAAGGAGAACTATTGGCAAAATAAAATGATGGTAAAGGCCCCAGGCTAGACTTTGGGAGAACGGCCTTCCAGGTCCAGAAAATATTTCCAAACTTCAGATTCCTTATCAGGAAAATGAGGGGATTGGACCAGATCCTCAGAGATGCCTTTCAGCTTTAATTCTGGCACCCACGCCTCTTTAATCCTCCATAGGGAATGCGCTCCTACACTTATTCATTCCATCTCCATGGGCACAAATGCAGAACTGACAGCCTTCTGTGGTAGGCAACTGCCATTCTATGAGCCTCTCTGGCTTTGCAGTAGGGTGAGGCAGGCCTGAGCCCCCTCCTTGAGGCCACCTCCCTTCTGGCCAGTCACCACGACCACCCAACCACACACACCCACCAACCACACTCTCCCCACCTCCAATACACTCAAGCTTAGCACCCAGCAGGCACTGGAGAGCAGGCTCCTCAGCAGTTCAGACAAACTCCCAAGTCAGTTTCACAAAGGGTGTCATTTTTTTTTAAGGGCATGGTTTCAAGCAAGCATAGAACAAGTCTAGTTCACTCCGTGTATTGGTTGAACATTTGTTGACTGACCCAATAACTTCTTATGGAGCCTTCAGGCTAATTCCTACTGAGAGTCACAAAGGAAGGGGAGAACAATTAGTGTGAAGAAAAAAAAATTAATGTCATTAATTGGGGCAGGCACAATGCAAAATAAAAAAATACCTGTGAAAATACTATAAAACAGCCTCAGGGTAATAACTTTGCTTCCTGAGTTTCCACATGTTAACCACTTTTGTACTGGCTCTTCCACAGGATTAAGAGTACAGAGTGTGCCTACATCAACCTCCTTGCCTGTTTCTCTTCCGGCAAAAATTACCCTGCCGACAGCCATCTGGACTAGCTCTCTACAAAACACTCCTGCAGCCACTTCCTCCCCTACCAGTGGCACACAGGGCAACTCATTACTACCAGTTACATCATCAGCCCACACAGCTCCACCTCCCAAAAACATTACCATATTGCCCAAAGAGGAGGAGGAGAGCACTAGCCTATCTTCGAATTGGGGAGGTACAAATACAGACCCTTCACCTCCTGGGTTCTCGCCAACAAGCGGCGGCGTCCATTCACCACCCACACCTGCTGAACCCAGGTTGGGCACTCCTGAAGCAAATGTGTCAGCTACTGGGTCACAGTCGCCTGCTGAGTCTCCCACTCTCGCGTCCTCTCAGGCTCCAGCCTCATCGCCCTCAATCCTAGCCACCTCCACACCTGAGGTTTCTTCTGTCAATGACACCACTGAGCACAGCTCAGCTGTGACCAGCACCAAGCCCATGGCAGCCCCAACCCCACCAGAGTCTCCAGCAGAGGAGCACAGTCCTGACAACACACCTACTCCACATGCCACAGCCAAGCCAGTGGTCAAGGAGACAACGCCCCATGCAACTGTGCCAACCAGGGTGACCTGTGAGCTGATAGACACGGAAACCACCACTGCCTCCCCAGGGGTGATCATGGAGGAAGTGGCGCATGCACTAAGTTCAGGTGAGTCTAGATTTAGAACGCTAGTGCTGTTGACAGCGCTAAGAAGTTAAGAATGCAACTTGGTTAACCATCCACAATTTATTAAGGTTGGATTTTGGAGTGTAACACCTGAGCTGAATTATAATACCACAAGAGAAAACTTTATTTTTAGTCATTTAATAATTTCTACATGATGACTTTATGGGTGGTCAATTGCTACCTTATGGTTTGCCTTGATGTAATATCACAGGTGATGTAAAAGAGTGAGACTGTAGGGCTATACAGGATTAATGGCATGACTTCTGGTCACGCTTCCTAGGTTTAAATTCTGGCTCCTGGTGTTGGACAAATTACTTAATCTTCTTTTCCCTCATCTGTAAAATGGGAATAAAATAGGTTCTATAACATACATTTCCTGTTCAGGTTAAATGAATTGACATATAAAGTGCTTCGAACAGTATCTGGCAAGAAGCAAATGCTCAATAAATCATTGTTATTATTTTTCTCAGTGTACCAAGGAAGTGTTTACCTCTTGGAAACCAGTCAAAGAATCTAGTGTGGTGGTGGAGGGAACTTGCTTATTCTCTGTAGTCACTGATGTATTTCATGGAAAAGAAAACAAATTGTTGGCACATTTTTTTTTTTTTAATTCTCACAGCAACCCTGTGAAGTTAGTGTTATTTTATCTTCATTTTGCAATTTTGGAAATTATGATAGAGAGAGATTTAGGGTCTTTCTGAGGCCACATACTTCTGACATTGATGTAAGGACTACAAACTTTAGGGCATTGGGCAGGAAAAGGCTTTAATGGGAGCATTTTACCTCTTGGTTGAGAAACAGAGAAGTGAGAACAGCCCAAAGGTGAATAGGGTAAATTGAGTGGCAGCTTCTTCCTTGGGAAGTCTTACCTGAGATGTAGACTGAGAGCGGAATATTCAGGAGAGAACAACACATGACCATTCCTGAGGGAAAATTGACATCTTTAAATACACAATTATGAAACAATTGCTGTGATTCAAAACTGTGTAGAACAGGTAGTGGAAGTAGGGAGAGATAAAACCAAAATTAACAAGATATGATTCCTGCCATGGAAAGGCTTGTAGTTCAGTAGTGGGGGCGGGGGATGTTCCAAAGAATTATAAATTCCTATTTTTGAAGGTCCAGTATATCAGTGAGGGGCCCAACAGGAAAGAGAGACTCAAACTGGGATAATTACAGAGGTAAGCCTGGGGTATGGGGAACCACAGAGGTTAGGAGGAGAAGGGCTACTCTTAGCCAACCTGAGCTGGATTTGTGAAAAGAAGGAGTAGTAACCAGAACCCAGAAGGTGACAGTCCTGCAGAACAGACCACCTGGAAAGGAGCAGTGACCTTTGGCTGAGGGATACCACTAACCCAAGGTTAACCTCCTCAGAGAGTTAAGGGAGGAAATATCCTTCCCTCACTCTCCCTCTTGCCATTCATCTGCTGCCAGATTCCCCATTGGCCAATCCAACCAGAAACCAAGGACAAGGGAACTAATTGATACGGCCCATATAGCCACATCTCCTGGATGGCTGATCAAAGAGCAAAGTAGAGAAGGTTGGAGAGTAGATTTGAAGGGGCAAAAGGAAGAAATCTGGCAAACCCAGTTCAAATGTCAATTCTTCAGTACAGCCTTCATGGACTTCTTTGGCAGAAGGTGGGTCCACTTCCCTATTAATGTTCTATTTATACCCCAGGCCAAGATTTATCAACTGCATCTGTCTCTATCTCCAATGCACTCCCAATTTCCAGCTCCTTGATGCTTTCCCTGTTTCCAGCATACAAGTAGCATCTGTGGCATAGAGCAGATACCTGGAGCAGAGTGGATGTTAATTTTGACCCAGTATCTAAAGGACTGTCGCAAAGTACAGACTTGCCGGCAGTGGTCCCCAGCCCCCATCTCTTCTCTCTTTCCCACTTGAGGTCTTCACCACCATCTGTTTGCACTATTTTTTCAGCTATCTAACCTTCTGCCTCCTCGAAGATACTCTATTGTGGTAGATTAATATATCCAAGCACAAATTCTGAGCTTGGCATGCAAGAATCTCCATCGTTTGACACAGCCTACTGCCTTCTACACATACCTTCGTTTTATGGGCTAGATTATTGATATTAGTCGTCTTCCAACAGTTTGGCTTGTTTTTAGACCGTGTGTCTTGATTTCATCAATTCTAAGCCAACAAGGTCAAGAGGCAGAAAGTTAGTGGCAGAACTGGGTCATGAACCTTTATAGCTCTATGGAATATTACACACAGTAGGAGGTCCAGAGTAAATGACTGAAGGAATGACTGGATGATTGTAGAAAAGAAGTATGGCAATTTAGAAGGAGAGCACTGAGCACGGGCGAGTGTTTTAGTTCCCTACGTTGCTCGAGTAAATGCCACGAAATAGGTCAACTTAAACAATGGGAATTTATTAGCTTATGGTTTTGAGCCTAAAAGAAAGTCCAAATCAAGGGATCATCAAGGCACTGCTTTCTTGCTGAAGACTGGTGTTCTGGGGGCTGGCTGCTGGTGATACTTTATTCCTCTGTCACATGGTCAGGCACATGGCTAAGTCTCCTGGTCTCATCTTATTCTTCTGGGTTCCATTTCAGCTTCTTGTTTCCTGTGGTTTTCTCTCTAGTCTACTTGACTAGGCTATGGTGTCCAGCTGTTTGGTCAAGCAAACACTGGACTTATTGTTATTCTGAGGATAGTTCTTAGATTTAAATCATTAGTTGAATGATTGCATCTATGGCTGATTACATCTGCAGTCAACAAAGGAGATTGCCTTCAGCAATGAGAGAAGTCTCATTCAATCATTTGGAGGCCTTAAAGGAAGAACTTAGGATTTCAGCAGCCAGAAAGAAGAATTTCTATCTCTGTTTCAGCTAGCCAGCTTCTCCTGGGTAATTAATTAAAACCTTTACTGGAGTTCCCAACTTGCCACTTGCCCTAAGGAATATGGAGTTGCCAATCCCCATGGTTGGGTGAGCCAATTCCTGTAATAAATCTCATAATAGTTACATATATATCCTGTCGGTTCTGTTTCCCTAGAATACCCTGACTAATAATGCGAGTATACATTTCATAGACCAAAGAGGATTTTTCCCTTAGGATCTCTGGGTTTTTACCCGGGTTTTTTGTGGCTATGCACTCCAAAAAAACATGTTCTAAAACTTAATCCATTCCTATGGGTGTGGACCCATTATAAATAAGATCTCTTCAAGAGGTTACCTCAATTAAGGTGTGGCCCAAAGGAATCAGGCTGGGCTTTAATCCAGAGTACTGGAATCCTTTATGAGTAGAGTGAAAGTCAGACAGAGAAAAAGCCAGAGGTGACAACCTGAAGCTGAAAGTCAATGGAACTCAGAAGAAAAGGGAGAAGCCAGTAGAGGCCATTATGTGCACTGCCAAGTGACAGAAAAGCCAGGGACTAAGGACTGCCAGCAGCCAGCCTCAGAATGCCATAGTCTTCTGGGAGAAAGCATCATCTTGATGACACCTTGATTTTGGACTTCTCCTAGCTTCAGAACCAAGCACCAATAAATTCCCATTGTTTAAGTCAGCCCATTGCATATTTGCTTTGGCAGCTAGGAAACCAAAACAGGTTCTATTAAATCAAAAATTTGTATTGCGCATCTACCAAGACTTTATGCTTGATGGAAAGAAACATAAGACCTGTCCTCTGTGATTTTTGTAATTTAAGTGAAGAGAAAAGGCACAAGCGTTGAGTAACTCTTAAAACCATTCACTTACTAATCTGAGAAATAACCAAGGTGAGTGGTTGGATCTCCAAAGACAATATGATAACAATCTGCTCTTTTCAAAGATGAAGAAACTGTGTCCCAGAGGTTTGAAATACCTTGCCCAAGGTCAGACCACTCAGTGGCAGAGCTGGGCCCAGAGCGCAGACCGCTAAACCACAATGGAATTCTCTTTTCACCATGTAGCACTGCTACACTGCTCCTTTAATAGCCCAGCTGACCAACCAATACCCTGTGAGAATGTGCTCCCTGATTACTATTTTGGGATGTTTTTGTTTGGAGATTCTTGTCTTACCTTTAGCAGTGGCAGTAATACCTCAGTTTTGTGGAACAGTTTACTATCATTTCTGTGAGCTCACAGAGCATATTTATATTAATCCATATAAGGACTCAACGAATGTCTTGACATAGTCACCAATGAATAATTCTGTAACAAGGTAAATTCTATGAGAGTTAAATTTGACTAGAGGGACAAAGGAAATTTCCATGTTGGAGGGAGCATGTGAACTGAGTTGTGGGAGATAAAGGGAATCCGAGCATGAGGAAGAGAGGGTAGGAGAGATGCGGCAGAGGAGTGCTTGTGTGCAAGGGTATGGGAACCAGTAGCATGGTGGTTATGCTGCAGCCTTTGGTGTGGGACCCAACTGGGTTGGAAACCCAGCCCTCCCACTTGGAGGTTATAAGCACTGAATCTGCTTCTGTTGAGGAATCCAGTGCCCTCTACATTGCCATGTAGTTTACATCTCCAACCCTTGGAACAGGGCCTGGCAAATGGTAGACCCTCAATAACATTTGTTGAGCAAATGAATGAAAAGAGTCAATCAATACCAGACAAGTTATTTAATCTCTCTGAGTGTTGATCTTTTCATAAGTAAGATGGGATAAAAATAATACTTATATATAGGATTGTTGTAAGGTTTAGTTGAAACAATAAATTTACAGCATAATGGCTGTTGAGCAATGACTCAGTCAATGTCTGTAGTGGTTGTTATTTTTCTCTTATTTACTGTTATTTTTATTTTTTTCCTATGTTTGTTGTTGTTATTATATTTATCATAATGAACAATGCCCACCATCTTCAACAGCATTTATTGAGCTTCTATTATGAGCCAAGCATCTAGCTAGGAACTGGGGAAAGAGCCATAAATAGGACAGTCACTGTCCTCATGGGGTTTACGACATAGCATGTACACAGCAAAACAAGGAGCCTGGTTTGGTGGATCTCAGGCTGTGTGGAGAAAGACACTTGCAGATGAAGACACTGAAGATGAAGAAAGAAAGATGATTTCAGAAATCCTACATAGTAGGAAGAGATGATTAGCTTTACTTGCCAGGCTATCGACAGTCACCAAAGGCTTTTTGCTCACGAGAACATGCTCAGGATTATCTTTTAAGAGTGTTCAACTGGTAGGAATATGCCTGGTATGTTGGAGGGCATTCAGGACTGGAAACATGTAGACCAATTAAGAGACCTGGTTTCTGGTTTGTCATTGTCACTGATAGGCCATGTCACTTAACTCCTCTGACTTTAAGTGCCCTTAGCTGTGAACTGAATTCAAGAGACACAATCTTTCAGGTCCTTTCGGCTTATCATACTGTGATAATTGTTTATTAAAGTTATCCTGTGCAGGAGGAATGAGATTTGTATAATATGATGCTCACTGAGCATATACATGTTCCAAGAATTAGGCTAGTGACTGACACATGTACCCTTATCTAATCCTTATAACGTCCCCGTGAGGTGAGCAATGCTTAATGAAACAGGCCCCGAAAAACGAAGCAGCTTACTCAAGTTTTCACTTGAGTGACCAGGCCAGGATTCCAAATTCAGTTCTTGTGATCCTAAGGTCACTGCTCCTTCCAATATGCCTGCTCCACCTGAATTAGGAGGAATAAGAAGTGGGTGTATGGAGATGGCCTCCAGAACTGCTGTGGAAATGAACTGCATGGGATGTTGTCAAATTCTGAGTGTCATTAGAGACACTGGTTTATGAGACGTGGAGTTGCCTATGGGAGGAGGAGGCAGTGGCAGCAGCCATCTGAAGAAGGGATTGAATTGATTTTTGTTTTTCAGTTTATGTTTTGCATTTAAAGAAAGAGAGAAAGAGATGATATGTTAAATCTGGGTCATCCTGTGTTACCAAGTAAGAGCTCTTGAAGGGTGGGAACTATGACCACATTTTTTTTTTTGACTCTTTGAACTAAACTGAATAGTGCTGTGCACAAGTATTGTTCAGTAAGTGCTGAGATAAAATATCATTGAACATCAAGGTATACTCAAAATGCCATTGATCCTCACATATACACACCTTAAAATTATGCTATATTTTTCTTTACAAAGAGAAGGACACACAATTGTGCAAATTGGTGAAGTCCTTTGAACTTTAAATTGCCATTTTAAGCTTCAGTATTTATTCAGGTTAATGAGCTGTGTTAATAAATACCCATAATAACCCTTAGAGTAAGTATACATTTGAAAAGAATGAACTCTTAGAAAGAGTGGAAAGATAATTTTAAAAGAGTACATAAAAGGACCTCAGGTAGACCACGATGGTGGCATAAGATGCCCCAGGGGTGCCATTCCCCCACAGAATCTTTGAATAACTTTAAAATATTAAAATGTGCAGTATACAACAAAAGCTTAAAAGAGTACATAAGACACAGTTTTAGGAATAAAAATATGTATTGTGATAAATCAGTGACTATGATATTTAACTGACATATTAAAAATTTGTTAAAGAAGAAAACAATTTACAACAAAACTTGGAGAATGCCATGTAAAAGAAGGTTAAACATTTATTGATCAGATTCTTTTAGAATATCCTTAATGTATCAGAGCACAATACTCCTAAAAAGTTTCATATCTTAGGCTCAATTTTACAAATATCATATCATTGTACATGCCTAAACCTGGGCCTCCTTCAATGAATGGCTCCTCCATCTTTTCAATTAGCCCTCCCCCTCACTTCCTTGTGTCCTCTCCATCACCAAGCACTGCTGATTTTGAACTTGTAATAGCTTCCACTTCTCTCCACTCTCACTCTCATGCCTATGCTTCCATAATCCTCCACAATAGCCTTCTAACTTCCCCGTCACATCCTAACTGCACCAAACTCACCCATCTTGACCATTCTCTATATAACAGCCAGAATGACTTTTAAACACAAATCTGATCAGGTCACATATGACATCGACTCTACCAACAACCCTGACCTTCCAGGGCATCCCATGTCTTTATGAATGAAGGCTCCCACAAAAGTTTGCAGAGTAAGGACTCTGCCCACCGCCTCTACCTCCTCTAACACCCCTGCCCCTTGCTCTCTGCACCACCCATATTGCCTCTTTCATTTCCATGAATCTGTGGATCTCCCTCTTGACACAAGGACTTCATTCATTCAGATGCTTCTCTGTAGAACCTTCTCACAACACACCACCACTCCCCCCAGTTAATTCACCTTCATTCCTCAGGTCTCAGTTCAAACACCACCTGTTCAGGAAGTTTCCCCTGGTCTCCTAGTTACAAATGATCACACTCTGTTGTATCTTTTCTTCACAGTATAAGACTATATGTTTGCCTGTGTGGCTCTTTGTCTAATGCCTGCAATACTTTCTAAGCTACATGTCAGCTTTGGTTCACAAATCTATTCCCAGCACCTAAACAGTATGGCTCAGTATAGGTGCTCAATAAATGTTTAATGAATGAATAAATGTCTTTTGGTGACTAAATATCAAGATTTAGATAATAAATCCATATGTTTTCCTCGTCTTATAAATTCTAGGCTTTGGATTGAGAAAGAAGAGAAATTGAATACCCTCACCTGTGCCCACAAAGACACCTCTCTGATACACTATCATCATTGTAGGCCATCTTAAAGGGCTTTCTGCTGCCCCTGTGGGTTTCTGCTCACCCCCGTTCCAACCACACCTCTCTTTATTCACCATTCTGACTCCCCCCCCCCCCCGCCATTTAGCTTTTTCATGGACTTCAGGGTTGGCAAAGTTATAAATTGTTATAGACTCTCACTGCTATTTTTTCTTTTGTGCCCTATTCTTTAAACTTAGGCTAAGCCTCAAAGCTTGCTAAGCCAAGTAAATTCCCATAAGAAGCTTCAACTCTCAAGCTTTATTTTTGGTAAAATTATTTTGAATTCTTGTCTTTCCTGTTTAATATTTCTCCTTTTGTTTATTTTTACTACCTTAATATTAATCTGGTTTTAAAGTATTTCCAAAATATTCTTTGAAAAAGATATGTCAAGATAATAAAACCAGCTGTTTACCATTTATATTGTCATCTAGTAGTAACACTCCATTACATATTTTCATTGTCTCCGTGTCACCTTCCATTACATTTGGAGAGTTTCTGTCTCCATGGAATGATTTATTTTCAAATACTTTTTACCAAATGCTTCCCTGAGGAAGTGGGATTTCACTTGATTTCATTGATGTGTCTGTAGCTCATTGGGAAAATTGATTGGAATATATGCCTGATTCCATATCCCTTACCCTAATCTTCTAGCTTTAAAAAGCACGTTTCTTGGTTACAAAATAACTGGGCAGGGAGTGAAAATGGATTGGCACCAACTTTATTGGAAAAGGGTCTAAATCCATCCCAGAGATGTTGGGCTGGGAGTATTATATTAGGAGGGCACATAACAGATACTAAATTGATATGTTCACACCACACCTTGTTTCTTAGGTACTAGAAAAGAAAAATATTGATGAAAAAGAGAAGCCTTTTTATTTAACACTGTTTTGCTTTCATCACCACACTCGTGGCCTTCAGGCTCCCAGGCCCATGTATAAAAGTGAACTTAGATAAAAATCATAAAATCTCAGTAAGTCCATGGAAGTAGCCTTCAAACACACTTTGCAGTATTTTCATTTGGAGAAATTGTGAGGTCATTTCAAAACCAGGCTCTAGGAAAGCAAGAATTTTACTAACAGTACAACCTTTGGCATCAGACTGCCCGGTTCAAGTCCCACTAATGCCACTTGCTACATGGGAAACTTGGGCAAGTTTATTCATCATGGGGCGTCCCATTTGCCTCATATATAAAATGAGGATAAGAATAGTATTGTATCTGCCTTATAGGATTCTCATTAGGATTAACTCAGTCAAGTATACAAAGTGCCCCTTACAGAATAAGCACTAAATGATATTAGCTATTTTTGTTACTATAGTCGATTCCCTAATTCTCAGAGTGGCTTGCAACAAGAGTGTTGATTCTTGCAGTCTTTGGTTTGCTCAACTTGAGAAAACAGAATGCTTGTAAAACACTAAGACTTCTCAAGGAATTATTACTATTAGGCAGTAAAGATCCATTTAAGCACCTGCCTATAGCACAATACAGAAAAGAATAATCCAAAAAGTGTGAAGGTGAAAAATAACTACATTCACATCTGAAATAGTAACACTTGCAGAAAACTTGGGAAATCCAAAGGAAAGCGTTAAGGAATTCAAACAACTGTAGATTTCTAGCCTTGGAGAAAAGAAATATTGGGAGTGGGGTGTTATAAAAGCTGAGCTATAGGATTTAGCCTAGACCCTACTGGCCCCTGAGAGTGGAGAATTAAGAGCTAGAAGTTGCCCTCTTCCTTTAATTTGCATCAAAGTCTGGAAACTGTTTTTCTTTTAACGTTTTTAACTCTAAAACCTTGCAGGACTGAGTCCAAGAGAAATTAATACTTGGTAAATACAGTATCTAAAAACAGGTTCCTACCTGACTTTGGTGATTAATTACACAGAGGCAAGACTAAATTTACCTAATGGCTCCTGGGAGATCCCTAAGTCCTTGAGGCTTCAGTAATTATACCAATGTCACTGTCCTTGGCCAAGGTGTTGGGATAGGTGATCTGAAATTCTGACTCTGCTCCCCATCTGCGTTCCATGATAAAAATGATAAATCTGCACACTGCTTGGCAAACAGGGTTAAGACTCTGCCTGAGGCTCTCAGTCGTTCTTCCCCCTTCTTGCTTATTTCCTCTGAACCAAGAAAATACAAGTGTGGGAAGGGAAGTCTTACTTTCTAGGGCTGGTGAGCTCTGAAGAAATCTGAGGTTTCATCTGGCAGTCTAGATGATTCTGAAAAAGGGTGTGTGCCAACGTTTCCTGTTTATTCCCCTCCCCCACTCCCTGCCCCGACATTGTTTCTTCCTTGATCATGCCTCATTTTTATCACCAAATAAGGGATTGAGGAAAAGGTAAAATAAACAATAAAAAACCTTCTCATTCTGTATTCATGGAGCTAAATGGCAGCTCACGAGCAAGACAGTGGCATGCTTCTGCAATACATCATTGACCCTCTCTAGATGTAATTCACAAAGAGAACACTTAGGAGTTGAGATTTGCTATCTAGCCTTTAATGTTAAAAGTCAGCATCTGCAAAGAGCTAACTTCTCAGCCTATGCATACCTTCTTCCTACCCAGTGCCATGTAGCTAGTTGTCCCAAACTAGAAAACCCCAGTTGAATTCTTTGTGATAATTTCATTGTTAATTGCATTATGGATACTTGAATAGGAGGGCATTTGGGGACTTTTTCTCCTTTTTCTGACATGACACCTAATATCCATGCCCTTAAGTCGAGGAATCAGATGACCTGACATGATAGAGCTGACCCATTCACATTTATAGATCTCAATTTTCAGGAGAGAGGGGGGAGGAGAGTTCCCTTTATCCAGAGCCAGTAATAAGTGTGATTCTTCTTTTTCTTCAGTTATTCTTCAGAAATCTCTCCAACCCTGCCCTGATGGGGGTCTGGGGAAAGAGGAGTGGCTGATTCAGATCTGAGATTCCCACCCATGTCAGGGTGTGGCTCTGTTAGCCCAGCAAGGTGATGAAATTATATAAAATAGTTTTAAAATATTTATGACAGGCTTATCATAATGTCAGACACTGTGAATCTATGTTACAGGAGAGATATGAGAAGGTATAGAAACTGACACTGGAGCATGACATCAGGGTCTAGTATCATGGACAGAGAGTTGGACTCCTTTTCAAGTCTGTACTGCTACTCCTGTGAGGTGGGTGCATCAGGACAGGGTTCCTCCTGTGCCACATTTTCTTCATGTTGGCCTTCACCTAGAGGCAGTATGCATGAAGCCATCCCAGCCCCTGGAGCACGGCCAGCCCTGACTCCCTGCCCTCTGTTCCTCTGGGGCTCTTCCAGTGGCTTTGAAGGCAGCCGACTGATCTCCAGCCAAGCAGCTCATCTGCCGACCCCAGTTGTGAATTTACTTTCCTGGGAGCACTTTCCTAAAAAGTATAGTGTACGTACATACATAGGCAAGATGGTGAACCTTTTCCATTCTTATAATTGTGCTTTTGTTTTAATGTGGACTTGTAAAAATAACTAAACAGCATATCAGATTTGTGATCCCATAGCTATTTTTGCTTAGGAAGAGGCTATCATAGATATTTTAAAGAAAAATAATGACTTGATATAAAGGCAAATATTGAAAAAATAATAGTATAGGGGATATATGAACATGGCAAAAAAACATGACAGGGGGATGGAGATGTTTGAATTTTGGAAACATTGCCCTGAAGTAGAGGCTGGGATATTGTCCTTGTTCATTATCGCAGCCACTTGCACTTTAAGAGTTTTCACTTCTTGTGAGACTGAGGAGTAGAGAATTTAGAAGAATCCAGACCAGAAATCAAGAGTTCTGAATTCTATTCCCAGCTCTGCCACTGAGGGACTCTGACTTCAACTAAACCCCTTAATTTCTATAACCTTCCATTTTATCATATGTAACATGAAGGGGTTAGACTGGATGAGCCATCCTAGAAGTTCCTTTCAACAATAAAATTACAGTATCCCATTGGTCATGACCTGGCTGAAAAGGGAAACAAGCAATGAGATCTGCATCATTACTAATACCCAGGTTCGCTCAAATTGGCTCAAATTCTCCATTGGATTCAAGGTTCCTTCCTGGCTTCTGAGTGTTTATGGGTGAGAGGCACCCGGAATCGGAGACCTTTGCATTGCAGTTCATAATGGACAGAGCATTTTAAATACATTGTTTATTTTGTAAAAGCACACTGGAAGGAAGCAAGTATTTCATCAGAGTTTGGCCCATAGTAAACAGTACACATCAGCTGTGTGAATTAGTGGACTGCCATGTTACAGGTAGAGCTGGGAGTTCAGATAAGGCCACAGAGGCAGGAAGGGGTGAAGCGACTTGCCCAAGACTGTTCAACTAATGCCTATCTAAAGCCAATCCCCATACCCAGGTCTTCTGATCACATGAAGTGGAAAAACATAGGTTTTGGGAAGCCAGTCCCAAAGTTTGAATCCCATTTCTGCCAACTAACCACTTGAGCAGGTTTTTATTTGGTTTGGTTTTTCTTAAGTCTTAAGTGTTTTGGGTTTTTTTTTGGGTTTTGTTTTGTATTAGGGAAGTTGTACATTTACAGAAAAAATCTTGCATAAAATAAAATAATATATGGGATATACCCCCTCCCATTATTAACACCTTACATTAGTGTGGTGCATTTGTTACAATTGATGAAAAAATGTTATTATAATTGTACTATTGACTATAGTCCATAGTTTACATCAGCGTTCCCTTTTTGAGTTGTACAGTCCTATGTTTAGTTTTGTTTTTAAATTTTATTCTAGTAACATATATACAACCTAAAATTTCCCCTTTTAACCACATTCAAATATATAATTCAGTGCTGTTAATTACGTTCTCAGTGTTGTGCTGCCATCACCACCATCCATTGCCAAAACTTTTCTATCACCCCAAAGAGAAACTCTGTACAATTTAACCATTAACTCTCCATTCCCTACACCTAGCCCCTGGTAACCTATCTTCTGATTTCTGACTCTATGCATTTGTTTATTCTAAATTGTTGGAGCCTATATTTGCTAAACTTCAAAATTAGAGATACCTACCCAGCTCTGCCTAGCTCAGAGCTGGGCACAGTGTAGCTAAAGTAAATGGTGACTGCTAAGATTTTAATGGTCAAGATTGTTTTCTCCTAATGTTTTTACTACTGCTGTGTGCACAATACTATAGGTACCCCCCCGAGAACTGTTGTTAAGGCAAGAATGAATTCAGAACAGCATATAAGGAGAGTTTCTGAAGAGCACTCAGTTGTAGGGGTTACACATTCATCAGGAGGAATTCTCATTCTCTGTAGATTTCCTTTGGCCTGAGGAGTACCCTGAGGCCAACTGGATGGGAGGAATGTTTCCAGAGATTGGCCTTGGGCTGCTGGGTGGTAATTGGCTTGTTCTAATGTGGAAGCTTAGGTGTGCACAGACTGCTCTATGCTATGGGAAAAGGGGATGAGAAACACTGTTTGCTATTCTTAGAAACCCAGGTGTCAAGGAAGAGCTTGGTTCTGGTGACTTAAGCAGATATTTAAAATAAATTCCACATGGGAAAGAAATCTCATTTGTGTTAGAAAAGATTGTAATTGTAAGTGAAGTGAAAAACTTTAAAACCATGGTAACCAGGAACTGTCCAGACTTGGATGCCCTGGTCTGCATTAATGGAAAGCCTGTGTTCCATGCTTCCCTCAAGTACAGCTGATGCATGAGAGAAACAAAGGAAGAGAAAAGGAGCACTTGGCTTGGGCAAGTGAAAATCCTTTATTAGCTCAGCAGAGATTCATGTTTGTATTAATATCTACATATTGATATCTATATTATATCTACATTTTAACCTATATACTTTAGCTTGGCAAGATGCTTTTAGATGAATGTAATATGAGCTCCCAAACCAGGTCTTCTGATCACATGATGAAGAAAAGCACAGGTTTGGGGGATCCTGTCCCAAAGTTGGAATCCCAGTTCTTCCCACTAACCAACTCTGCCCACAACTAGCTTTTAGATAAGACTATAGACCAAGAGATAAGAGATCTGGTTTTGATAATATTTGGCTAATTTTGATAAAGTTTACCTCTGCCACCCTGTGTAAAGAAATGACTAGGCAGCGATTTAATGATTTAAAGAGTTGGGGCATAGTGGGGAAGACTAACTTAGAGATACAAGCTTAGGTTAAGTGTTAATTTAAAACTCTTCTGTATCATATTTGCCTGCAAGCTGTATGCCTTATAAAGGAACCTTATTTCTGTATCATTACTATTTATATAGTTGAGTTTGAGAAGAAATCAAAGATATTTTATGAATTACTTCTTACAAATAATGAAGTATAATTGGACATGCCTGGCTTTAAGGTGCTGGTATTTTTTTTAGATAAGGAGACCAGTAGAAGTGCTTTGTCTCCAAGCCCAGTCCTAACCTTTGGAAATGTTCAGTGTCTCTTGTCCTGCTGGTTCATGCCCCAAGCCTTCACTGCTGTCTGTCCAAGTCTTGCCCATCCATCCTTCAAGGAACAGCTTCATTCCCATCTCTTCCCAGGGCTGTTCCAACTCACAGACCCTCCTCGTTTGTGAACATCTTCGGCAGTTACTGGCAGAAATACAGAGTTTAGTGCCACTTGCCTCCTTACTTACCTGCCTGCCTCTCTGTCAAATCCTACAGGATTGGTTGTGGTTTCTGGGGCCTGCCTCTTGTCTCTGGAGCTGGGTGGTAAAACCTCGGAGCCCTGCCCTATGTTATTTCTCTACATCCCGCAAATAGCCCAACTCAAGGAGAGCCCATGGTGCTCATTCTGAAGAGGCTTGTGAGATTGATTTGGGGGAAGATGGAGGAGACAGCTTACTTTGGATAGAGCAGGAAGAACAGGAGTGAAATCCAAACAGAAGCCAGGGCCAGAGGGCAAAGTGACTTTCAGTAATGGTAAAATTAGAATCTGCCTGGGTGGTATAGTATCTAGAAACTGAAGTTTTCATTTTTACTTTTTCTCCCCATCTCACAATGCCCCACCTCCACCAAAGCAAACTGCAGCTACCATTTACCCTGGGTCATTTAAGTTCTTGAAGTACACAGCATTTGACAGCATCATCAGCAGTTTGGACCACACCAGCTAGAGACCAATTACATGGAACTTCTTAGATTGTTGTTCTGTGACTGTCATCTGCTTCTAAATAACCCTTCCCCCAATTAATCTGATTATTGAATGTCATACTCACATCAGGACCCAAACCATACAACCCTGAGTTAGGCTCTGATTCCTGGGCAGACATCAGGAAGCAGACATAGGGTATACCAGGGCAGCAGTTTTTCTCTAAAAGTGAGCTCAGATCTAATACTTAAAGCCTAGGGCAATAGGAGAAGTTGGTGGGTAGAGTAGGGACTCTGGAATCTGCTCTTGAATCCCAATTCTGCTCATTACCAGGCGTGTGACTTCAGGCCCTTAGCTTCTGTGTGCCTCAGTTTCCTTGTCAGCGAAATGGCCATAACAAGAATACCCTCCTTTTGGAGTTCTCATGAGGATTAAATGAATTGAAGTATGTAAAGCTCTTAGAATAGTCCCTGGCACCACAGTAACAGGCAAGTATTAGATGCTGTTATTTTTATTGTTGTTGTTTGTTAATATTATTATCATTATTTAGAGGAAGGAGATGTGATCTGAGACTATTCCTATAGAGATGGAGGAGCCTTTTCCTAAAGTAATAAATAGAGATTCAGGTGCACACACACAGTTCTGTCAAGCCCCTTTCCCCACCAGTCACCCACCTCCCTCCTCTTTAAAAGTGCATACTTTTAAAGAGAAAGAATTCGTTGAGATAGAATATTCCTTTCCTCTTGGTAACCTTGACTGAAAGAGCCTCCACACATTCTGAAGTGCCCACCTGCTTTTCTTCCCCATTTCTTATCTAATCTCTGGACCAGGAAGAAGAAAAGAAGAGAGCAAGAACATTGAAAAACACTCAAGATGTTTGTTAAAGACACTCCTCAAAATAGATCGGATGTGCACACACAGGCCCAGGAACTTGGTCTAAGTACTTACGTGCACATTCTAAATAAGCTGACTGTTCAGTTTTCAAGGAGAACGTAGGAGTCATACATGCATAGATGAAAGACACTCGCAATTTTTATTCACCCCTGAAAGTGTTCCACCATCACCTTCTCCACCCCCAGTTTTCTCAGAGCAGTAATAATTTTGAAAGAGCCTAGTGAAGTTCTTTCTTTCAGAGGTTGTTCAGGTTCACCCTATCACATACTAGTATTTTTATGTTGGATACAAATGCAAATATTTCTGCCAAAGAGGTCAGATGAAATGATTCTTACATGTTTAAAGGGAGAAAAATAGAAAATCCCTCAATGAGAAGACTCTCCAGAGAACGTATGAAATTTGGGAATGTTGCTAAGCCCAGGAAGACAGGAGGGCAGGTATAGGTTAGGTGAGGAGAAGGCAGTTCTGAGACAAGCAGAGCCCCTCCTGAGCTTGGAAAGGCCTCCTTTGTTCCTGAAGGACCTGTAGGTGTGGACTAAAGAGGAAGACAGGGAGAGAGGAGAATGTGTCTGTGGCATGAGAGGCAGGCTATATGAGAGAGAGAGAGAGAGAGAAAGACCCCTTAAAATGTTGCTACAGCTTATTCCAGGACAACCACAAGGTGCAGAACAGTCTCAAAGCAGAGGAACTGATGACCTCTAGGGAAGCCTCCTTCCTGGAGCAGTGAAGGGGGAGCTGGGGTTGTGGCTAACTGGGTCTGGACCAGCATGGTCTCCTGGGAGTTTGTTCTGGATGTACTCAGACAGTTATTCCTAAAATAGCTCTCCTCCAGCTAAGCAATTTAGCCATCCATGGGGACTGGCAAGCACACAGTGTGGAGGGCAAGGGCCTGAGGTGGTAGAGGGTGAGACATGGGAGTAGGAACTCAGGTAAGACATGGAGCAGGAGATTCAAAGATGAATAAAGGGAGAGCTTGCTGCTCAGGAACTTTCTTAGCACAGTGATTGGCATATGAAAGGCTCAGAAAATGCCAGTTATTTTTACTCGACAATATTGCATTTTTTCATGCAACATTAAATAAATGAGTTACTTACCCACTCTATACTAGAGACTGCCTGTGCTAAGAGTGTGGGAAGAAGGGGTAGGACATGCGCAATTACTGTGGCTACAGTCTGCCTGGGGAAGCTCAGACACAACACAGACCCTTTGAAATAGACATGAAGAGCTGAGAGCACATAGCAACACTGATTTGATTGGGGGGAGTTAAGAAAAGTTTCTCAGAAGGGTTGTTATTTTAGTTAGGTCATGAATGATGAGTAGGAGTTGGCCACGTGAGAAAAGGGTCAAGGAAACAACCAGGATATTAATGGTTAAAAATGCAAAACCTTTCAAATGCTAGTTCAATCACTTACTAGATATTAAACCTTAAGTTCTTAAACTCTCTGAGCCTTATCTTCCATGTCTATAAAATGGGAATAATTCCACTCATCTCATGAAGAGAATGAGATGGGATGATAACTGTAAATCTCTTGGCACAGTGCTCTAGCGCCAATGTAACCCCTGCAAATGGCAGCTGTTGTTACTCTTTAGCCCCTTTGTTCTTTTCCTGGGCTGTTACTAAAGTGGCAATATGGCACCCTGAGAAATCCCAGCCTCCTGTGGGGCCCAAACTTCAAGAAGCCTTTAGCTCCTGAAACTTCAGCAGCCCTCTGCTCAGGCGGAAAGTGCTGGCACATTGGAATGTGTGAGCACAGTAGAATATTCTTGCATCTTGGTTTATAAAATATACAGATAAGTTTCCTCCAATTCTCTCAATTTCTGCTGGCTCCAGAACTTTACAGAGTGAGTCACACCCAGTCTGTAACTCAGAAATCCTAACAAGGAAGAACAAAATGCCAACCAGCCCTATCATCCCCCCACTTCCCTATGGGGAAAGAGGTGTCCTGCATCTTCCCCATAGGGCAAAACCACTTCTGCCCCCAGCCACACCTTCCTCATTTTCCCTCTCCCTGCCCAGACTTAATATAAGAAAGAGTGGGAGGAGAGGGGGATTCCACTTCATTTTAAACAGCGCTCGGGGAAATGGCATTTGTTTTCACAAGGAGGAAATAAAGCCCTTGCAGTTTCTGCAAAAAGTGCTAATGTTGGCTCAGCAATCCTGTCAGGTGCTCAAACCTTGATGCCCTCAGGTGTGGAACTTCCCAGGGCTAAGGTTACAGGCTGCTTCTGATGGCAGCAGCTGCTCTGGAGCTAGAGCAAGCTCAGGATATAAAATCCCCTAGGCCCAGGGCCCAGCAAGGACTTCTACTCCCCAAAAACTCCTGTTCCCCTGGGTAGCAGCCTCTGAGAAGAGCCAGGGAGTGCAGAATGGTTAATAAAGTGGTCCAAATATTAAAGTAAAATCTATTTTACCTCACATCTTTTAGTCAACACCAATACCAAGAAGTGCCCTTTTGCTCAGCTCAGGGGACGTCATTGTGGAAAATCGCCTGCCAATTCCAGCTCTGGTCATATGGACTGTCCTCTGTGGACAAGGAAGTGTGTCCTTGAAGACTGGGGTTGCACCAAGCACCAGGCAGCCACCAGTCATGGGGAGGGGAAGCAGGCCACTCTGTCACTTGATGTCTCAAAAAAAAAAAGAAAAAAAAGAACAGTACTTGAGTTGGGAGAACTGCCTGTATTCATCTTTAGAAAGAGGTGGTATATAAATAAATTCAGTAAATGGTAGAGTTGGAGGAGATCCCACTGCCTAGAGTCAGGGAAGAAACTTTGAAAAAGGCCAAACCTAAGATTTCCTATATTATACTATCCCGGAGCAAGAAAGAAGTGTCTTATACAGAAATCAGTTATATTCCTTCTCTTCCTCCATTTTTTAAAAACAGGGAAATTAAATTTAAAGGTCAAGTTTTAAAACTGCTCCTAAATTGCATTGACTATATCCTTTGAATCATAAATACCCCCATTCCCTTACCTTGAAGTTATAATCCTCCTTTCACAAGCTCTTAAGAGAATTAAGAGGCTTCATTGAACTTTGAACTGTTCTAATTCCAGCATAGTTTGGAGGCTGAGAAGCAAAGAACGACCTTTCAAAGGAGGAGTGGAGGTTTGCATAAGGGATCTGACCCCAAGCTTTCTCTACTTGGTTCCCTCTACACGTTTGAACATTCAGTACCATAAATTCTATCTTTATAATAGTAAAAGAGGGAAGAAAAGTATATGGATGATTATACTAATCTGGTTCAAAAGTGTTACCGGATTTTGTCTACGTTCTTGACTGTGCTGCAGAAATGAATTTCAAGAGCACATCAGGTTAGTTAGGCCAGTAATTTATTAAGGTAGGGAGGGAAGAGAAATGAGAGAAAATAACAGATCATGGGTCCTTGATAGAGAGTAAGGGGCTGAAGAGTGATAAAGAGGACTGATTTATAGAGTACAATTTCCCATTATAGATTATAAATGCCCAGGTTTTACTTGCATGTTGATCCATGCAGGGGGGGACAAGGCAAGACCAGGGCGCAGAAGCCAAGATGAAGAGTGGGAGAGAGTGGGAGAGAGGGGTTTTTTAAACCATTAATTATTCCACCCCTTTGCTAATGACAAGGGAGGAGTTCCAGCTGTTTGCTGTTTTGATTGATTACCCCACCCATCAGTCCCCCAGGAGGGCACAATGATAATGTCCCTGGAGAATATCCAGGGCTTCTCCTGGCTTCTGGAGGAAATTTCATGCGAGGGTCTTCTAGCAGCCATCTTGGGGTTATCGATATCCACATGGACTTGCCAGATCCATCTATTGATTCCCTATTTTACTAGCCTGCTTCAAAAGGGTTCCAGGGTTAAGGAGGTGGGGGTGTGAGTGTTCAGAAGTGTGGAAGCGCTGAAGTCTGTGTAGCTGTATCAAGCTCTGGTCTTAATCTTGATGTTAACAACGATCCTACTCAGCTCTTTCTTAGAAATTGTAACCAGTGGGAGCATGAATGTCCGAGGTTGTCTTCTTTCACCCAAAACTTTTGGGGAGTAGTTACTAAAGAGTTAATAAGTAGAATGATTTGCTTTTTAGCTCTGCTCTAATTCCTTTGGTGGAGGAGCCAATGAGAAGAACAATAAACAAAAGCCATTTATACAAGTGGTAAAAATATTTTTTAAAAACATGGCAGAATAATCTATAAATGACAAATCTCCAAAAGTGTGGGGAAGATCCATTCCTTTTTGAGACCTACTACACGAGAGTGGACACTGGTCCAGGATCATTCATTTGGATAGCACTTTGACTTGGTAAACATGGTATCTCATTTAGTCCTCTTAAAATCATGTGAGATAGGTAGTGCGTGCTTATTGCTCTGTGTTTGCAGACAAGTCAGCAGGAGTAATGAATAGCCCATGAGCACACAGCTACTTAGGGTGGAACCCGGTCTTGGAATCCACATTTTCAATCTCCAGGTCTCTTATGCCCTTTCCAATGGGTTTAAAAGTTCTATTCATTTGTTGAATTAGTAAATAATTTCCCAGTGACCTGGAAGGGTAAATGAGGTCCCTAATACCAATTTAGTGTCAAAAGTCACTTTAAGCATTAGGGAACAAGAGTTCTGTTGAATCTTGACTTTCAGAGGTGAAATAAAACTGAAGTGAATGCATTAATAATCCAAAGCTCACACACAAAAAGCGTTTTGCTCAAAGGAGTAACGTTCAGAGGAAGTACCGTTATTCTTACAAGGCTACATGCTCAAAAGGGTATTTTTAAATAGCCTTTTAATAGTTTTCTTTGGAACCAATTTTCAAACTACCAAATACAACATTCATGTTACTTTACAATGGTACCTGGTTGTTTCTACAAACAAAAAATTGTGTTGCCTACCAGACCAGACCTTTTTTTAACAAATCAAACTTGACTTTATTTTCCACAAAGTCAAATTCACCTTTCAAGGGTGAAAGCTGGACATGTTTCCCAAAGAGGAGTTTTAAAAATATTTTGATTTGATGGCATCATAATTAAAATTAGTGCATCTCCTACCAAGGTGACACTTTTGAAGTGGACGCTACTGATATAGCTGTGTAGCTCTGGGTTTTTAATAACCAGCCACATTGCTTTGTCGTGACCCTTAAATAAAATATCTTAAGGCTGCCAGTATATCATAAGTGGTAGAAATATGAGCCAGGGCCTATAGAAAAAGAAAATAGAACATCACAGGATTTTAAATGCCCACCCTTGGGAAAAAAAACAAAACAGCAGCAACAACAACAGATTGGTGTCATTCTTAAAAAGATAATCAAATATTACTGTGTACTGTTCTCTGAATTCCAGGCCAGCCAAAAAGTCTTAATAAATACTGGCCGTTTATCAAATCCAGCTGGTGTAAAACATGTTTTGTTAATCGAATTAAGATCTTGGGTGTTGTTCTAGCTCTGATTTCTGTGCGGAATGATCTGAAATAAATAACCTTTTCCTCATTCAGAAAAGAGATGGGGTCAGACAGAGGGTAGCTATCATGTGCCCCAAAGGAATGAAACTTTCTCTTTTCTTTTCCGTCCCTCTCCTTCTTCACAGGCAGCATCGCCGCCATTACCGTGACAGTCATTGCCGTGGTGTTACTGGTGTTTGGAGTTGCAGCCTATCTGAAGATCAGGTAAGATGCACCCTGTTCTTCTTGATGATGAAAAGGATTCCATTTCCTTGGGCTCCAGGCTGAGAGCTGTTTGGCTGTGTGCTTGGTTTTTAGTAGGTGTCCTAGCTCTCAGGCATATTGGCAGGGAATTGAAAATGGCCAGAGTACTCCACACCAGACAGGAGTAGATTGGTACAGTAGCTGAACCCTGGCAGAGTGAAAGAAGTAAGCTAACATATGCAGCCTGCCAGTGCAATGGGAAGAGAATTATTAACCTGGCGTCCTGAGGCCTAGGTTCTCTGCCCTTAACTCACTTCATCACCCCGAAGAAGCCATTCACCCACTGGAGCTCTAGTTTTCTCACCTGTGACATGGGGTTAAGGGGTGGGATCAATGGTTCATAAATAACTGATGTCCTGAGTGCTGATCTGTGGATTTGTACCCAATCTATAACAAGATTTTCACTGGTTCTAAAGCAAAATGTGGAAAATAGAAGAAAAGTATAGTGTTTCCTATAAAACTGTTTTTTCCCAAAATCGTGCTTTTATATTTTTGGTTTTTAAATATCTTTTCTTTTATGAAATGAAAGTGATTGTTAGATGGAAGCTGGGTTTTTGCTTTCCTGAGCAAAATAGAAAGCTGTAATGCTCTGTGAGTTCCCCATTTTTGTTTTCTATTGCTCTGTGAAATCCAAAAGTTCAGAAACACATGAGTAACAATCTCTGAGTTTGCTCTGAACACTAAAATACCAAATGGAGAGTGCCGATCTACTTGCCAGTCTATGTAGTGCCCACCGCGAGGGGCAGAGGGACCACATGCCACCATCAGTACAGCTGCTTCTCAACCTCCAGCACATTCTTCCGGCCGCCAGAACCATCTTTGTGGACGTTTCTCTGACATGTCATACCCTCCCTTAAAAGCCTCCAGTGGCTTAAATTCTGCTTGGCCTCCAAGGTCATTCATGGACTCCCCTGCCTACCTCTTCCCACTCCTCATAGATCTCTCTCCTTAGTAATGAACTTCAGTCACACTGGCCTTCTGTCTGATTTGTAGAACACACCAGGTTCTTCCTCTCTTTGGGCCCTTGGCTCTTGCTGGTCCCTCTACCTGCAAGCTTTTCTTCTAGCTCATCCTCATCCTGTATATGTTGACTTAAAAATCATATCCTTCAGGATGTGTTCCTTCCAGTCTGATGTCCCTGTTATTTCCCCTCTTAATGCCTTAATTATTCTATCCTGGCCATTATCACAGTCCATTATTTTATTTGTTCATATATTTGTTTACTTGTGGGTTTTTTGTCTGTTTTCCCCACTAAAATGTAAGCTCCATGAGGACCTGGACTTTTTAAGTCTGAGCACCTAGCACAGTGCTGGACACAAAGAACACGCTTGGTGAAATGAATGAGTGAACACCTCAGCATAAGAATAAACAATCACAATCACACAGGCAACATCAGGCACACACAAGTATACTCCTGATTTCCCCACAGCTGCATTTCTTCCCCAAGAAGTGTGTGCTCTCCGCCGCCTTCCCTTCTGTCTTGTTGCCTGTGCAGAGCTTTTGTATATAATTTCTCACCTGTATGTGCATATCCACTTGTCTGCCCTTTCCCATCTCTAGTCACCTCAGCCCATCCCTGTACCACCAGAGAACTCTCTCCTCCTTCCCTTTTACCTCCCACCATCTTATGTTCTAAATGTGCACCAAGTCAGTCTAAAGGTGGTATTGAGTATGAGGGTGCCTCATACAGCCACTTGTAGCTCAGGTACAAAGAACAGGACTCTTCCAGGTTTCGAAGAGAAATTAGAAATAAAGAGCCAGTTGTTGCCTGTATCTAAAAGCCTTTATAAAAACTAAAGTCTCCTTCAGATTTTATAAAATCTTTTTCCTTCATTGGTCCTGTATTTCCTTGTGCACAGAACTTAATTTTATAAATTATATCTTACTGAATGGTCTTCTTTTCCACCTGGTTTATTTACTAGTTTGTCGCTACAGATATACGATGTCTTAGTTATGAGTTAAATGGGTTTTTATGAACTAGTCTGGGAAATTCATTCCCACTTTGTAACCAAGTTTCTATTGAAAAAATGTGTTCTTGGAACCCCCCCCAAAAAAAACTTACAGATAAACTTTAGAGTCGTTCTGGAATCATCAGTGGTGAGTTTCTGAAGGGCAATGTCACCAAAAATAAAACCTCCACTGGAGCATGGAGCTAAATAGAAACAATTCCCTCTTGCCACATGCTTATCAAAAATGGGTGTTGAACTAATGAAGAATGTTTATGCGAGAGGCTGTGGGAGGTGGGGTATATGGGAATTCCTATAATTTTTGTGTAATCTAAGTATCTTTTAAAATATATATATATTATTTTTTTTTAAGTAATGTAAAGAATAAAGAAGATATATGCAAAAAAAAAAAAAGATACATCTTCCTATATTTCATAATGTGGAAGGATAGATTTTAAATAAGAATTACTTTTGCTCAATGCAAAAAATTTACAAATTTGTAAATCACTGGTATGTTTAGGATGAAAACTGTTGGCAGGTTTTAAGTTCTCCATACTAGAAAGCAAAAGTGAGGTAAACATTTGCTCTTTCCACCTTATGATATTTCTCAGCATACCTATCAATATATAAAGATGATGAAATGATGTAATTAAATATTTATATTGAGTGTTTTTATGTGTCTCATATGTTGGGGCCTGTAATCAATATAGAAAACCTTGAGTGAGAAGCAGAACGCTCTAATGCTTGACAAATAGTTCGCCATATTAGACAAAAAATTCCAAAATATATTGATTTTTCTCAAAAAACCTTTAAAATTTTACAAGTTTCAGTTTTGTAAATCTTTGCCATCATTATCACTCATTTAAATCAGCACTACTGTTAATTCTAAGATTGATGTTATCACAGGGTACAAAATCTGCATTTTCTGTTATTAATCTAAACACTGTACCTTTTAAAAAGTTGTGTTAGCATGCACATCTTTACATATCTTTTTTAAAAATTTAACCTATTTGGGCCTTTATATTAAAGTAAATTTCTTGAAGGCAGCATAAACTCAGAGCTTGCTCTTTAATCCTATCACAGATTCTTTGCCTTTTAATTGTGGTGCTTTACTATTTAAATTAATTGCACCTATTAATGTGTTTAAGCATTAAATATATTGTACTGTGAAAAAAAAAAAAAGTGGGTGTTGAAATAACCAAAAGGACTCTTCTTGTCTTCAGCCAAAAATTCAAGTGTACCATCTCAGACCAACCACTGACTAAGAATTCAGATTGTGGAAATAGGGAGATCTCAGTTCAAATCTCAGCTCTCCTCTTTCTAACCATGAGACTTGGGGCATGTCACTCAGCTTCTTTAGCCTTCCTTTCCTTCACGCCATTTTTAACTACTTCATAGCATTGTTGGAAGATTAATGGATACTTTTCCCCAAGAACATGGCACTGCCAACATCTTTGTCATCATCATCAAAGCAATAAATTGCAAGGGTGATCTCAATAAATATTTATTGGGCATCAGCCATGTGCCAAGCATTCTTCTGAGTACCGAGGCTACATGAGTAATGAGACACAGTTCTGCCATCACAGAACTTACTGTGTTTGGAAACTTTTATTAGCAGGTCATTAGGATTTGTTCCAATGTATGCTGATTAAAATGGCATACAATTCTATTTTTAATATTTATTTTAAAGTACATTTTTCCCAGTCCTTCTCAGCACCAGCTAAATTCAGTGAGTTATTAAATTGAATTAATTATTGCTTCTCTTTCCCATATACTTCTTCCCTCCTAAGTGTAGAAAGGTCCACAGTCCTATAAATAAAAAGTTGTTATTGATCTTTGGCACCACAAATTTCAGGATGGATAAATGATCAAACCCCTGTTTAGAAAACCCCTTAGGAAAATCCCTTTATGCGTCTGTTTATTATTTTGGCAATGATAGCATAAGGAGATTAATAACACCCACGAAACGTAAGGCTATGCTAAAACCCTTTCGAGTGTTATTTTGCCAAGTTCTTGGAAAGCCCCACTCATCATTAATCAAAAATACATTTGGTTCAAGTTACCTGTGTGCGCATGCGCCTAAGGTTAGGGTTGGCTTCTGCTGAAAGTTTATTCCACTTCTATCATCCCAGATTTCTGAACACAGTTAACATGACAAGAGGTCTGTTCTCTGATCTATGTGGTCTTTTAACTCACTTGGCTGCAGCAGCAAGTGACTGACAGCACAGCTCATGAGGGAACTGTTAGATTCTGGCCTGCAATCCCAGGCTATACCCTTTGCCATCTTTAAACGGCAGCGTCACAACCGGTAAAACAGCACACCTTGCAAGCTCTGCTGGTCAGTAGTTTCATCTTTCCTCCAAAATCCTAATTTCCTCTGCAGTCACTGGTAAACTCACTAGCCATCTGTTTTTTTTTTGTTGTTTTTTTTTCCATGATTTTTCAATATTTATTTATCTAAATTAAAAATAGATATAAAATATACCCCCCCAAGCCATCTGTTTTTCACACTCCTATTCTCCAGAAACCTGTGAGTTTTGTCACACAGTGTCACCTGCCCAGAGAACCACATTTTTCTGTAACCTGAACTATTTTGGATGCAGCACAGATAAATGAACCGTCCTGAATGTACCGGAACACTTCTCTGTTATCAACCGCCCCACTCCCCCTTTTAGCCACAGTAGTATGATGTAGAGGAAAGAACATAGGCTTCAGAGCCAGGTTCAATACTGATGCTTCTTCTTACCAGTTAGGTGCTTCAGCAATTTATAATCTCCCTCATCCTCAATTTCTTCATCTGCTAAAATAGAGCTAATCATACCCGTCTTTTAAAGTTGTTTAGAAGATGAATCAAGTAATGAATGTGGAGTACCTGGAGAGACAATATAGCATGGCAATTAAGGACATGCACTCTGGGGTAGCTTTCTTAATTACACTGTGCTATGTTTCTGCATTTGTAAAATGAGGATAATAAAAATAATACCAACTCACAGGATTGTTATGAGGATTAAATTACATGCTACATGTGAACATTCAGTGCCTGGCATGAGGATAATGAAAGGGCTAACTACAGTTATTATCATCTACTTGATGCTGGCAGAACAGTGCTTAGTACAGAGGTGCCCAGTAAAATGGTAGCTGCCAACCGTAAGCGCTGAGGTGGGAGGATCAGCCTCTATCCTTGCTGCTCCCATGCAGCAGGCGTCAGGGGATCAAAGGAGAGGATTGAGGAGGAAAAGAAGGGAAGATGGCAGCTCAGGCTCCCAGTTGTGTACTGACACAGCAGGCTACCACATTCCATTTTGGCCATTTCGGTGCTGTTCTAGATGTCTGTGATGGTACATCCATGTTTTACTTTCATAAACAGACACTATCTCTGGCCAGGGTTTGTTTGCAACTTTAAAAGAAAGCAAAGGCTCTGTCTGCCTCTTGCAGAGGGTGTCTTAAATTAGTGATGATTGAAGAATGAGACAAGTCAGTTTTGTTTTGTTTAACTTGGCTCAAAACCGTTCAGCCACGAGGTAATACCCCTGCAGAGGAGACTGTCTCTGCTACAGCCAGAGATGTGGAGGCTGCTATAATGAGGTGTGTAGGTCACCCAGGCAGACAACACAGCTGTTCCCTTCACAAAAATAAATGGGATCTTGATTTATAGACACAACAAGGCCTGGCTCTTAAGGCATCTTGTTAGAAGTCACCTGTTTTGCTTTATGTCTTCAAGTGATTATATTTTATACAACTGGGTTCCTTCTGGTTGCTGTTAGATTTAAAGAGTAGGCCCGGCCAACAATAAAGTTTTCTTCCAGAATTTGCTGCCCAGAGGCTGAGTTTTTCAGGAATTCTGGACGTCTTGTTGACTTGATTCTTGACCCCCAGTGCTTCTCAAACATTAATGTGCAGAAGGATCAACAGGAGAACTCATTAAAACATAGTTTTCTGGGCTTTCCCAGAGACTCTTATTGCATAGGTCAGAGTAGGGCCCATGCATTTGCATTTCTAACCAGCTCACAGGTAATGCCAGAGGGCCAGGCTTCAAGTACCACTGTTCTACCCTCTTCTCCTAACACTACAAACACAAACTTCGTTCAGCAGTTACCCTGCGTTTCATGCCTTTGTGATTTGGAACATGCTGTCCCTCTGCCTGTAGTGTTTTGTTCACCCCTTTTTTATCTGGATAATTCTAAGTTGTCCAGCTCAAAAACACCTCTTCTGGGAAGCCTCTGCCTCACACTCTCATGGAGAGTTCCCTACTGCACAAACTTCTTTTGTACCACTTATTTCCGTGTATGGGAATCATTGTGTTCTCTGCCAATCTCCTCCACTAGATGGGTATGAGCCCCTGGCAGAGCCTGACATACAGTAGTTGCTTTATAAACATTTGTTGGAATGATTCTGGGAAAGAACTTTTGGGTTCAGCTGCAACATTTACTTATTCCAAATCAGGAGGAACTAGATTTGGGGAAGGGGAAGCCATGGGAATCTGATAAACCACGCAGACTTTTGTCAGTTACCTCCTGATACTGAACTTGTTTACAAATGTTCCAACGTGCAGAGACCTTTTCTGTGATGACTGTCAGTCAGTAATATGATATCTGACAGATAATTAAAAAATAATATACTTATTTTGCCCCCTCAAAGTAAAGGTTTAAAGTTAATTTCAAAAAGTAAATGCTTTTAACAGAAACCCATGCTATGGACTATGGAAAAAGAGAATTTTGAAAACAAGTGTTGGGAAATGCATCCAACATTGAGATTTTGGTAGAAAGACTGAAATGATAGGATTCCTGAATCATGATTCTCAGTCTGCCACTAACTTATAACTATGAGCAAATAAATTCACATCTAATCATCACAGTTTGCTTAGCTTCAAAATTATGACCCATAATGTTAATGACAAATGTACCATAATTGTGTAAGACGTTAACATTCGGGGAAGATAGTTGGAGGGTATATGGGAACTCTTTGTACTACCTTTAAACTTTTCTGTAAACGTAAAATCATTCCAATATAAATTTATTTTTTTAAATTATTCTTTAGTAGCTACCACACAGATTTGTTGTTTTCTCCTGCCTCAGGGCCCTTCCTTGCTCCTGCTGTCCGCTCTGCCCTACAGTAGGATATTGCAACTTTAATATCCGCATAGCTCAAATAGCATCTTAGTGAGTCCTTCCCTAATCACCGTATTTAAAATTAGAATCCACCTCCCATTTGGAACTCCTCACTCCCCCTTCCTTGTTTTATTTTCCTTCATAGTACTTATTATCATCTGTCATATTATTATTTATACCTTATTTACTTTGTCTGCCCTCCAATAAAATATAAGCTCCCTGAGGACAGGGAGTTTTGTCTGTTTACTTCACCAAGGTATCCACCAGCCCCCAGAACAGTGCCTGAGAGACGATAAGTTCACAATAAATAGTTAAATGAAGGGAGCCAGGTAAGGAAATGAAAATCAGAAAAAGAGAAACACCAATAGAAACAAAAAAGGAGACAGTGACACCAAACTTGCTTTGTTAATGGATGGGAAGAGTCTAAGGTTTAACCGCTAATGACTAATGAGCTACTAATTCAGCTGTGTTTTCCCAGCATCAAGCCATGTCTCATTCATCTTTGTTTCTCTCCTTCTTAGTACATGGTAAGCTCTAGTGAGTGAATGGAAAGAGCAGCTAAAGAGGAGGTGACTTTGGGGAGAGTAGCAGTAAACAAATGCTGAGCCTTGATGGGGAGCTAAGGCTGACCCTTGAAAAGGAAAAGTTGTTTTTTTTAATGGGTTTTGGTTTGGCACAAGTAAAGTGAAACACCTCAGTCATTTCAAATACAATTGAGTTCCATTAAGTATTGTTGCTACCGTTATCTTAAAATAGGTACCATTTTTCAGTATTGGAGATGACCTCAAACCACAAATGGCACCACCACCTTTGCCAGTCATCACCAAAATGGCATCACCAGTAGCGGGTGGAGAGTAGGGAGTGTTGCTTTCTATAACAGCAAGTCTGCTAGAGAAGGAGAGCGATGAGGCACAGACTTCAAACAAAGCATTCCCTATTTTGCCCCCTCAGATTCCGCTTCTAGCTAACTAAATTGTACAATACAGTATACTAACATTTACAATAAGTACAGTGCCATTGATTGATACAGACCGTGAGCACAGTGCTAAGTGCTTTAAAGCTACATCAATGCATGGGAGAAGTTTTAGCCATAATTCTCTTTCCTCTTCCTATCTTATTAATGCTATGCATTCTTTAATAAGATTTTTTCATGTTGACACACTTATATTGCATAGGCCATAAGGTATGAATAGTCCCTGCTGGTATTGACCAAGCAAAGCCCATATATACTTATATACATACATTTATATGCCACTGGATGTAAGCAGTTATTATCAAATATTTATATTTATAAAAATTTATAAAATAACTATTTCATCAAAAGCAACATATTAGGTATTCAGAATGTTAGAAGAAAAGTAAGAATAGTCTGCACTCAAGAGGCTTACCATCTAAGGGGAACCGAGGCACCGCAAATAGAAAACTATAGCTATGTTTGAATGGGTGTCAGTCGTTATTAAGAAATTGAGTAAACAAAATTACTTTGACCTGACAGTGAAGTCATTAGTACAAATTGCTATTCAGATTGAATTATAGATGAAAGAGCATTACATTATAGAGGAAGAGCTGTGACTTAAAGCCAGGAGACCTTGGTTTTATTACCATTAAATAACATTGACCAAGTCATCAAAAGTTTTTGAGCATCACTTTTCTAATCTTGTGAGTGAAGAGATTGAATAGACCATCCCAAAGGCCTACCAGCACTAATGTTTCATTAAAAACTCATGGAAGTAAACTTTGAGGGAGTTTTTTTCAACTCTTAGACTCTGCAAATGCAAATCTGAAAGCCTTCCCATTTCCATCCAAAATGTGCCATAATTTAAGAAGTTCTGACCTAGAGAGATAGTGTGAAAGGCTCATTAATTATTTTTCTCTCATCACACACAAAAAATGTGTTTGTCTTACTCCTTCTGTCAGGATTTATCCAAAACTGGCTTAAATCCCAACACACCCAGTTCATCTTGTTTAGGCTCATTAGTATATGAAAACAAGCCCTACAGGCTCAAAACATTCCCAATTTTAATTTCTCCATAGCTCTTACTTCTTATTCCAGCATTATGCTCAACTCACTGTTCATTCAGATGGGAAGGCAAAGTAAAAATGAAACCAAAGAGCAGTCTATATTTTACTAGTGTTTGGCCTATGCAATATAAGTGTGTCAAAAAGAAAAAATATAATGGTGCAGATTCAAGTATAGCACAGATCAAATAGTCTTGCCTAAAATAAACATGGATAGTGAAATCCTGACTACCAGAAGATTTTTAACCCTCTGACTTCACTCCAGTATGATAATAATTTTTAAAAATTCAAATAACAGTAGTAGAGAAAGGGGTTCTAACTCTGCCTGAAGCATAGTTTCAGGAATCCATGGTGAGAGGGAGGCTCACTTCTCATTCAATCCCTTTTTTATTGTTGGCAGATTTACCATGTGCTTGTGTAAGTTTCATTATAATAAAAATTAAAAAGCAATATTGGCCAACATTTATTACACATTTACTATGTACCAGGCATTTTATATGCATTACTTCATTCAATCCTCCCAACAATCCCAACACAATTTTTTTAAAAAGGTTTTTCATTTTATAGGTGAAGAAAAGGTTAAAAGCACATTCAAGGCCTTATGTCTATTGATCAAGCTGACATTTTATAGGAGTAAAATTATATGATAGATATAAAAATGCTGTGAGAAGTTAAATTGCCATACAAAGGTGAATCATGAGAGCCTTACCAGTGAAAAAACAAGTTTATTAGGGAGACCTTTGCCAGGCTTGCAACAGTAAGTGCTGCTGAAACTTAGGCTGGGCTCGTCTTGTAATTCCTCTGTTTTTGCTTTTTCATTCTATCTCTTCAGTTTCTCAACCATCCTGATATAAGATTTGATTGGAATTGGAGATTTTAAATTTGGGGGAGGGGTGGTGATGGACAGCCCATGACTAAACTTCATTTACCAAACTAGCCTTTCCCCTATTCCTGTAGATCAAAAGATTAACAGTATGCCTGGGTTGCTGTTTGTGGTCTCTTTCCTTCCCACAACCTCAGAAACCAGTGTGGGCCTTAGGGAAAACTTAAAGTACATTGTGAAGCATCATCAAGTTTCCAGGTATATACATTTGGGTCAGCTGGGTCAGTCTTCAGGCCCTAGCTCAGAATTTTGAGAGCTAAGAGTTTGAGACAAGCACAGTGAGGACCTAACTCTTTACAACAAACCACCTCTATTCATATTCCTGGCAGCAATTATTTTAGAAATAGACGTAAGTATAGCAAATGCTTTTTGTGCCTCTCCAATTATATTCTCATTAGGGGGAAGGGAAAGGTTTTCCTGTACTATACATGGCATGCGTGATTTACAGTGACAAGGTATGATAATCCACATGCTACCATGAACCTCAGAGGCACCAGATGCTCATTTTCTGATCTTCTCCCAATCCTGTCATAAGTTTTAAGTCTCAAAATGACCATATCTCTCTCCAGAAAACCCCCATCTTGTGAACAGATCAGATTTGGGGGGATTCAGGGTGTATTTTTCTAATCACTTTCTCATTCACAAACATTTATTGAGTATGTACTATGTGCCAGACACTCTCCTAGGTGCAGGAGAAAAAGCCAAAAACAATGCAGACCAGGCAAATTCCCCATACCCTCATGAAGCTTATAGTCTAGTTAGGGGAGAAAGGCACTAACAAAATAAACAAATAAGTAAATTTTACAGTATGACAGGAGGTAATGAGTACTATGAGGGAAAACTAAGCAAGGTGTGTCAGGGGCTAGGATTGCAAATTTAAACAGAGTTGTTAAGAAAGGCCTCACTGATGAGGTGACATTTGAGCAAAGACTTAAAGGAGATGAGGGAATGAGCTATGTGTATATCTCAGGGATGGTTATTCCACAGAAGGGATAGTAAGTGCAAAGGCCCTGAGGCAAGAGTGTGCCAGGCATGAGGAAGAAGAGTAAGGAGGCCCCAAGTAGTTGCAACAGAGGGAGTAAAGGGGGCCAATGATAGTAGCTGATAAATTCAGATAAGTAACAGAGGCCAAATCCTATAGGGCTTTGCAAATATTATAAGGCTGTCCTTTACTCTGAGATGAGGAACCTTTCAAAGGCTTTGAACAGAGGAATGATAATGCTCTGACTCCAATTTCTTATAGAAATAATATTAATTATAGAGCACATTCTCAGAATGACTCACCAAAGCCTGTTTAACCCATATTGCCCTTGAACTAAGGTGCTAATCAGACTCTTAGAATCTGAACTCAAAGCACTGGATTTAGATTCAAGAGGTGGGGATTTGAGTCACCGCTCAGTTGTGACTTTGGCAGATTTAGGTGAGTCAATTAACATCTCTGAGCCCGTTTTCCTCATCTGAAAATAAGGATAAAAAATAACTGCCTTATGGCTTTATTTTGAGGATCAAGTAAAAAGCAAAGAGAAAAGCACTTTGCAAATTGGAAAACACTATGCAAATATCAGGAATGGTGGTGTTAGCAAAAGTGGTTGTATCATTATTATTTCAGGGAAAATTAGGTCCAAGCCCTGAGTCGGAATTCCAGAAGCGGAGCCTTCCCTTTCCCATCCCTTTTTATTAAATAGGCAATGGAAATGGAGCTTCTTCCTCCTTCTCTAGCACTGGGGATGGAGAAGAGAGACAAGGTCCCAGACAAGGTCCAAGATGTCAACAGAAGGTGCCATCTGTGATCCCAGCTGGATCAATCATAACCATATAACTAAGGGCCCCAATCATAATGACAGGGTGTTTGTGGACTGGAGCCCCCATGGTTGGTGGGTCTCCTCTGATGCCAATGTATTGTTTTTAGTGAAAGCATCAGGTCTCTGCATCTCATAGGCCCGTTAAGCCTCCCCAGTCCAGGCTGCAGCACTGGGCTATCCTTGGATTGGCAACATCTCTTTGTAACCAAACCCTCTTCTCCTTCCCCACCAGGCATTCCTCCTATGGAAGGCTTTTGGATGATCACGACTACGGATCCTGGGGAAACTACAACAACCCTCTCTATGACGACTCCTAACAAAGGAATGTGGACTGGGATAAAGAATAACTTCTTTATTTATAAGTGCTTACCCAATAGGAATTATAACAAGTACCTGATGCGCATTGAACGACAATCTTAAGCCCTGTTTCCTTGGTGGTTGTTTTTGTTCTCCTCCTTCTCCTCTGCCACAACTTCCCCTTTCTGATACAAAAAGAACCATTATTTAAAGGTGAATCAAGGCTGACTTGCAGCTGAAATGGGCCAGAATGGAGCCAGTCAGGTTCCCCCATGGTAGAGGCTTCTTTTTCCACGTGGTTCAGGACCCACTTGGAGAAGGACTGAGGAAGGGGGATTGGGTTGATATTTTGGGGTTACTTTTAAGGGAGTGTTTTGTTTTTTTTAATTTGTGGTATTTCTTAAACTTCTGTCTAAGAAGGAATGAGTACTAGGAGGAACTCACTCTGCATGTGAGGAAGTAGGGGTTTCTCAGATTCCAATTTAATCTCTATTTATCTGGTTGTATCTGCTCAGGACACCTGCTCTGCTTTCCGAGCTCTGTAACTTCTTAGCTGCCTAATTACCGAAAGATGAAAATAGAACGTACCCTGGAGGAGGCCAGGAGGCCGAGAGGCAGAGGAGCAGGTTGCTAGCAGATCTCAGTGTGTCCTCTTCCTGTTCCCCCCAGGTCTCCCAGCCTGCTAAGGATGCCAGGTCTACTCATCTTCAGCTGGACGTTTTCAACGGAGCTGTGGTTCCAAAGGATATGAGCTCAGTTATAGAAGAGAAAGGGAGAGGCGTGTGGAGTGGGCATACAGTGGGGCATGGGGGTGTGTGTGCCAGTGACTGAGGAGTGCGGGAGTGTGGGAAGGAAGGGGAGAGAACAGCTACTGAGTACAATACGGGAAGTGGGAAGAAGCTCTCCATAACTGTCAGGCACCTACTCCTTGAAGGGGCCCATAGAATCCTTGCTCTATACCCTTAAAACAACTGGTTTGCTGCCTTGTGTCTGCTGAATAATGGTTGCAAACTGTTAAAAAAAAAAAAAAGACAAGAGGCACTAGAGTATCAGCAATTGCTCAGTGAGGCATTTCCACAGAAAACCCACACTACAGTTAATCCCTTTATTTTTCTCATACTCTTTTCTTAACTAATTCTTCTCTTTGATAACTGAATATTTCTAGGTATATAGTCTTAAAATTCTGCATCACCAATTTTGAGAAAGAACTGATAATCTTTGTAGGCACCCCTTTATTGCAGTAGTTCTCAACCAGGTGGAATTTTTACACACACACTCACAGGGGACATTGTTTTTTTTCATTGTCATGACTGGGGCAGTGCTACTAATGAGTAGAGACCAGGAGTGCTACTAAATATCTTACAATGCCCAGAGACTGTCTCCCTCAACAAAGAAATACCCAGCCCAAAATGTCAACAGCACTGAGGTCAAGAAACCCTGATTTTTGTGATGCCCACTGTGGACAGAACAAGACACTCATAGATCAGTAATACTTTTTTAAAAATGAAATGATTTGTTAATTTTTTTATCTTGAAAGTGTTTTGTTTGTTGGTTGGTAGGTTGTATTGGCATGCCTGGTTGCCTTTTTTTTTTTTTCTTTCTATACTTTCTAGAGAGCTATATTTTACTACTATGACGCTGTCTTCCTGTAACATCTGATATTAGCAACCAACAATTTATGCCCTGATTTCATGAATTAGAAAACATACTTTGGGTCCTTTTTCAGACCATGCTATATTGTCCCACAGGGTCATAAAGAACTTGAAACTGGATCCATTTTTATTTCTAAGCTTGGGCCTTGCTGCCATGACTCTTGTTTAGTTTACAGAAACTTGACCCTCAGCTCATCCTGTCATTTGCTCTAATCCAGCAGAATATTGACATGCAAACCACCATTGCAGTACTTTTCTGAATGTCTCTGGTGTCAGAGACACTGGGAACAGTGCCCTGTCCATCGCCTACCCTCCTACCCTCCAAATGAGGAATTATTCTTAAATGCCTTAGTAAGGTGCCAAAGGAGAAATGAGCAACCCCTGGAGATATTTTATAATAGGAGGGATAATGAACAGTGTGCTTCCAGGAATTAGGATATCTCTGGGATATTAAAATAAAGGGAACCTTCACAGAAAGAAATGGTGAAGAATGTCCAAGGGTACGCTCTGCTCTGGCGTCTTTGGCCTGGGTCATCTTGTACTTGGTCCCTCTTCCCTACCTCCACCCCTTTCACAGGGTTTTCCACTTGGCAAAGGACAAGCTGGTAATAACAGGCCATTCCATATTTTTCCCCCCTTGGGCAAAAACATTTTAACAAAATGTCCATGAAACACCTTTGGAGAGGTCTACTGCTGGAGGTTGCTTCAGACATAAATACGGGGTCAGAGAGAGCGGCCTCTTGCCATGGAACCCTGATCAGTTAAAAACCACAGACTCACTAGCAGCACCTGAATGGTTTGCTGCTCTTATCAATCTCAAAATCCTTATGGTGAAGGGAGGGAGCTGGCCTTAAAATATATGTATTCAGCTAGGCAACAATATCCCACTCCTAGTTATGTTAGAATAAAATACCTATAAGTTGAACCTTATTTTGCCAAATATATTTTCTGCTTTTGAGTTGGCCAAAGGATTTTAGCAATTGTATTCTAAAAATATTACTTATTTGTAATTATGGGCATATATTTCACATCTGAAATATATGCCCATAATTGATGTCATTTACCTCAGAGAGAGAGTCTGTTCAGGTCTACCCAGGGGAAATGGCTCCAGTGGGTCTATATGAACCATACACCATCTAAATCTTAAAGATTTAGAGAGTTATTTCAGAGAAGTAAGGAGGCAAGTGGCCTCTTCTTGACAACAGATTGCAAGTTCATTTAAGAATGTGTGATTCAACTTACTTTCTTTTTCCGTGGCCCCAATGAAGGCTCCTGCCCTCTCTAAACTTGAGTTTCTTCATTTCTAAAATAAGGTGATGCTTTCATATTGTCTTCACCCCATACTACCTCACAGATGTGTTGTGAGGATTAATGAAATCATGTCTGCAGTGTTGCCAGTTTCTGGAGAAAATATTTATAGGCATTTTAAGTATTATATAGATATGTGAGTGATCTCAGTTTCTTGTTTGCTGTTATACTGGTGTGTTGTTTCTCCTTAAAGCTATGAAACTACAGGTGCGTCGTGGCCATAAACAGACAGCAGTTACAGTGCTGGACTACTCCCAGTGCAGCTCTCTGGCTGCAAGTTAACCAGGCCTGGGACCTTGCATGATGGTTTCCATTTCCAAAAGAAAGGATGGTCCAGGGCATGGGTTTCACGAACTCTTAAGTCAGGATCTAGGAAGTCAGGTTAACACTGTATGGATATATGAGCACTGAGGACACTAGACTTCCAGCCTTTACCATCCTGAGTCTCCTGGGTCCTTTGCCAGAATTGATTTTGGTTTGATATCATCTGTTTGCCCTTTATCTTGCTTGCAAGGAGACATGGTTCAGTCCCTGGCATCTGGAAAATAATTTTGCAACTGGGCCAGATGCTAATTTGCACGTTGATTCACCTTCTTTGCCTTTAACCTCTTTTTTTTTTGGCAAATGAATGTATCACATCAACTTTGATTTTAAAAGCAGTGGTTGATATTGGTAACATTGTTACCCAGGAGATCAACACCAGATTGTTTTCTTGGGTGTGTTAGCCAATGTCATTAAAAGATGGGAAGACTTGCAACTTCTTTGATATTTAATATCACTGTATCCACATCTGTTGTAAGACATATTGCATACCAATTGTAATTATATTAAAATTGTTTAAAGCTTGCATCTGGCTGTGGTGTTCACATTTTGATATGTTTTGTTATTTAAGCCATTCAGTTGATATACTCAGTACAGCTCATATTAAGTAGCACTGGCTTGTTCGTAAAGAAAACTTATCCCATGTCAATAAATAATGTTTTCTGTAGAGCAGGAAGGTTCCCTCTGGTCTTGAAACAGAGTTCGGGAATGTCAGAATTGAAGAAATTTTCCAAGCAGTGGTTTTACTCATGTCTATACTCTGTGCCTCATAAAATGAAGGCTAAAAAACACTTTAATTCAATGAGTAGATGATAGTACATAATCAAGTCATAATAAAGCATATTGGCATTAGTGGTATATTTAATACTTCCTTCCCCTTCAAAAATTTTAATTTGGTATATCCATCCTTCCATGACAGTCGATTATCAGGAAATTTCAGTCATCCAGAACATAATTTCAACCTGAGAAACTAACCAAAGATGATTCTGATACTCAAAGAAAACAGCAACAGCAAAACCATGCATTTTGCTCTGTAGGAGAATTGAACCACCAGCGAACTAGAACTCATTGATGGAAGTTAAATTAAGGTCAGATTTAATAAATTTACTTACTTGGTTTTCAGTGGGACAGAATGAAAAATCAACTGAAGAGTCAAGACAGGGGATGAAGATTGAACATGAAAGATGCCCTTTCCCATCAATTAGTTGGTCATTTCTTGAGGAACTGCCCATAGGCACAAAAGCAAATAACCACCCCACATTCAAAGTCAGCCTGGATGAGTTTGGTCAAAAAGCACTTTAAGTGTGCATAGAAAGAAAGTCTAAACAAAAATGCATAGTATTTACATATTATGAATTCTTAGGTCCAAATTAATTTCTTTCTTGTATTATAGCTTTTCCAAGTTAGATCATAATCTGTTTAGATCATTTAGCAACCTATATCCACTCTTTTACTCTCCTAAAATCCAATAGTACTTACCAATAGCTAGCTGTATTTTGACTTTTGTCAGAAAACATTGAGTCATACGTTAACACATGAAAAGCACTGTTTGAATTGGAAAAATCGTTAAGAGGTATGATCTCTTCCGTTAAAGAATCTAGGCTTTGGCAAATGTAGAATGGATTATATTGACTGCACTGAAGCCAATTAAGTTTGAGTCAACAAATGTATTGGATTTCTGACTAAGCAAGGCACAGCATATTTACTATAAAGAAGGCACAGCATATTTACTATTAAAAAAAGAAAGGAATCTAATATTCATTAAGGAACTTAGGTGCATATGGGGAAGTGTCTAAAGCTTTAGAGATTATTACTCTTTCATCTTACAGATGGGGAAGCTGAGGTTTCACAGTATTAAAATTCATTTATTCATTTTTTCATTTATCCATTTACTGAATCCTTCTACATACCCCAAAATGAATAAAATGGTAGCTACTCTCCAGGTATTTACAGTTTAGCAGAGCTGGGATTCAAACCAGGTATGACTGTCACCAAAGCCATTGGTCTTTCCCCAGCTGAGGCACTGGTATCTCATGTAAGTGTAACCTGGGTCTCAAGACTCTCACATCTCCTGCTAATATGGGACAAAGTCCCCTCAGCTATGCAGCCCTGGTGGTATCTGGCATAGAGTCCAAAACAAGCCCAGCAGCCATAAAGCACTTGTACCTGCCAGGCTCTGTCACCGTTCTGTGGACTCCCGCTGCCCTGCCAGGCTGTGTTCTCTGCCAATGGGGAGAAGCCTGTTCCCTGTTTGGTTGGAACACCCACCCACGGGCTTCATGGAGTTTTAGTGAAAATGTCTCTCTTACTTTCCACTTGCAGCTTCCTTCACAGGAGCCAGCTGTGAATCCATGGCAGCCTGGACTAGGGATGTTTAGACAAACAGACAACAGCAGGCTGCTCTCGGAATCACTTCTCCCTCTTACACCAAGGCTCCATCACTGGGTCAACTTATCTTTCCTTGGTGCAATAATAATAATGATAGCTAATAATTACATAGCACTTACTATGAGCCAAATGGTTTTCTAAACACTTTACATGTATTACCATCCCTATGAGATATCATTAATATCCCCATTGTACAGATGAGGGAACTAAGGGCCAAAGAGGTTAAAGTTTCCCAAGGCCACACAGCTAGTAAATAGTGGGGCAGGGTTCAAATCCAGACAGGCTGCCTGCAGAGGCCAAGCTCTAGCACTTCCAAGTAGACGTTTCACTCCAAGTCAGTGATTCCCGGCAGATATACTCTGCCAGCCACAAGACAGGCCCACCCATTACATTTAATTGAGAAATGTATATATTTATTCATCTTTGTTTACCTTTTTAGTTTTTAATTATTTATATTTTCAATTATTAAATGTACAAAATAAAATAAAAAAAAAACCTAGTGAGAGACAGCATTATGCCAAAGCTAGGCACCACCACAGAAGCAAGATCCCTCCCTGAAGGAAGGTTTCTGAGGTGGCTAAAGGGGTCCATTCTAATGGCCCCATACCTAGGCAGTTCTGTGGCCAAGCACCTGAATATTCACGGGTGCCATTGCAGTAGCTTAGGATCTTTTTAAAACAGCTGGGCCCCCAGGACTGACAAACTGACAGACCGAGCTGCCTCTATCTTAGATTCGGGTGCTTCCAGTCAAGGTCACCCACAGGATAACCTCCAAGTCAGCCACAGAGCCACCTCAACAGCAGAAGACTCCAGACCAACCCTTATCACCACACCCATGCAGCGGCTGTGCAGAGAAAGTCCAGACCTCCGTCTTGTTTTCCCACTAAGCACTTCCCCCTTGGCACTTGGACAGAATTAATTGTGACAAACACTGCTGAGCAGTGTTGAAAAGTTCAAGTCTGTCACCGGCCAAGCGTTGTCAGGTGGTGTGAGAACAAATGCCCACTCCCACCCCTGCTCCAACCCCTGGGCCATGGCAACAAGCCCTGCATCAGCGTTCCATCAGGGGAAAAACTGCGACTCCATGTATTCCTGGAATACATGTTACATTTTTAATACAAAATTAAGGATTCCATATAGAAACCAAAGTCTTGTACATACTTTGAAATTTTGGAAGAGAGAAGGTTACGGAAGCCACAAGTGGATAACTGTTAAAATTCTAGGTTATCTGGGAAACTCCCGCCAACTAATCTCAGTCTGCAATAGTGAAATAGATGGTTCTTAAGGAAAGACACAGCTGCCTACATATCTGACAGCAATGGCTTCTGAGAAGAATAACTTTGCTTTCTTTCCATCTTCCATGTCTTGCCTGAGAACCTCTCATAGACCAACTCCAGCTGGAACCATACAAGAGACAGGATTCTGAGAAATGGAATTCCTGACTTCTCTGCAAGGCAAAGGAGATATTAGAAAAGGATGGTAATGATGCTGAGCTGAAAATAAACAAATGAGCATACTCCACTCCTCTTACCCCAATTCCTAAAATGATAACTATATCATGTTCTCCTTAACATGGTGCAACTGTCTCTTACACAACCAAGGATACATTCACCTTCTCCCTAAAATGTCCCATTTTTCACTTCATTTGTCCCTGGGAAATATTCTTTGCTTTCCTAGTTCGATGCAATCTTCCTTTGATATCCTATGACTTAAGTCCCAAATTAAAAGGTTTTAACCTTTTAACCTTTTAACTTTAACTCACTTTATATTGAGTGGAGGGGAAATGAGAAAGAAGAGAAAAAGAACTTTATAGACATATAAACATATCAAAGCAAGAAAGAGAATATGTGTAGTTACTAAAGACTTCCTCTTTGCAACTAGTCTCATGATCAGGGTTAGTAGTTATAAATTCTTTCTTCTACTAGCAGTTCCATGTTCTTTTGTTCTCAGCCAATATCTCAGCTGATCATGGTTCTTTAGATGGCAGGGTGACTCATACCTTCAATCAAAATGTGAGTAAAACTTGGGGACTAGAAAAGAAAAAGGGAGCTATTGAACTAGATGATGATTCATTTCAAAAAAAAATTTAAGAGAAGGAAGGAGGGAGAGGGGAAGGGAAGGAAAGAAAAAGGAAGGAAGGGAAGAGGAAGGAAGGGAGGGAGAGATGGAGGAAAGGAAGGATGAAGGAAAGGTATGCAAGTTCACATTGTATATAAAATACCCCTCCTTTCTTTCATTGCGTTTTCCTTCCTCCTCCCCATGCCTCCAACCCAACTCACCCAACCCCACCAAAAAGGTCGGGGGGAGAAAATAGAGAAGGGATCCAAACTCATTCTCAGCACGTAGTGTGCTGTTTGCAGAGCCATGGGCATTCCACGCCTTCATTTACCTACCACCACCGCATCTTCAACCTCCACCCCTAACCTCCTGCCCTCCACCCCCACCCCCATCTCTGTCTTCTGAGGAGACCTACACATTCTTCAGAAAGCTGGGACTTGAAAAAAGACCTGCTAGGGAGAGTGGGGGCAAGTAAAGAGCAAGATTTCCCTTAATTTATTCAAGGGTCATTCTACCTCCCACCTCCCCTCCCCTCCCAAAGGAAATTCCAGGCTGAAGATGGTTTTGCTGAGCAACTGATAACAAGCTCTGGAGCTAACATACAATGAAATGAAATGCATTTAACTTTTGTTGAATGAGGAAGCTCCTGTGGCAATTAACCTCAGGTCCTGAGGCCCAGGGTCTGAATGACATGTTGCCCCACCCCCAAAATCCAATTCTGGAAAGCAGACAAGCTCACCAAGCAGAGGCAGGGCCTTGAGGACTTTGCCTGTCCCATTCTAAGGGTTCCCAGTATAACCTCGTTGCTCGCCTCTTATCCAAAGAGTTGCAAGGCTAGATTTTTGTCTGTCTCCCATAGACCAGCTTCAATAATTCCTTCATAAGGTAAATCCCTAAGTAAGCCTCTTGGACACTGACCTCCTGAGACATCGCAGGGGGCTGGCAGGTGGCCCCTTTAGTTAAAAAAAAAAAAAAAAAAAAAAGGCACAATCATTATTTCCTAGCCTTTCTGATCTCCTGGAAACTGAAGCAGCTGGTTCCTTGGAGCATAAGAGGCTTTCAATCTAACCACAGACAAAACCATGAGTAGAAGGAGAATTAGTAGACTAGAAAGTTCACCGACTTTATATCCTTTTCCCTTGGCTCTTTTCCAGGCTTGGGACACTAGCTGCAAGAAGAGAGGGGGGATGGGAAATTCAGGCTCCTACCTGATAGAGGCACATGGGATTTGAGACCAACAGGGAACCATTTACGCATGTAAAGCTTCAATCTCTTAGTGGCCACATGGATTTTCCTAAGCAGTGGACTGTGATGGAAATTGTAGCACTGGAAGCAAAACATTAAAAGTATTCATTCATTTCTTCATTCACACAACAAACAGCATTCATTTAAACATCCAAGATACTTTCCTAGACCTACAATGTCTAGGTGAAATGTGAAAAAAGACTTGACCCCTCAATAATACTCGTCTTCAAGATACTTTCCATCTAATAATAAAGTAGCCAAACCTATGATTCAGTAGACAGTGAGACGCCTGTTAGTAGAGTAACGTGCAGGATATAGGAGCACAGAAGAGAATGGAGCAAAAGGATCTGAAAGTGTCCTGACAAGTTCATTTCCAGCTTCCTTATTTCCAGATGTTTCTTGGATTCTCATTCCCCCACCAACTGCCTAATCAACCTAGCCTGCCCTCTGGACTCTCCCTCTGCAGATCCATCATTTGCCATCGATCCCAGATCCCATCTTGGAAATTTAATTTGTTCCTCTTAATTGACCTGTTTGAACCAGGCGTGCTGGCCTCTCCCACACAGGTCACTCCCAGATCAGCCCTCTCTACTGGTGTTTGACTGGTGCGCCGGCTGGGAACTGATATGTATTGTGGAAAGAAAGCAGCAACCAGAGAGAGAGAGAATGAGAGGATATTCCAGGAACCATCTTCTCTTTATCCTGACACAGTAACCTATGGTAATAATTCCCTAATGCTCACCAAAGAGCTAAAATGATTTCTTGACTGTGTTCTCTGATGAAAGGGAGAAGGGGAGAAAGGACATTTGTTGAATGCCTGTTATGTGCCTATACCATGAAAATAATATCAAGGCCTGTTTAGAGACTAGGAAACTGAGACTTGGAAAGGAAAAGTGACTTTCCATACTTACTCAGCTAGCAAGAGGTAGTTTGGATTTCAATCCTGGGCCTTCTTACTCCAAAGCACATGTTGTATCTAGTATGGCAATGCTTCTCAGACTTTAAAATGTGTATGCAATCACTGCAGGTTCTGATTTATAGGCCTGGGGTAGGACCTGAGGTTTTGCGTTTTTAATGTAGTGCTGATGCTACCAGTCCATGTACCCCATTTTGAGCAGCAAGGCAATATGGGATGCAGGCATGTACTCATAAGACCAGGTAAGCCCCAGGTGCCCTATAAGGGACAATTCTCATTGATAATTCTCATTGATAGTGCCACCTCCTCCCCCAGGGCAGCAATGTGAGAGAGTATATTTTGCTTTTGATTTATAGTTGTCATAATGACTGGTAGAGCCATTGGCATTTAGTATCTGGTGATCAAGGATGCTACAAATCCTGTAATGTATGAAATAGTCCGGGTTGTTTTGCTCAGGACAGTCCCACTTAAAATTCTTTCAGCGTCCCCATCAAGGAGCCCTGAACAGAAGCTTGGGATGAGTGCTGCTGTCAGACTCGATCCCTTTGGCTACCCTACCTTGCCTTCCTTGTTTTTGATCATTAGAAGCATCAGCTCTGCCCTCCAGCCGTTTTGCTCCAAAATGACCTCACTGACAGCTGCTCCATCATAGCATATGCATAAGTACATGTTGATGTCTCTCTACCTGAAAGTCCAAGGTGTCAAGAGAAAAGATGATCCAAGATGGGCCTAATCAAAGAGAGAGGTATGTTAACACTCTCAAAGAGAGTGCTATTGCACAAACTTGGGCATTTTAGGGAAGCATGTAGGCCAGCTGATAAACTTATATCATCTTGCATTCCATTTCAAAAGGTATTTATTGAGAAGATGGAAGAGACGCTGACATCTACTAAACTTCTACTGTGTCAGGTACTGGGCAAATGCTTTACAGATATTGTTTTACCTGATTCTTAGCATGGAGCAGTAATTACAAAGTCAGACTCTAGAGCTAGAATGTCTGGGTTTGAATCTCAGCTCAGTTAATTCCCAGTTGTGTGACCCTGAATGAATTATTTAACCTCTCATTTCCTCAGTTTCTTCATCTGTAAAATGGGAATCAGAGTGGTACCTGACTCTTTAGGTTCTTATGAAAGTTAAATGAGTTGATACAAATAGAATGCTTAGAATAGTATCTGGCACAGAGCAAAGGCTATAAAGGTAAATTAAATAGCTCTGCAAAATGTCCCGGCCCACGGGACAGTCAACGGGGGCTCCAGGTCCTATGAGGGAAGAATGGTATGGGACAAGAGACACGAAGAATGACAGCAAGATCAAGCTGCAAAAGTTTATTGAAGAGGCAGGGTATATATACTCTAAAGGAAGAGGGGGTGGCTAATAAGGACGGGTGGTGGCTTAGGATTGGTGGATGCTGTTGCTAGGGTAGGTGGCGGCTGTGGAAGTTAGTGCTTTTGGCGCCAAAACTGCTTTTGGCGCGAACTACCAATGACGTTCTAGAAGGCTAATTATAGCTTAAGGTATTGTTTCAACCCTGGCGGCCATGTTGCATGTTACCGGCATCGCTGAAGGTGAATAGACATGCCACCTTCATTGTCCCCAACAGCAAAATAAATTAATTTTCCCCATTTTACAGGTGAAGAAACTGGGGCCTACCCAACATCACATAGCTAGAATGTGGTGATATCTGTCTGATTCAGCATAATAAAAACTAATATTCACTGAGCACTGATTATATGGCAGGCACTATTATAGATGTTTTATTAGCATCAACTCAGTTAATCTTCACAACAATCCTAAAAGATATGTATTGTTATCCCCATTTTGCCATATGAGGAAACTGAGGCACGACAAGGTATGTAAGTGTAACTTGCCAAAGGTTACATGTTTGGTTAGTGGTAAATCCAGAATTTGATCCCAGCTGTTTGTGACTTTGCCAGAGGTCCAAAGTCCATGCTTTATCCATTTCCTCACCTACCCTTGTTGGTCATCTACCGTTTACCCAGCATTATGCTAGACATACTCTGGGATACCAAAAAAAAAAAAAGAAGTAGGCATCACAATGTTTACTTTCAAATTAATAACTTCATGCCATATATCTTTTTGTCAGATAGATTATTGGCAAAACAGCATGTGACAACAAATCTGCATTTAAGTCTCAGTTCCACTAATTACTATACTTTAATGACCTTGGGCACATTACTTGTCTTAATTTCCTTGCTACTCTGACAAATACCATACAATGGGTTGGCTGAACATTAAGAATTTATTGGCTCACAGTTTCAGATGCTAGAAGGCTTGCTTCTTCTCAAGGTCAGTAGCATTCTGGCTGGCCAGTAATCCTTGGGTTTCTTGGCTTTCCCTGTTACATGGCAATGCACATGGCAATGTCCTCTCCTTTCTTTTCCAGGTTCCCACTGACCTCTGACTTCTGTCTCCTCTTCATGGCATTCTCTCACTATTACTGAATTTTTGCTGCTTATATAGGACTCCAGTAATCTGGATTAAGACCCAAATTTAGATCCAAGATGGCAGAGTAGGGAACGGCAGTCTGCACTCCTCCTCCAGAAACTGCAGGAACTTCCAGAAGGGAAGATGTGGGACTGCAGGGGCAATTGGATAGATCAGTTACAGAGGGAGGGCCCAGCTGACCAAGGGAGAGGAAAGCCATGGAAGATATGGCAGGCATACCAGCACTTAGCAAGCTTAGAGAGGGAAGCCAGGGAAGTGATTCGGCTGGAACACCAGCACTCAGCTAGCTCCAAGGGTAAGGAAAGCCACCAGGCAACAAAGGGTGCATCCCAGTGCCCAGCAGGCTTTCTAGGTGGGGGAACTGTGGGGCAAACGTGGGGGAACTGGCATCCAGCCAGCTCAGGGAGAAAGAGGAGTAGGGGGGAAGGGGAGATAGAGTGGACAGACTGAATCGCAGCCAATTCCAGGAAAAAGAGAGACAACAGCCAGAGCTGAAGCAGCTCCAGGAAGAGGGGAGGGGGCAGCTGATCAGGCAGGCTATCACATCCACCCGTCCCAGGAGAGAGAGGAACTGGGTCAGTGAGGGGGTGGGTTGACAAGCATCCAACAGCCTGGGTGAGAGGGGAGCTGGGAGAGACAGCCGGTGAGCTGTCAGTTGCCCAACTGACCTGAGGAAAAGAGTGATGGGGAAAGGCAGATGGCATTACCTTCCCTACCCAGCATTGGACATGACTCCTGGGAATGAACCTCCCTGGCACCGAGGGATTAATACCAAGCACCAATCAGTTATGCATTTGGAAAAAGACTGACAAAAAGGGGGAAACATCAAATAAAAAAGAATTTTATGGCTAAGAGATTTTGAAATAAGTCAGGAGGTATTTCCAGAGGTTACACTTATGCATGTCTCAGGAAGATCTCACTAATTGCCACTGTGAACAAAGCCTCAAATGGGGGTGCTCCTGAGAGCTCTAGAGACATCTGGACACTATAAGCAAGGCACAGAATCCCTTGAAATTGGTACCCTCTTGGTGGGTCTTACCTTGAAATATGACAACCTATTTCCCCAATGTAACAGAGATAGACTCATTTATAATTTCCCTACACATGGCTCTTCTGACCCTTTTATTTGAACCTATAATTAGCACTATACCCCGTAAATATGTGTCTCAGAGACTTAAATCTTCTAACTGTTCATATGCCGGTTGAGCCCAGAATCTCAAAAGAGTTGCAGGCAACACCTACTCTCCAGTTCATCAGACTCACTCAGAACAACTACCAAATGATGATGATGGACAACCCCCATCACAAAAAAAGAGAGAGTATCTACAATTTCGAGGAAAACAGTTCCTTCCATCTGCCCCATAAGATCTAAGCCCCCTCTCAACCTGAGGCAGAGTGGGCATCACCATCCCAAAATCCTCAAGGTTGAAGAAGTGAACAAACATAAGAGGGGAAAACGGCCATGGACAAAGTGAACTTATTAATATTGTAGTAATGGAAGAACATATAACGTTGTAAAGATAGTGGTTACCAGAGGTTCTGAGGGGAGTGGGATGGAATAATAGGTGGAACATAGGGCATTTTTAGGGGATTGAAATTAAGTGTAAACCACAATGTAAACTATAGACCTTGGTTAGTAGCGATGCTTCAATGTTTATTCATCAATTGTAACAAATATACCACAAAATTGTAAAATGTTATTAATAGGGGAATTATGGGAGGGGAAGGGGAGGTACATGAGAATCCTTTATACTTTTTTTTTTTTTTTTTTTTTTTTAAAGATTTTATTTATTTATTCATTTATCCCCCCCTTGCTGCTTGTGCTCGCTGGGCCAGCCAACCACGCCGTACGGGCGGGCCTGCCCTCACCAGGAGGCCCCGGGAACCGAACCCGGGACCTCCCATATGGCAAACGGGAGCCCCACTGATTGAGCCACAGCCGCTTCCCTCCTTTATACTTTTGATGTAACTTTTCTGTAATCTAAAACCACTTTAAAAATAAAGTTTATTATACTAAAAAAAAGACCAACTTCATTCAGCTGGACCACATCTTAACTAAAAGTAACATCTTCAAGAGATACTATTTACAATGGGTTCACAGGAATGCAGATTAAGGCCAAGAACCTGTCTAAATTTGGGGTACATAGTTCAAGCCACCACACTTAATTTTCCTGTGTCTTAGATTCCTCACCTTAAAACAAAAAGGTAGATGGTAATACAGTTATCTTTTCAACATTGTGACTTTCCACATCGTGGTTTTGATATTTCGCAGGTCGGCGTGAGAAATTAAGTGCAAATTTGGGGGGAGTTTTGCAGATGTCACAGACAGCACGTGAAGGCCAGTAGATGACACAGAAAAGTATAGAAACTCAGAAATGCATAAAATATATGTATAGCATTGCAAAATACTTGACCCAAATTTTACAATAAGGTACTGTAAATACTCCATAAAAGCAAAAGAAAAAATTCAGACTTCTTCTCTGGTACCAAGAGGGGGCGGCAAAAAAATTTTACATGGATTTTCCAAATTGTGTGGACGCCACACCCCTAACCCCCATGAGGTGAAAAGGATAACTATTTATTTAACAAATCTATTTATAGGATAAAATAAGAGCCTTCATGCATAGTGCTTAATAAACATAACTAACATCTCTTATTTCCTTTCTTTGTGCCTCAGAAGGAATAACAAACTGGAATTATAAATGCAGATATTGTTGACACATGAGTTACAACAAAGTTTCTGGATATCAGCTAAAAGGGTTTTTAAGGGAGTTCTGTTCCTGAAAGCCCATTTCATATAATGAAAATATCAAATAATCATGAAAAGAAGCCCCCCATCCACAAATACACACTTTGACAAAAGTATAGTTAGTATGTAAAACCAAACACATAATATAAATCTATATTTGAAAATATTTAGGCAGGATGGAATAAGGCTGCTTCATTCCTGAAAATATGAGTCCAGTGAAATATGGACTGAAGATGCCTTCTTTTCCAGGTAAGTTTCTTGGTGGTTAGAATCAGCAGCTTTCATTGCTCTAGAGACCCTGAAATTATAGTCAATATTTGGATTGCCTGGGGCAAATGTTTCCATTGTTGAGCTAATAAGTGTGAATGGTCATTTCTAAGGGAGAAATTTCAAAGGTGACTTCTCTTGTAGTGCTCTCTTTCCAAAACATTAAACATCCATCTTGAACAGTAGCCTTCATCTTCAAAGACTTCGGCTAACTCCTCTAGAGAAGTTTTCCATATCTCTATATTAACCCTTTCAGTGTGTCCCTGCAATCAGATAATTTGCCAACCAATTTTCTTTCCAAATGGTCAAAGTATCTTTTGCTCACACTTACCACCTTTCATGATGGTTCCCCAAGCCTGTTCATAAGAGTTTTAAAAAGAGAAAATCAATGCCTTTGCCAAAATTTATAGTGTGGTTCAGGAGCATACTCTTCCAATCATGAATCCATATCATCAATTTTTTTCCACCTCTCCAATCAGCACACCACATTGTCTCATCACTAATTATTTGCACTGACTTCACTATAAGAGCACATCAGCCTTAGCTGTTAATGATTGTTAAGCAATCATTAAGCAATCATTAATATAAAGTTTGTTATGATCAAAGTCCTACTTTTGGTAAGCCCATAAAAATTGAACTTCTCATGTTGAGCCATCCTAAGTCAGGTGGTACCTGTTTCCAAATAATCCATTAATCACATATGATGTCTTTGCTCAAAATGAGGATCCTGCTCTGTTAACTAGTCCTACTAACATCAAAGCTAGAATAAGATTCCAGTCCTCAATTGAGTTATTTTTGGCAATAGGTAATTCCCTGTCCCAAAGATGAAATTCTTTGCAAAATCAAAATTTTAAATGTCTGTAGTAGTTTGGAAGGATATTAAAGTGTTTCTGACTTTTGAAAAGGCTTCCATATATCCTTAAATCCTTTTGATCTTTTTTCATGAAGTCAGATAAAAGCTGAAGTTTTTGTCAGTCTGAAGGAATTCCCGATACAGGGCCATAAGTGTTGAGTGCTGTGTCTGCACATTTAGTTCTAAAAAATGTAGCCCTGCATCCAGAGAAAATATCCCAGCCTTGGACAACTTGAAGTAACAAGCTTGAAAAGCTTAAGCAAACAAAGAGGAGCCATGAAATATGTTTATAGCCCTTTCATAAAAATCCCGTTTATATTTAGTATATTTCCAACCCAATACTCCACCCAATTTCATGAATTGGCCCTTCTAGGAAGTTAGGAGATCAAGGACAGACTATGCCTTATTTGAGAGCAAACAAGACCAGCATACTGCAAAGTCTTCTGCAATGTACTGTATAAAAAATAAGAAAGGTGGAAAAGAAATGGTCATTGGTCTGGATGATATATAAAGGCCAGATCCAAAAAGATTCATGCCTATAGACATTTCACAGAAGACAAAATATAACTAATAAATGAATGTGTAAGAATATTTCCAACATGGCTAGTAATTTTTTAAATTCTAAATCAAACTGATGCATCATTTTACAGAATAATTTTAGACAACAAAATATACATGTCCAAATTAAAAAACTAGTGTACTCAATGCTGGAAATGCTGTGATGACACCATTACTTCATATATTTCTAGTGTGAAGCAAGAGGACACAAATCTTTTGACGCAAGTGAGAAACCTGAGAATCATACTGGGAGATAGAGATCTGCCATGCATGACGTTTATTGGAGAATATTCTGGGATCAGCACCTGAGAGGGAGAGAAGGAAGCAGGATTAGGTAGAGGGTGAATTGGAACGGCAATACTGATATGTCCACTGCAGACATCTCCTTGTACCACTTAGAGCCACTTGCTTCATATGGCAAATCCTGGGAGAAGCTCCTCCAGAATTCTGTTTGGTTTCTTGGGACAATCTTACAAGAGGAAGGTTAGTGAGAAAAACTACAGTGCCTCCATTGCATTTGATCTTGAGGCAGTAGTAAATACTCATCGTCCCTGTCCTCTATCACCTATTTTAGGGTCCCTTCACCTTTAACCAACACCTCTGCTGATCTTGGTGGCTAAGGTACAGAGGGAACACAGACCCTTATCTCTGAATAAGAGTCACCACAAGCCACTGGCCACCATGATCTTTTTAGGCTATGGTTGCTGTGCTTGTCCATTTACTGTCAAAATTGAGTAAGCAGTTACCAAGAGATGCCCAAGTGGATCACGTGGGTGCCAAGCATATTCTTCCCTGCCCTTGTTGTGTAACAGTAGCCATACCTCTGCCTAATGGTCAGGGTCAATTATTTCTGCCTCCACAGTGGCTGCTTTCCTTGCCTGCTGATCTCTTGGTATAAGATCTTTGAAGTGACCAAGCCACAGCCTTATCTTTAGGTTTAATGGGACTCCTGCTATGTCATGTTGGAACAATTCCCCCTGTAAAAACTAAGACCACTAAAAATGTGGAACCCAGAATTGCAGAGAAGGGAAGCATAAATTCCCTAAAGGAGACTTTGTTACTTTTACCTCTTGCTTTCTGGATCCATATATTCTACCTTTTGAAAACGCAGAAACATATAATGTTTATGGATTTAGAGAATAGTACTCCATCTGCACAGAGTATCCTCTCCAAACTGGCACCTTAGCTGGACCTTCAACAGAGCAGCTGTTCCAATGCTCTATCCATGAAGGAGCCTTTGGGTGATGGAGTATATAATAGGGCCAGTGGTCATGTGCCCAGTGCTGCACCTCCTTTGCTGTATAATGGGTCACTTGGTCCAATGCAATTTTATGTAGGACACCATGTTGATGGATCACTCTGTAAATATTTGGTTAGTGATGCTGGCTGAGGCCCTGCAGGCAGAAAAGGCAAATCCATCTTTAGAATAGTTGTCAAAACCAGCATGGAAGGACTCTCACAACCCAGACCTGCTGAGAGTCTTTTTCTCTTTTGGGCCACATACAAAACTGGCAAGTTTGTGTGTCTCCAGGTGTGTGAGTTGAAGTAATGTTCCCAAGTGTGCAGTGTACTCCCTCCAGAAATTAAAGACCCCTATCAGGTATTGTATTCCTTCTTGGTGGTGGGAAGTACAAGATGCAATAATCAGTCCCTAAGTTTGAAGAGGCTGTTCCAGTGTGCCTCGGACCATTAGACTAAAAACTGTATTGATGCTGTGGGCCCTGAATCTCCTTGGGATTATCTCCTACCCTTTGGAACACATTGTATTAATTTACTATTATTGCATAAAAACATTACCACAAAGTCAACAGCTCTAAGCAATACCCATTTATTACCTTACAGTTCTATAGGTCAGAAGTCCCGGCAGGCTTTACTGGATCCTCTGCTTATGGCCTTCAAGTCCAATCGAGGTGTTGTCTGGCTGGGCGTTTATCTGGAGGCTTTGGGAAGAGTCCACTTCCTAACTTATTCAAGTTGTCAACAGGATCCAGTTCTTTGAGACTGTGTGACTGAGGTGCCTGTTTCCTTGCTGGCTGTCAATGGAGTCTGCTCTCTTCTCCTAGAGGATGCCCATATCCCTGCTCATGTGGCCTCCTCCATTTTCAAACCAGCAACAATGTATTGAATCCTTCTACACTTTAAGTCTCTCTGACTTCCTCTTAGCCACCAGCCAAAAAAATTCTCTGCTCTTAAGGGCTCGTGTGCTCCAAATGGTTATTTTCCCTTTTTTAAGAACAACTTTGTCATATAACATAAAATAATAATGGGAGTTATATCTCATCACATTCACAGGTGCCAGGGGGTAGGATGTGGAATCTTGGGGACCATTCATTGAAATTCTGCCCACTACACACATTTCTTACAAAGCCCTCCAACATACTCAACACTTCTTATTCATAACACTGGGTTAACATGCTTTCATTGATATTGTAGATCAATGTGATATTCTTTGGGATGCGTAGAAGGTCAGATCCCTTTGTATTATAATATGACAGAGGGCTTCACAGTTAACCTAGACCAGAAATAAGACTCTAAAACTATACTGTTGTCTAGCTCAAGTAAATGTGAACTGTTTCTGACCCTCATTTTTTGATAGGGATGGAAAAAAGAATACCTTCTTCAGACAAATAGCTACATACCATTTACCTGAGCTCATGTTAACCTACTCTTGCAAAAATAACCTCATCTGGCACAGCAGCTACAATTAAGGCTATGTCTTGATTGAGTAGCTGTCATCCTCCAGGATCCATCTGGCTTTTGTCGGGACCAAACTGTTAAATTAATGGAGATAATATAAGTACTACCATCTCTGTATCCTTTAAGTCTTTAAGGGTAGCACCAATCTGTCATTTGCCCCAGTATGAAACATTGTTTTTGATTCACCATATTGACTGGGGGAAGGGTTTCAGAGGCTTCCACGTGGCCTTCCCCACCATGATATATCTTACCCAACAGGCCAAGAAATCAATATGGGGGGTGGGGGGACTCTGCTAAATACCAAGTATTTCCATTGCCTTTATACATTTGGAGAATGGGCAAATAACCATCGAGGAGGGCTGCAGATACAATGAATCTACTGTGAGCCAGACCTGGATGAGGACACTATTTATTTCCTGGTGTCCAGATGCTTCCACCCTATCAAAAGGGTCATGATGATGCTTCAGGTATCAATGTCTACTCAGACTTTATGCCCAATATTCAAGAAAAAATTGGAACATTCCCTTTTTGTCTGGTGGTACAGAGGGGAGGTGGGAGAAGATAATAAGGGGGCAGGTGGGCATGTCATCTTGTAAGACAGTTGCCTCCACACTGACGTCAAGCAAAAGGGGAACACTTGCCTTTCACTGAGGGAAAAAGGTCAATTCTGCAGTTGCAGGACATTCAGAAAAATTGGGGTATTCAAGATTTTTTAGTGCATTGACCCAGATGTCTCCACTTTTTGTATCAGGGCCCTGATTAGATGTAGCAGACTTACAAAGGTTGAAAATTCCACCTCCTCTGGCTCTGCTACTCTTCTGATTAAGACCTGGGCCTGACTGTCACATTTTTATTTCCTCCTGTTGGAGATGAGAATCTCTTATATGCTGCCAAGGAGGCCCTCTGGCTTTCACATTTAATCTTTAATTGGTGATTAATAAAATTTAGCCTTCCAATTTCTTCCTCCAATGCTTCAATTGCCACCAGCAACAGCCATCCAATTTTATAATCCTTATAATGATTATTACCCCCATATTTCTCAAATACCTGACACACTGCACCTGCCACTGCATTACCTTCCTCCTGCATAGTGCATACCTTCTCAGTTCACCACCATTAAAATGTTTAACAACTACACCACTCCTACGTGCCACAGGCTATCTGTGTCCCATCTACCACCAGCAGACGTTTACTTGCTGTCCAACATTTTGCATAACACACTGAAAACAACACTAAATTAAGCAGCCACTATTTTTGTTTACAACTTTCACTGTTCTCTCTAAAATTAAACCAGTGGCCTATTGTTGACTGCTAACTATTCTGTCTGAATAAAGTAGTAAATGAATTCACATTTCAATGGAATCTCTTTTACTTACTGTCAACATGGCAAATCCTCCATCAGTACTAATCTCAATGTATGTTTTATTATCTGCATCATGACTTACAAAGTTATCATTAACCAATGAACAAACAGCTCCTATGCCATGGGTTTTTCAGGAATAAATAGAATGAAAAATTTTCAAGCACTTTTCCCTCTTATAACTTCACAAATGTCAGGAGCTAATTTAAAACTCTGAGCCTCAGTGGTTTTATAGCACTACAAAGCAAAATATTTACTATTATTATTCACTTGTGATAGTAATTGCCCTTTCATATTTTATTTAATTATTATTGAGCAAAACACAGCAGAGACATTTCATAAAGGAATTTTATCAATAATTCTTGAAGTATAATATTTATCATTAACTTTGTGACTAATTTTATAAGATTTTCCTGATTTGTGTAATAAATACCGTTGCTATCTCTACTACTACCTTTTTTTTCTTCTAATTTGGTCTTTTCTTTGCCTTTAGCAACAAAATTGGTATTGGTATTATACTGGAAGCATTATTTTGTATTTATTCTTGGAAAATTGATTCATTTGTTATGTAGGTCATTTATGGAAGAAACTGCTGATTTCCTACACAACATCAATTTTCCTCTTCCTCAGAGCCTCAAATTTTATCTGGACACTGCTGCTCAGGTAGAGGACCACCTTCCCACCTCTCTAGCAGCTAGGATGACTGTGTGACTAAATTCTGATCAATAAGGTATAAATAGAAGTGTTTATGTACTCTTCTGGGAAGTCTCCTTACAAAGGAATGAGGATGCCCATCCATCCTTCTTCCTGCTGACTGTAGTGAGGTTGCCATATCTGGAATTCCAACAGCCATCTTTGACCATGAAGTAACTTTGAGAACAAAAACCACTCACTATGATAGTGGAATAAAAAGAAAAGAGCCTGGGGGTCTGATGACATCATGGAGCCTCTATACCAACCCTAGACTGCCACCCAGGCTGCTTCTTTAAGAAAGAGAAATTAATCTCTTACTTGTTCAAGTCACTGTTATTTTGAGACTAATTTCTTACGTGCAGCTGAAATTATGTCTGGTGGACATACTCATTGTACTTTGTTTTTAAAAGATGCAAAAGGTACACTGGTTTCATGCCTTTGTTTGACCAAGTTATACAATGGAAAATATACTAAGTATTAGGGAAAAACAAGTTTTCAGACCAGTAACTCTCACATTCCAGACATTTATCATTATATTTCCTAATAATACCTTTTTTAACTTGTGCAAAATTATCATTCCCATGGATTGACTTGTCCAAGTTCATGGAAATTCACAGTGCATGCTCATTATATTCACATTATAAATTGTGTCATTCTCTTCATTTATTTTGAGTTATAGTATTTATGTTATCATTAGTATCATTATATTTGTGCTTTGATAAATCCTTTTAAGCCTTTGCCTCATTTTGGTAAAATTAGGATCTAACATAAAAATAAAAAACAAAATTAATAAACACAAAACAGTAGCACCAAGGAAAATGCAATGGCAGAGAGGGATTAGAGAGAAATCCTCAACTGGCCAGAGTTTCCAACCACAACAGTTAGTAATGGCCTTGCCTCCAATTTAGATGTGAGGTGGATATAGAGCTTATGAGTGTGACAAGTATAAAGTAAAAAGATATTCTTTTAAAATAGTTTAAAAAAATAAAAATAAAAAAACTTTAAAAAATATTTTAAAAAATAAAAATAAAAAATAAAAAAAGATATTGGTATGATAGCACAAATGTAGGCACATATGTGTACTATAAGTTCATCTCTGTAAACTACGTAAGATGATAACAAAGAATAACATTGATTAAGATGTTGAACATAAAATGGGAAGGTAACATCCACATCTTAAAAATCTTTAATATTAAATAAAAAACATTCATTAGGTTTTGGCAGGAATCAAATGTGGGTGTTCAAAGAAGATAGTTGTGGACAGATAGAGAAGAACACACTGCCATTCTGGCCAAGGATATGGCAGTTGGGACTAGGTCCCTTTATTCCAAAGACTCTATGCCCTTCAGACTTTCAAACAAAGCAGCTTTATAGAATGCTTCCACTTAAGACTTAGTGAGCAGCACCTGCTACTTGTACCTTCATTTTCATAAGCCCCTCAAGCCTGCTCAAACTAATCACATCCTGTCTCCATCCAAGAATCCAAAGAAAAGGTCACGAGTCTCTGCATCCCCTATCAGGGTAAATAGAGGTGTGGGAAGGAGAGAATGCCTAAAAGTTTAAAGAAATCTTGCTTCTGCCATTTATTCTTGGTCCCTAAATAGCTTGGTGCAAAATCTGTCTATATGGAGAAGTTAGTGTGCAAACTTTTGAAATACAAACCTAACACAAGCCCAGAAATGGAGATGAACCTAGCGTTAGCTGACCCACATGGCCTTCTGGAACAAGCAAGGCTTTTAGATGATGTTGGTTTGTTAGGAATGGAACAGAATTTCTCTGAAGCCTATCTTACCTTGCAAATCTGTGAAATACCTATGGACAAAATGTTCACTGCTTTTTCCTGTAAAATTGTTTATACTTTCCAAGGACAAACAATTGTCCTTGGAAAGGACAAGTGGGAGGTCCATCCCACGTGGACCTCCTGAACCTCTGAGGTAGAAAGAGAGTGAGTTTATAGCAGAGGAGCCAAGGAGCCCTGAAAATACCTTTTTGGTGTAAGAGATTGATAAGAAAGGGCCCTGGCAGCCAGTGCATGACACACAAATGAACTCTTTCTAAACAGGAAAGCTGGAAACCACAGCAGCCTATCTACAGGTCCTTGGCAACTGGAGCATAGTAACTGAGCTCTAAGTGACAGCTGCATAGGAAAGGAGATTGTATACTAAAAGAAAAAAAAATCTGTTGTGCTTCACATGCCTTTATGATCTCTGACCTCTGTTCTAATCGTAGCTCCAGTGAGATTTACTCTGCATAGTGAGGAAAAATTCTGCTGAGCATAGCTTTATGACTCTCCTTGAGCTTAAGAAAAAAGAGTGTGTTGTGGGGCTTTTGTTAGTCTGCCCACTGGGGAATGGGCTATAAATGTCAGGATCCCCTCCTCCCTGTCCCCTCTTAGGCACTGCTGGCTAGGAGGTTTAAGCCACCTTCTTGGGCATGGGCAGAGGAACCAAGGGAATGAATTGAAGGCCACGATTGGTGCTTCTGTGTCTGGTTGCTCACAAGCAGTGCACTGCACAGCTGCCAGGGTGCCATTGCCAGGGCCCACGGTGTCTATTGCACTCACCAGGGTTGCACAGTATGGTGGCCTCTGCCTTAAGATTTCTTCACCTCCAGTGTAGCCCAATTCCCACTATTCTACTGCCTCTTCAATAACAGACATGAAAACACTTTGGAAAGAATAAAGAACTATGCACATCTCAGGTATTTGGGGGAAGCATGGTACTATTTTCAGGCTTCCACTACTAAGATATGAATGTATAACCAACAATAACATATTAACCCATTCTAATAGGTAAATCAAATAAGATGATATATTTAAAAGCAGATATTAAGGAGCTCTGCAAAGGTAAGGCATTCACATGATGACAGTGATTGCATGGGCAACGAGTTAATCTAATAAGCAGAAGAGTCAAGTAAGACAAGAGAGACAAGAATAAGATGAAGACAAGCGAGTCCTCATGAGGCAAGGTATGGCATTAAATTTAGGGGATCAACCATAGACAGTATAAGATCACTTAGAACCCAAGTGTAAAGGCTGTTAGAGGGCCCCCAAATGATCAGCGAAAATGCTGAAAATAAACTTCAGCCCTTTAACAATTTCCATTTTTGCAATCACAAGCTCATTCTATTTTGCTTATTCTCTATCTTCTCTCACAGTCATTCTTTTCAGATTTCAGTTTTTTAAAAATAAGAACTAAGTTTCTCACTTCACTCAATCAGGGCTGGTAAGAGACTAATTAAATGTTCAGATCCCCTTGAGTTTCCTCTGCCGGGAATCTTTGCCTGATGAAATCTTTCAAGGACCAACAACTGAAGGTACCTCCTCTAGTTTGTTTCCCCTGATTCTTGCTCTCTTCTTCCCAAGAAGAATTGGCCATGTTTTCCTCCAGGGTGCCTGCTTCATAAAGTTATTTTATAATTGCTGCTCCCCACCTGCACCAAACTCACTAGATTTTAAATTCCTTGAGAGCCGTGCCAGTGTTTTATTTGCCTTTTCATTCCCCAGTGCTTGATGTGGTAAAGACTCACCGTTTTTAAACTACACTGAATTCGTGAAGTAAGCAGCTTCACCGTTGTGCTATTAACATCAAGTGCGGGAAGCAAATTTTAAAAAGAAAATTTTAAGGACCCAAGAACCTCAACACTTATTTCTCCTCAAAAAATCAGAGGCAGCACTTATTGTGTTAGTCTTTTCTCACAGGTGTTCTGGGCCCACTGAATCTACAGAAGCACAGGCTTAAAAGATCGCCTGTGAAACAGTCTCTCTCAGTCCAGGCCCCTCATGCAAGAGTCCCTGGGGATTCAGAAAAGGGATTTTTTTTTTTTTTTTCTGCTTTAATTTAAAAAAACCCAGCGGAAAGAGACAAACAACAAACAAATAAATAAACTATAAAGAATCTAGCTTTGGTAAGTGCTAGTGTATATTTTAAATTTAAGCTCAAATTAGTTCAAGGCTAATCTTTGGCATTCCTTGGGGAAAAAAAAAAAACCTAAATAATAACCAAAGAAGTTAGTTGTGAAAATGGAAATTAACGGTAAGGTGGTTTGTTCCAGGTCAACTTAGCAAAGCTGAAACTACATTTCCCAGAATCCTTATGCCACTATATTACTGAGTTAGAATGGGTCAAGTAGAATTTGCATGAGATTTGGAAGGTGGAAATGAAGCAGCAGCTATTACTCTCTAAAAGGTCATCGTGGTTAGATGTGGTGAAGCAGATGCAGGTGCCGGCAGGTTCCACATTGTCAGCACTCCTGTCTGCTCGAGGTCAAGCTCTTCTTCCTGCTTGCCCTGCTGTCCAATAGAGAACCCTGGCCCATCAATGGATACATGGCTTTGGAGCTAGACAGGCCGTAGCCCCCATAGACCTCTCCAGCATTCCCTCCTTTGTGAACCCACTTTGGCAACTGACTGTACCTGACTTCTCAGACCAATGATTGGTGGCTTCTCTGATCCTCCTACTTACTCTTCAGACCTTTACTTCTCTAGCTCCTCCACAACTGCATAGGGTCTAATTTTATTTTTTTAAAATCCCATATCCCATTGCTTAGAGGGGTAGTGTCCTGGTTAAACACTGATGTTACAATTGGTTAATTGGTTGGAAAGGGTAATGTTCAGCATTTGTTGAACATCTGTCTGGGCCAGGTCATTTTATCCTCATGACATCTATGTGAGGTTAGCATCATAACCTTTTCTTACAGATAAGAAAACAAAAGCTGAAAGAGATCAACTGGCTTGTCTAAGCAAGCAATGTGAGCAGATGAAAGCGTTTCCCCTTGCCCTGCCATCCTCCCTGCCTCACCCACTTCACACGCAAATACACACACTCAGCAAAGAAGAGGCCACATTTTTAAGTTCTTGAGACCAGTCAGAGAAAGGATTGGACTATATCTTGGCTAAGGTAATTAAAGTAACAAAGTAATTAGTGAAATGGGGCTAGTGTTAAATAAGAAGGAGGAAGGGAGAAGAACTAAGTGTGCTGGACATAGTGCTAACTCCACACATTCTCACAATGATCCTCCAAGGCAGGCACAACTGTTATCCCCATTCTACAGACTAGGAAGCAGAACACATCAAGCCTCAAAGTGACTAGGTCGGGATAAAGCAAGCCTTCAAATGCCCTAGTTCTTCAACAGCAGAATAGACAGCCAAAATTCTAGAAAAGCCACATGACTTTCCAACATAAATAAGAAGAGAAAAGGTGTGGAGGGGCAGCAGGACAAGAGAGAGATGGAAAGGAAAAAAAAAAAAAAAGGAAATGTGATAGAAGAAAATGAAAGGCAAAAGGGGAAACATGGGAAGAAGAGAGAGAGAAGATGGAAGATGAGCTCCATTTATTCCAAGAACGTTTGTCACCTGCTCTTGGCCTGGAACTGGGTATGCAATGTGAATAAGTCACCTCACCCTCCAGGGAACTCACATTCCAATAGGAAAAAGAGACATTAAGCCGAAAATTTAACAACTGCCTGAAATAACCTATTGCCCATAATTTACTTAAAATTACTTCAGCAGACTGTGTGATATAGAGGTGAGCATGTAAATTTACACTAGGGACAGCTGGTTAATATCTGAACTACCCTAACAAGAAATACATACTCTAGGGGTGTACCTTAATATCTGATCAATAGTAGAGGTTGCTAATTAGTAAAATGGATGTTGGAGATGATTTCTCTTTGGTGACATAAAGGCTCTTCAAGATGTATGGATTGACTAGAAATATTGTGCAGGCACTCCGTGCTTGCATAAACAAATGATGAAATCTAGCAAACCTACTAGCTTTATATCTTTTGAAATGACATCCTAGGCCTTGGTATTTCTTCTGGTTCTGCAGCCTATCATTTAGGCAGTGTTTGATCCTGATTAGAAAGTTAGCAGAAGGCTGCTGCTAGAATATGTTCACATCTGTCTCAAATAAATCATTTATTTAAAGGCTTGTCTGGGTGCATAAGAACACAGAGCGCTAGGATTTCAGTGAGCTTATAGAACACACTATGTGACTGCTTTTGCACCGGCTTGATGATAAATATTTGTATGTTTGGCAGAATCCATTCTGAGACTTGCCTTCAGTGTAACATCCCTCCTGGCTATGAGATTTGGAGAAGACGACATAATAATTATAAATGCCAAAGCTGGCTTAGGTCATTTTACAATAGCAATTAATTTTAAATATTATAAACGCCACAATGGAGAACTACAGGGACATGGGAGCCTGTGACATCTATTCCTGACCTAATCTAATAAATCAGAATTAGGGGCTGCATGGGAGGAGTGATCCACTGGAGGCTAAAGACTAAAGAAACTTGGAATACTCTGGAATACTCAAGGCTGTTAGAAAGCCACCATGCTGGAGTGAAGGGGATGAGGAAGAGGTGATATTGGGTAAGGCAAGAGGGAGCCAGAAAACACAGGGCCTTCTAGGTAAAGATTTAATTCCATCAACTAGATGGAATTAGCACATAAGAGAGAAAAGGGAGATAGGGGTAGCGGTGGGGGGCGAGGTGGGACAGAGAGAGAGAGCGAGAGAGCGAGAGAAAGAGAGAGAGAGAGAGAAATGAGACTTTCCAAAGGAGATCCCAGAGGAAGGAAAGAATGATCAGAACATACAAGTCCTCTCTGTTATCTTGTAGGTACTAATGTGCCTAAAGAGGTCTCTGAGACTCAGATTGGTAGGGTTCTTTGGTCCTTCTGTTTGGCAGTGGTGTTTTTGTACCAGTGTCTAATTAGCCAACAACTCCTCTGTGAACAAGAAACCTAATTCATTTGCATAATTGTTTCCTTTGCTGCTTCCTTTATAAAAAATAATGAGCCATTTTGCACATAATTAAAGTAAGCTTAACAAATGAGGGCCAGGCTGACAAGAATCACATGAGAAGGTCAAGAGAAATTAGCATCAAGGCCTGTCTGTAAAGCATAATGCCAATCTAATATGCACTGTCTCCTGGGAGCAGAAGGGATCCTTTGTTGCCTCTGCATTTCGATTTACTGAGGTCAGGTTTCCTGAAGGAAATATTATTTGATTTCATCCAGCCCTTCTGGTTCTCTCCTTTTCCTCCTGTCCTTCTCAATGAGAAATATCCGACTTGCTTGTGATTAAAGCACTTTGCAACATATCCTTTGCCTCTTTTCCCCCTTCCCCTGAATCAAACAGATATTTTCCCAATAAATCTTACAAAAACTTAATAGAAATAAGCAAAGTCTTTTATCCTAAGAAGTCCTGTGATGAGCTTTAGGGAAACCAATATTTCCTTTTTATAAAATAGCAATACTCTTTCATCACAGAGTGGCTATAGAGCAAGGCAGAGATTAGGAAGTAGCTTTTCTCCCAGCTACAAACGGTCTTTTGCCCATATGACCTCTAAGCATTTTCTTTCTGATTGTGCAACCCTTGGCTCTATCTTGCCCTGGTTCTGGTCAGTTTCCTATCCCTCTAGCTGAATGTCCCAGTTCTTGGAAGGTGCTATCAGTCATTCTTGGATGTGCCTGATCCTTAGATGATCGGAAGGACACTGAAGCTTGACACAGTGAATGTTCCAGTACTCCTTGGCCTGGATTGCTGGTTCTGAGTCCTTCAGGGCCTTGCTACTCAAAGTGTGGTCCAAGGAGCAGCTACATTGGGGTCATGTGGGACCATGTTAGAAATGGAGATGCTCAGGCCGCACCACAGACCTACTGAGTCAAAATGGGCATTTTAATAAGATCACCAGGTAATTGGTTTCTGCATTAAAGTTTGAGAAGCAGGCATTTGGTAGGGACTCATTCAGTTCAGTTTCTTCTCACTGGGAAGTCATTTTATAAAAGTACTCACTAATTTCAAAATATACAACTATATGCATGTAAAGTACCAATCATAGTTCTTGGACTTTGGGATATTCTCAATAAATATAAATCATCCTCCACCTTCTCTCTAGCCTTATCCATACAATAACCATAGCCTAAAATGATTCAGATGCACCCAATATTAACTGAATGCCTACCACATGCCAGGAAGTATTAATTGCTCTCATTATTTAATCTAATTTCACTTATTTAATCTAATATTCACTCCAACTCTGAGTTTGCTGTTCTTAACCCCATTTTATAAGAGAGGAGTCCTTTTTTACAATGTTACCCAGTCAAAATAGACCATGTTTATTATGTCTCATCATGGCATTCATCAATGTTATCTGCGATCTGTTATAATATGCAGTGAGAAACTAGCAATGCAATGGAACCTTCTCAGATATATAGATGCCAGCCATAATTTGTGAGAAACCAGCAGTAGAAAAAATCAAATTTATTTGGCTAACTCAATAATATTATCAGTAGGGAAGATGGGCAGGTATAAAATGTTTTGGACTTAATTTGCTAGCTGATGCAGATAAAGGCAGACAGTAACTAGAAGGTTACTTGAGAAACGGATAATTGAAAGAGACAGTCTAGGGTATTTAGTAAATATCAATTTTTCAAGGTTATCTGAGTTCTATCTGGTTCATTTTGATCATCAGGAGCAGTGGACCTGGACTATATCTTTTTAGTCCCCAGAAGAAATGTTCCAACTGCCTCATGGTTAGAGGTAGGATAATATAGTGGGTTAGGAGAGCAGACTCTGGATCCAGATTCCTAGGCTCAAATCTCAGCTCCTCTGCTTTCTAGCTGTGGGCCCTAGGGCCAGTCACTTAGCTTCTCTGTTCTTCATGTTCTTACTCATCAATTATTGATAATAGCTTCTATTCATAGAGTTGTTGTGAGTTAATGAAATGAATTAATATATGTAAAGTTAATGAGATGATTAATGTATATAAAGCACTTAGAACAGAGCCTGGAACACAGTAAGCACTATACAAGCAGAGGCCTTTGTTAATATGAGTCAATGTTGTGTCCTTGACTTAAATGGAGGTCAATGAAATAAAGTGTTCATATGGGACTCATCCCAAACAAGTGGAACATAATAATTGAGAAAGAGGCCCCAGTATATAAAAGTATTTACTTCATGGTAAAGGAGACTATACTGATCAGTAAAGAAAACTTGGGTTGCTCAATAAATGGTGTTGAGAGAATGGATCTCAACACTTTGCTCTCCATCTGCACGCCATCCTATGCTACTATGGGTGATTCTTGCATAATCATGATAGCACCACATACCCATGTCCCATTTCCCCAGCAAAAAAAAAAAAAAAAGATTATTTATATTTTCTTCAAGTATGTAAGCAACCCAATCCTAGACTCCCAGGATTAAAAGTCTATTTCTGGGTTCCCTCCTGGTACCGATTATTTAATCCATTACAGTCCTGGCAGGGTAATGAGAAGAGTTTTAGTTAAGGGACTATTGACAAAAATGTAGTAGAAACCAATTTGAATGGTGAAGCATCCCAGGGATACCAAACCTAGGTCTGAAGGGGTAGAGTAGTTATCAGAATTACTGCAGCAAGACCTGTAGGAACCATATAGAGTCACCTGACAGGACCTGCAGTCTTGGATAGGGGAACACAGCTAATTGCCATCTTGAAGCCTGGCAGGGAAAGAGACAGAGAAATAAATACCTTGCCTCTCTCTTTTTTTAACACCTGAACTTCTGGAAGACAGAGCAAGGGAAACTGGTTGATTCAGTTGATAAAGGTCAAAGGAGTGTAGAGAGAGGAGGAGGATGAACCTTAAGAGAATAGAGAGAAAATAAGAGACTATCCACTATCCCAAATAATTGGCGGGGGCGGGGGGTGGCATTGTCATCTTAGTTTGCTGAAATTTCTTAATACCAGAGGATATCAACCTCAGACAGGACTAGCAGATCCTTGTCTGCTACACTGATGGAAAGGACACTATTTATAGTCACTGTATTAATGGCACCAAAATTTAAAGGAGAAGGTCACATAACCTATATCCTCTAGTTTGCTCATATTATTTCTTTTTTTAATTTTTTTATTATGGGTAAAAATCAAATTTTTCACAATACATACCAATATTTGTAAAATGATATATAAATATATATGCATATATGTGCATTTGCTTACATAAATGTTATTTTATATATATATATATTTTAAAGGTGCTTAGATTACCTAGATATTACACAGAAATTACAGGCATTCCCATGTTCCCCACCTCCCACACCTCCCACAACATCCCACGCAAACATCTTTCATCAATGTGGCACATCACCCGTAATGGATATACACATCCTGGGGTCTTGCCACCAAGCATAGACCACAGTTCACATCGTAGACCACACTCTCTCCCACACAGTTCTGCATGGTATATGCTGATGTAAAATGGTTTTCATCTGTCGCCGCAACGGCTCTCAGGACAACCCCCAAGTCCCAAAAAAGCCCCTGTTTTTCCACTACCCTTCCCCTCCCTGCCCCAAAAGCGTCCAGTGGCCACCAGCTCCACCTCACTGTTATAATTTCTTCCATTGCTTGAATAACATATTATTTCATTTTCAAGTTAGTTTAGAGTCAATAACCTCCATCCAGATGACTTTTTAAATTTGATTGGACTTTGAGATATGTAAATTGTTCCCATAAAACCATAAAGAACAAGGTTGAACTTGAAAGATTCTTTATTTTTTTTCAGTTTTATTGATACATATTAATAAAGCATAAATCCATCCAAAGTGTACAATCAATGGTATTCAGTGTAATCACATATTTGTGCATTCATCACCCTAATCATTCCCAGAGCACTTTCATTATGCCAATAATAATAGTAAACAAAAAACAAACAAGCAAACAAAACTCATCACCTCTCAATCTCTCTATGCTTCCCCTGCTGTACATGCTATTCTTGATCCTTCTCTCTAGTATATTCGAACTTACATTTTATAAAAGCAGTCTTGTGTATGCAATATCACCCATATTCATGTTTTACATCAGTATTTACTATCTTATACACTCCCGTGTCACAGTTTTTAGCTTTCTTCTAGTCACATACAAGACCTTAGACTTTCCCTTTCAACCACTGTCATACCCATACAATAGCACTGCTAGATACAAACACCATAATATCCTTTCACCATTTCTATTCATTTCCAAAGATTTACAATCTTTTAACCAAATTCTGCACAGATAAACCCTAAGCTTTCCATTCTCTATCCTCTTTCTATTTTCTGGTGACATATTCTAATTATTAACTCCATGAGTTTACACAGTATATTTAGTTCATAATACTACAATCTTAAAGTATTTGTCCTTTTATGTCTGGCTTGCTTCACTCAACATAATGTCCTCCAGTTTCATCCATGTTGTCATATGCTTCACTGCTTCATTTCCTCTTACTGCTGCATAATATTCTATCATGTGTATACACCATCATTTGTTTATCCATCCATCAGTTGATGGGCACCTGGGTTATTTCCAACTTTTGGTAATCATGAATAATGTCTCTATGAACATGGGTATGCAGATGTCTGTTCATGTCTCTGCTCTCAGTTCTTCGGGGTATATATCTAGTAATGGTATTGCCAGGTCCCATTGCAAGTCTATGCTCAGCTTCCTTAGGAACTGCCAAACAGTCCTCCACAGTGGCTGTACCAATCTACATTCCCACCAACAGTGAATAAACATTCCTATCTCTCCACATCCTCTCCGACATTTACAGTTTTTTGACTTTTTAATAGAGGTCAGTCTAATAAGTGTGAAATGCTATCTCATTGTAGTTTTGATTTACATTTCCCTAATCGCTAGAGATGTTGACCATTTTTTCATGTCTTTCTTCACCATTCGTATTTCTTCTTTGGTCAATTGTCTTTCCAAGTCTTTTGCCCATATTTTAATCAGGTAGTTTGTCTTTTTACTTTTGTGTTGTACGATCTCTTTGTATGTTAAGATATTACACCCTTATCAAATATGTGATTGCCAAATATTTTCCCCATTGACTCAGCTGCCTCTTCACCCTTTGACAAAGTCCTTTGATGTGCAATAGTGTTGAATTTTGAGGAGGTCCCATTTATCTATTTTTTTCTTTTGTTGCTCATGTTTTGGGCATAAGGTTTAAGAAACTGCCGCCTACCACAAGATCTTGAAGATGTTTTCCTACATTTTCTTCTAGGAGTTTTATGGTTGTCACTTTTATGTTTAGGTCCTTGATCCATTTTGAGTTGTATAAGGTATGAGATAGAGGTCTTCTTTCTTTCTTTTCAATATGGATATCCAGTTCTCCCAGCAGCATTTGTTGAATAGACTATTCTGGCCCAGCTGGGAGGTCTTGACTACCTTGTCAAAAACCACTTGACTGTAGATGTGAGGGTCTATTTCTGAGTCCTCCATTCAGTTCCACTGGTCAAGGTGTCTGTCTTTATGCCAGTAGCATGCTATCCATATTGGACGGAGAGTCCCCTGATCTCAGTCTCTTTTCTCTTCTTGTCTTATTCTTTCTTTCTCATCCGCGGCACCGTTTTCACGGACCCAGGTCCTGACCGGCACCTGACCGGCAACAGTTTGCACCACTGTAGCTAGGTAATCTGCTTTAAAGTGCAAAAGTGAGAGTCCTCCAAATGCATTCTTTTTAAAGATCTTTTTGGCTATTTGGGGTCCCTTACCCTTCCTTATATATTTGATAACTGGTTTTTCCATTTCTACAAAAAGACTGTTGGGATTTTTATTGGGATTGCATTGAATCTGTAAATCATTTTGGGTAGAATGGACATCTTGCTGTCAATTTAGTTTTCCAATCAATGAACATGGAATGTCCTTCTATTTATTTAAATCTTCTTCAGTTTCTTTTAGCAGTGTTTTGTAGTTTTCTGAATACAGGTAGGACCTTTTTCTCCTTAAGTTTACTCCTAAATATTAGATTGTTTTAGTTGCTATTATAAATGGAATTTTTTCTCTGATTTGCTCCTCAGATTGCACATCAGTAGTATACAGAAACGCTATTGATTTTTGCATATTAATTTTGTATTCCTGTCACCTTGCTGAACTTGTCTATTAAGTCTAGTACCTTTGTTGTGGATTTTTCAGGAGAGTCTAGATAAGGAGCATATCATCAGCCAATGGTGAAAGTTTAAGTTCTTCCTTTCCTATTTGGGTGCCTTTTATTTCTTTATCTACCGTAATTGCTCTAGCTGGAACCTCTAACACAATACTGAATAACAATGGTGATACTGGGCATCCTTGTCTTGTTCCTGATCTCAGAGGGAAAGCTTTCAGTCTTTCACCATTGAGTACTATGCTAGCTGTAGGTTTTTCATATACGCAATTTACCATATTGAGAAAGCTTCCTTCTATCCCTATTTTTGGAGAGTTTTTATCAAGAAAGGGTGCTGTATTTTGTCAAATGGCTTTCCTGCATCAATTGAGAGAATCGTGTGGTTTTCCTTCTTCAATTTATCAATGTGGTTTATTACACTAATTGATTTTCTTGTCTTGCACCATCCTAGCATACCTGGATAAAATCCACTTCATCATGGTGTATAATTCTTTTAATGTAATTTTGGATTATGTTTCAAGTATTTTCTTGAGGATTTTTCAAATATATTCACAAGAGATATTGGTCTGAAATTTTCTTTTTTTTTGTAGTATTTTTATCTGATTTTTCCTATTAGGGTGATGTTGGCTTCTATAGAATGAGTTTGGCAGCATTCATTCCTGTTCAATTTTTGGGAAGAGCTTGAGCAAGACCATATTCAACATTCTTTGAATGATTGGTAAAATTCACCTGTGCAGCCATCTGATCCTGGGCTTTTCATCTTTGGGAGATATTGACGACTGTTTCAATCTCTTCACTTCTGATTGGTTTGTTGAGGTCTTCTATTTCTTCTAGGGTCAGTGTAGGTGGTTTGTGTGTTTGTAGGACTTTGTCCATCTCCTATACATAGTCTAGTTTTTTGGCATACATTTGTTCATAGTATCTTCTTTGGATCTCTTATTTTTCCGAGTTCAGTGGTAATAGCCCCCTCTTATTTCTGATTTTATTTACTTGTGTCTTTTCTCTTTTTTTCATTGTCAGTCTAGCCAAGGGTTTGTCAATTTTGTTAATCCTTTCAAAGAACCAACTTTTGGTTTGGTTGATTCTATTTATTTTTCTTTGTTCACAATTTCATTTATTTCAGTTGTGATCGTTACTATTTCTTTCCTTCAGATTGGTTTGGGATTAGTTTACTGTTCTTTTTCTAGTTCCTCCAGGTGTGCAGTTAGATCTTCAATTTTAGCTCTTTCTTCTTTTTTAATGTAAACATTAAGAGCTATAAATTTCCCTCTGAGCACTGTCTTTGTGGTGTGCCATAGGTTTTGATATGTTGTGTTCTCATTTTCGTTTGTCTCAAGCTATTTGCTGAATTTTCTTGCAATTTCTTCTCTGACCCACTGATTATTTAAGAGTGTGTTGTTTAATCTCCATATATTTGTGAATTTTCCTTTTTTCCATCCATTATTGATTTCCAGCTTCATTCTGTTATGCTCAGTGAAAATGTTTTGTGATATCAATCTTTTTACACTTATTGAGACTTGTCTAGTGACCCAACATAGGGTCTAACTTGGGGAAGGATCCATGAGCACTTGAAAAGAAGGTATAACCTACTGTGCTGGTTGCAATGCTCTATAGATGTCTGTTAGGTATAGTTCATTTATCATATTATTCAAGTTCTCTGTTTCTTTACTTATTCTCTGTCCAGATATTCTCTCCAACACTGAGAGTGTTGCATTGCAATCTCCAAATGTTATTGTAGAGATATCTATTTCTCCCTTTAGTTTTGCCAGTATATGCCTCATGTATCTTGGGGCACTCAGGTTAGGTGCATAAACATTTAGTATAATTTTTCTTCTTGGTTAAATGCACCTTTTAATAATATATATGATCTTCTTCATCTTTGTAACAGTTTTGCATATGAAATCTCTTTTGTCTGGTAATATCACTACTCCAGCTCTTTTTTGGTTAGTGTTTGCAGGGAATACCTTTTCCCAACTTTTCACTTTTAACCTGGTTGTGTCTTTACATCTGATGTGGGTCTCTTGTAGACAACATATAGATGGCTCATACTTTTTTATCCATTCTATCAGTCTTTTGATTGGGGAATTCAATCCAATACCATTCAATGTGATTACTGTAAAGTCATTACTTACTTCATCTATTTTCTCCTTCAGCTCTCTGTTGTCATATCATTTTATTGTCTGTCTTCTTATCCTCTAATTTGCCCTTCCTAATGATCTTCATTTCTAAACTCTTCTTCAAATCTCTTGCCCTTGTTTTTTCGTTTTAGGCTGAAGCATTCTCTTTTGTATCTTTTGTAATTCTGGTCTTTTGATAACATATTCTATAAGTTTCTGTTTCTCTGGGATGACTTTGAACTCACCCTCATTTTTGAAGGACAGTTTTGTCAGATACAGAAGTCTTGGCTGGCAGTTTTTCTCTTTCAGTACCTTGGACACATCATACCATTTTCTTCTTGCCTCCATGATTTCTGATGAGATGTTGGCATTTAATCTTATCGAGATTCCCTTCTATGTGATGCTTTGCTTTTCACCTGTGGCTTCCAGAATCCTCTCTTTATATCTGATACTTGTCATTCTGAATAGTAGGTGTCTCAGGGTATGTCTAATCAGATTTATTCTGTTTGGCATGCTTTGTCCTTCTAGGATATTGATATTCATGTCTTTCATAAGGGTTGGGAAGTTTTCTGTCATTATTTCCTCAAACATTCTTTCTGCCCCTTTTCTATTCTTTTCTCTTTCTGGGACACTGATAATATGAATGTTTGTGCATTTCAAATTGTCATTCAATTCCCTGAGACTCTGTTCCATTTTTTCCATTCTCTTCTCTTTCTCTACTCCTGTCTTTTCCAGTTCAGATGTTCTGTCTTCAAGCAATTCAAATCTGTTCTTATGTGCCTCTATTGTATTTTTAATCTCATCCATTGTATCTTTCATTCCCATAAGGTCTGTTACTTTTCTTTGAAGGATTTCAAATCATTCTTTTGCTCACCCAATGTCTTCTTAATATCCTTTATTTCTTTATTCATATTTTCTTTAAATTCTTTGCAGTGATTTAGGACAGTTGTGTGATTTTCACTGATAATTATCTTAAATCCCATATCTTGTCAGGATATTTGGTTAGTTCTTTTGGCTGGACCCTCTCTTCTTGTTTCCTAGTATGGCTTGTAAATTTTTGCTCATGTCTAGGCATCTGAATATGTTAGTGAATTTATTCTGATGGCCAATTTCTCTCTCTTGCCTATTGTTTTTTTTTTGTTTTGTTTTGTTTTGTTTTTTAATATATATATATATATTTAGTTTAACTTATTCTAAGTCTTTAAAATTGCCCAGCTTAAGTTATCAAAATTGGGCTAGGGACTCAATAATTGGGCCCAGATTTTCTCCCAGGGTCAGGATACAGAGAGAACTGAGAAGTTTTTGTCCATGCAATTTCCACACTGGCCAATAGATGGCTTGTCAGTGTTCCATTCCACGGAGGTATTTCAGTCTCTGCTTTCCTGTAGTCCTGTGTTGAATTTCCAGAGTGAAGATTCAAAACAGACTCTGCTGGCCAAATTCACTGAAGAAAAGCATCCCAAATCCTCCTGTATTTTCCCTTGAAACAGCTGAAAGGGAGGAAGATATCTGTTCCCCTCTCAGTCTGCTGCAGTGAGCCTGGGGTTTTGACCCAGCTTAATATCTTGGGGCAGGGGGAGCTCTTCCCAGACACCGTGGGGGCTTGATTACTCACATCTGTCATTCAGGCTTCTTCATCTTTCTATCCCTCACCTCCCTGAGAGTTGTGTAGCACTGTACTGGTCTGCTGACCTCCAAAGCAGGACCCTCAGACAGCTTTTAGCTCCTCCTCTGTTGTTTTTGTGAGAGCATTGGGTTCTGCCTGTTAGTTCAACACCATCTTCCCACAATTCCCTACCCTTATTCTTTTACTCATTTCCTGTTTGACCATACCAAACATCTTTTACAGACACTAAAATGATATTGGATTGAGTTCTTGATATCTCTCATGCCTTTGGATTTGCAATCTAAAGTCATTCTACATCTAGTTATTCTACTGCTACTTCTCAATTCCAGGTGACCTCATACCATCCATTTTCTGTTTACACCCCTGGTGCTACCAATGAGCTATCCTGCTATATTTTCTCTATTTTGCAGCTTCTGTTGATTCATAACTCCTGCTTGCTCATGGTTTTCTCTGTCTCATGGGAATTTTATATTCATTTCCTCATTATATACCTTCATTACCAACCAGCAAATCTTTGCTTATAATTCCAAAGAAAATTATAAAAAGATTTCTTTGTCCCACTTTGTCTTTTTTTGTCTTTGTCCCCATTTGGACAGCACTATCATGCAAAGCTACTTCAGAGACTTGAGTCACACACACACCTCTGGCTCATTCAGCTGTGGTCACAGTGGAGTGGCAGAGTCACAGGATAGTGAAAACAGCAATCTGTGCACAAGAAGCTGAATAAGACTGTTTACTCAGGATACCTCGCAATTAAAGAGTTAAACGGAAATTAGATAGATAGATAGATAGATAGATAGATAGATAGATAGATAGATAGATAAACTAGAATGAAATTAGAGGTGTTTATATATATATAATTGTATGCCAGGGAAGGTTTTCATAAAAACAAAGAAAAAAACAGAAGAAAAATATTGAATAATATATATATTAAAAATGAATAACTTTATATGGCAAAAAGACATTATAAGGTTCAAAAGCAAGAAATTAATTAGGAAAATATACTTGCAACATAAATGACAAGTATTGGAATTCTTTTTTTATTTAAAAAAATTTTTAAAGATACTTAGATTATTCAAATGTCACATAAAAAATATAGGGGATTCCCATATGCCCCGCTCCCCACACCTCCCACATTTTCCCACATTAACAACATCCTTTATTAAGTGAGGTACATTCGTTGCAATTGATGAACACATTTTGGAGCATTGCCACTAAGCATGGATTAAAGTTTACATTGTAGTTTATACTCTCTCCCACCCAACTCTGTAGGTTATGGCAAGATTTATACTGCCCTGTATCTGCTGCTACAATGCCATTCAGGACAATTCCCAAGTCTCAAAAATATCCCTGCATCATACCTGTCCTTCCCTTTCTCTGCCCTCAGAACTTCCAATGGCCACTGACTTCACACCAATGATATAATTTCTTCCATTGCTATAATCACAAGTCTACAGTAGAATACCAGTACATCTACTCCAGTCCACAGCCTACCACCAATCCTGAGAATTCTGGGATAGCGATGTCCACTCCACCTCCAAATGAGAACAGGCTGTGATCCCTTAGGGCCAATGTATGGGACTGTCTTGCCTGCAGTTGCAGACTCTCTCAGTTCCCTGGAATGGTAGCTGTCCATCATCATCCCCATGCTAGTTGTCCTGGGTGAGACCAGTGAACCGGAGAGTAGGTGTTACAACTCCGTTGAGATTCAGGGCCCAGCTAACACATGGACAGCCCAAAGATTCAAGTCGTGAACATACACTCACCAACTCCAGCACTAACTATAGGCTCAAAAAGAAGGACAGTCGAGCCATGTGCAGGGAAACCACAACTGAGTCCAACTCTTTCATCCTGGGTTGCATAAATTCCAAAGTAAGACCCACTGGCAAGGTACCAAACTCCTGAGCTATCCTCCCTGACCATAGTGTCTGGCTGTCTCGAGAGCTCACAGGAGCCCTGCTATTTAGGGTAGTGTCCACTTTGGCAGTCAATGATATCCTGCTGAGACATGCATAGGTGTAATCTCTGGAATGATCTCCCAACTCATTTGGAAGTCTCTTAGCCATATAAAATCATTTGTCTTTATCTTTTCCCCCTTTTGGTCAAGGTATTTTTCCAGTTGCATTGCTAGTTGGTGCTTGGTAGTAATCCTTCGGTGCCTGGAAGGCTTATCCCAGGAGTCATATCCCATGCTGGGGGGAAGGTAATGCATTTATATGCTGAGTTTGGCATGGAAAGAGGCCACATTTGAGCAAAAAGGAGGTTCTCAGGAGGCAACTCTTAGGCACCCCACAACAATAGGCTAAGTTACAATTTCAAGATCAAAGTCTCATAAGCATACTCGTCGATATCAAGGGCCCATCAGTGGTATCATACCCCTTCACCAGTCATTGCCCCTGCACTTGGTGGGCTGTTGTTGCTCCATTAAAAAATATGGTAGATCTCTCCAGGAAGGGAATTCAATATTCTGTTGGTTATTGTGTGAGTCTCCACCCACTGTGACAATGCCCCGTAAGCATCTGAACATTTTTATATACCTTATATGTATGCCCAGGTGAACTTCCTCCCATGTATCTCCCATCATTGACACCCACACCAATGATCTTCCCCTGCTCCAGTTGTAACCCTTCTGTGATCCAAAGCTTCCTCAATAATGAAGCCATTAAAATAGCTAAATACATTTAAGAGGAAAATGAGATAATAATAAGTTTAAATGTAAGAAATATAATACATAAAAATAAAAAACCTAAATATAAAATAAAATTAAAAGATTGTGTTATTAAAAAATAATGAAAAATATTAAAAAAAATATTTTTTTGACATTCTGCCTTTCATCGCTGTAATATCTGGTGTCCTGTCTGTACAGTGGCATTTTCTTCCATTTATTCCCCAGCATCTTACTATTTTTCATTTTGTTCTCAAAGAAGTTTTAGGCCACAGTAAAGTCACATACAATACAGGGGACTGTCATATACCCAACATCCTCCCCTTTTCCTCCTTCCCATATTAATATCTTTTTATATGTGGATGGTACCTTTGTTATAACTGATGTACACATAGTGAAACATAGCTACTAAACATGGTCAATGGTTTACATTATGGTTTACATTTTAGACCATATACTTTTATAAATTTTGATGATAGTTAACATGGCCTGTGTCCATCATTGTAAGATCATGTAGAAAACTTCCATTGCCCACTAAATACCTCCTGTTTGATCTATTCTATTCCTCCCTCTCCCTCCCCTTGGGGCCCATGGTAACCCCCCGGCTTCATTCCTTGGATGACAAGATTCATAGTTACATGCAACAACACTGAGGTCTTGACACTGGTTTGTCCTTCCCTATTAGGAATAGCCCATGGTCTCAAGAGACTCCTGCCTCTCTATTTGTGAACAAATCGGTCCTCCCAAAGTATGGGAGTCCAACTACTTCGCTCATTATGTGGGTCTCCACCCACTGATACAACCCATTATGACAAAATGATCACTCACACCCTCCCCAGAAGCCTGCTCCAGTGTGCCCTGTCCTGAATGCCCCCTATCCAACACCCTAAACCAGAAACCCTTCCTTGTCATATTGACATAAGAGCATTCCCAACTTTGTACTTTCAACCACATACCCGCAAATCCCCAGTGTTCACCTTGTTCCTCTCCCAACCCTTCCCCCTTGACCTCCCAAACAACCCTCCTCAATCTACTCACAGTCAAACCTGCACCACCCAACCCAATAATATCACTACCTTCCTATCATATGCTTCCAATATGCAACTATGCACTTTCACTTTACCATAGATTATGTCTGTATGGGTGTTGGCTCACAACCTTCTTCTCCCTTTCTATTTCCTGTAAATCTACCTTCCAGACAATACCTCTCTGAGTCTGCTCAATTTGCTTAATTCATATCAGTGAGGTCATGTAAGATTAATCCTTCAGTGCCTGGCTTGCTTCACTCAACATAAGATCCTCAAGATTCATACATATTATCCCTTGTGTTAATACTGTATTCCTTCTTACAGCTGTGTAATATTCCATTGTATGTATATATCACAATTTGTTTGTCCATTCATATGATGAATGGCATTTGGGTTGGTTCCAACTTTTGGCAATAATGAATAAGGCCTCTATGAACATTGGTGTGCATATATCTGCTCATGGCCTTGCTTTCAGTTCTTCTGGGTATAAATCCAGCAGTGGAATTGCTAGATCATATGGCAGTTCTACAGTTAGTTTTCTGAGGAGCCGCCAAACTGTCCTCCACAATGGCTGTACCATTCTACATTCCCACCAGCAGCGGATGAGGGTTCCCATTCCTCCACATCCTCTCCAACACTTGTAGTCCTCTGTTTTTCTAATAGCTGCCAGTTTAATGGGTGTAAGATGATATCACATTGTAGTTTTGATTTGCATTTCCTTAATAGCTAGTGATGTTGAGCATCTTTTCATGTGCTTTTAGTCATTTGTATTTCTTCTTTAGAGAAGTGTCTATTCAAATCATTTGCCCAGTTTTAAAATAGGTTGTTTATCCTTTTATTTCCCAGGGTCAGTATTTCTTTATATATGCAGGGCATTAGGTCCCTATCAGATATATGGTTACCAAATATTTTCTCCCATTGAGTAGGCTACTTTTTCACTTTCTTGACAAACTCCGTGGAGGTACAAAAGTTTAATTTTGAGGTGCTCCCATTTATATATTTTTTTCTTTCACTGCCTGTGCTTTGGTTGTGAGGTTCATGAAGCCATTTCCTAATACAAGATCCTGTAGATGCTTCCCTACATTATCTTCCAAGGTCTTTATGGTCTTGGCTCTTATATTTAAATCTTTGATCCATCTTGAGTTAATTTTTGTATGAGGTGTGAGATGGTGTTCCTCTCATTCTTGTGGATATGGATATCCAGTTCCCCAAGCACCATTTGTTGAAGAGGCCATTCTCTCCTAGTTGAATGGGCTTGGTGGCCTTGTCAAATATCAGTTGAATATATATGCAAGGATCTATATCAGAACTCTCCATCTGGTTCCATCAGTCAATATGTCTATCCTTTTGCCAATACCATGCAGTTTTGACCACTGTAACTTTGTAGTATGTTTTAAAGTCAGGTAGTGTGATTCCTCCAATTTCATTTTTCTTTTTCAATATGCCTTTGGCTATTCAGGGCTTCTTACCCTTCCAAATAAATTTCATAGTTAGTTTTTCCAATTCAATAAAAAATGCTGTGCTGATTTTTAATGGGATTGCATTAAATCTGTAGATCAGTTTCAGTAGGATAGACATGTTAATGATCTTTAGTCTTCCTATCCATGAACAGGGAATATTCTTCCATTTATTTAAGTCTTCTTTGATTTCCTTTAACAGTGTTGTGTAGTTTTCTTTGTAATAGTCATTTAAATCTTTAGTTAAATTTATTCCTAGGTATTTGATTCTTTTAGTTGCTATTGTAAATGGGATTTTTTTCTTGATTTCTTCCTCAGATTGCTCATTATTAGTGTACAGAAATGCTATTGAATTTAACACATTGATCTTATAGCCTGTGACATTACTGAACTCATTTAAAAGCTCTAGAAGCTTTGTTGTAAATTTCTCAGGGCTTTTTATGTATAGGATCATGTCATCTGCAAACAGTGAAATTTTTACTTCTTCCTTTCCAATTTGGATGCCTTTTATATCTTTTTCTTCTCAAAGTACTGAAGCAAGTATTTCTAACACAATGTTAAGAAGGAGTGGTGAAAGTGTCTTATTCCTGATCTTAGAGGGCAAGCTTTTAAGAATTCTCCATTGAATATGTTAGCTGTGCATTTTTCAGATATACCCTTTATCATGTTGAGGAAGTTTCTTTCTATTCCTATCTTTTGTAGAGTTTTTATCAGGAAAGGGTGTTGTTTTTTGTGGAATGTTTTTTTCTGCATCTATAGAGATGACCATTTGATTTTTTTATTTCAATCCGTTTATGTGGTATATTACATTCATTGATTTTCTTATGTTGAACCATCCTTGCAGTCCAGGGGTGAAACCCTGTTAGTCATGTTGTATAATTCATTTGATGTGTTGTTGAATATGATTAGCAAGTATTTTGTTGAGGATTTTAGAATCTAAGTTCATTAGAGAGATCAGTCTATAGTTTTCTTTTCTTGTGGCATCTTTGTTTGGCTTTGGTATTAGGGTGATGTTGGCATCATAGAATGAGTTAGGCAATGTTCCCTCCACTTCTATTTTTTGGAAGAGTTTAAGGAGGACTGGCGTTAATTCTTACTGGAATGTTTGGTAGAATTCATATGTGAAACCATCTGCTCTTCTTAGTTGGGAGGTTTTTGATGACTAATTAAATCTCATTACTTGTGATTGGTCTTTTGAGTTCATCAATTTCTTCTTTTGTCAGTGTAGGCTGTTTGTGTGATTCTAGGAATTTGTTCTTTTCCTCTAAATTATCAATCTTGTTGGCATATAATTTTTCAAAATATCCTCTTTTTTTTCTGTGTGGTCAGTGTTGATATCCCCTTTTCTTATGTTATGTATTTGCATCTTCTCTTTTTTCCTTTGTTAGTTTAGCTAAGGGTTTGTCAATTTTATTAATATTCTCAAAGAACCAGCTTTTGGTTTTGTTTATTTTTTCTAGTGTTTTCTTATTTTCAGTTTCATTTAGTTCTGCTCTAATCTTTGTTATTTCTTTTTTTCTACTTCCTTTGGGGTTAGTTTATTATTCTTTTTCTAATTCCTCCATGTGTGCAGTTAGCATTGATTTTAGTATTTTCTTCTTTTTTAATATAGGCATTTATAGCTATGAATTTCCCTCTTGGTGCAGCTTTTGCTACATCCCATAGGTTTTGATACATTGTGTTGTCCTTTTCATTTGTTTCAAGGTAGTTACTGATTTCTTTTGAGATTTCTTCCTTGACCTACTGTTTGTCTAACAATGTGTTGTTTAACTTCCACATCTTTGTGCCTAATCTGGTTCTCTGCTCCTTACTGATTTCCAGCTTCATTCCATTGTGGTCAGAGAAATTATTTTGCATAATTTCAGTCTTTCTGAATTCATTGAGAGTTGTTCTGTGGCCTAGCATGTGGTGTATCCTTGAGAATTATCCATGTGCACTCTAGAAGAATGTATATCCCACATTATTTGGTGTAATGTTCTGTGTATTTCTATTAGGTCCAGGTCTTCTAATGTATTATTCAAAGTCTTTGTTTCTTTATTGATTCTCTGTTGAAATGTTCTGTCTAATGGTGATAATAGTGTATTAAATTCCCCCACTATAATTGTAAAGACATCTATTTCTCCGGTTATTTTTTCCAGTGTTTTCCTCATGTATTTTGAGGCACTCTAGTTAGATGCATGAATGTTTATGATTGTTCTTTCTTCTTGATAGATTATTTCTTTTATTAATATATAGTGTCCTTTTTCGTCTCTTACAATAGTTTTGCATTTAAAGTCTATTTTGGGGAAGCGGCTGTGGCTCAATCAGTAGGACTCTCGTTTACCATATGGGAGGCCCCGGGTTCAGTTCCCGGGGCCTCCTGGTGAAGGCAAGCCCGCCCGCACAGCGTGGTTAGCTGACCCAGCGAGCACAAGCAGCAAGGGGGGGATAAATGAATAAATAAATAAAATCTTTAAAAAAAATAAATAAATAAAAAATAAAGTCTATTTTGTCCAATATTAATATGGCTACTCCTGCCTATTTTTGGTTATTGTTTGCTTGTAAAATTGTTTTCCACCCATTCACTTTCAGCCTCCTTGCATCCCTCGGTTTAAGGTGGGTTTCTTGTTGACAGTATATACATGAGTCATATTTCCTTATCCATTCTGCCAATCTGTGTCTCTTGATTGGTGACTTTAATCCATTAACATTCGATGTTATTACTGTCAGTGAATGACTTACATTAGTCATCGTTTATTTAGGTTTATTTATGCCATATGTTGTTTTAATTTCTCTTTTATCTTTTTAGTTGTTCTTATATTCTTGTCCAACTCTGTCTTTCCTGTTTTTTCCTTTTGACTGGCAGAATTACCTTTACTATTTCTTGAATTGCAGGTTTCATATTGACATATTCCCTTAACTTCTGTTTATCTGTGGATATTTTGAACTCTCCCTCATTTTTGAATGCCATCTTTGCTGGATAGAGAATTCTTGGCTGGAAGTATTTTTCTTTTAGCATGTTAGCTATATCATACCACTGCCTTCTTGTGTCCATGGTTTCAGATGAGAAATCAGCACTTAAATCTTATTGAGTTTCCCTTGTATGTGATGGTTCTCTTTTCTCTTGCTGCTTTCAGTATTCTCTCTTTGTCTTGAGCATTGGACAGTTTGACAAGTAGATGTCTTGGAGTAGGACTGTTAGGATTTATATTGTTTGGGGTGTGCTGTGCTTCCTGGACATGTATGTCCATCTCCCTCAATAGGGTTGGGAAGTTTTCAGCCATTATTTACTCCAACAGTCCTTCTGTCCCCTTTCCCTTCTCTTCTCCCACTGGGATGCCTATAATATGTATGTTTGTGCGTTTTGTGTTGTCATTCAAATCCCTAAGTCCCTGCTGAATTTTTTCCATCTTTTTATCTTCTGTTCTACTATCTATTTGATTTCAGATGTACTGTCTTCCACATCGCTGATTCTTTCCTCCACCTATTGAAATCTGCTGTTGTGTGCTTCCAGTGTATTTTTTATTTTTTGGATTGTGCCATTCATCACCATTATATTCGTTATCTTTTTATGTATTTTTATAATTTCATCAGTATGTTCTCCCAGTGTCTTCTTAATATCCTTAATCTCTTCCTTCACTTCATTAAGTTGATTCATAATATTTGTTTGGACATCATTGATTAGTTGTTCCATGTTCTGCATTTCCTTCTGTTTTTCAGTTGGTTCGTTGGACTGGGCCATGTCTTTCTGTTTCTTAGTATGTCTTGTAATTTTTTGTTGATGTCTAGGTATCTGTTTCTCTTGATGGATTTATTCAGTTGATTCGCTTCTCCCCTTATTCTATCATTTATTTTGTTGTTGTCTTGTATGTGTTTTACTTTGACACTTCATTTCTCTTATTCTATTTCCTTGTTGTTTTCTATGTTCCCTTGAAAGAAAAAACTTAGGGCCAGAGAAAAGGAAAGAGATAGGAAGATAAAAAGAATAATAGCAATAATAATAATAAAAGTAGGAGAGGAACTGTACAAGACCTAGGAAATTGAAAAATTAACATGAGTAAGGAGCACAGAGGAATAAGATTAGAAAAGTGCGATAGAAACATGAAGCAAGAAACAGAATAAAGAACAATATATAGAACAACTTAAAAGGCTGGAATGGCAAGAAAAGGGAAAAAAGAGAAAAGAGAGGAAAAAAAGTAAGTAAAAGAAAAAAGGAGAGAAATTAAACAAGAAAAATTGGAGACCAAATAAAAGAGGTGGAATGAAAGAACAACAGAAAACAGAAGATATAAAGATGAAGGAGTGAAAAGAATTAGCGTAGGTAGAGCGAATCAGTAAACAAAAATAAATGTGGAAAAACAGCCTTCTCTCTTGGACTCCTAAGGATCTTCTCAGGCTGCTTGTGTTCATCAATCACTCATACTGCAACCTTCCCCTGGAAGTTTGGAACTGGGTTTTAGTGAGTAAAATAAGGGAAAATTTTAAAAAGGAACTTTTTTTTTTAATATTTTGAAAAAAATAAGAGATCCAAGAAAAGCTAATACAAAGAGAATGTCTATATGTTCCCTGTCATAAAGTTTCAGCTGGATGCCTCATAACCTGGTGGATCACTTCTCAAGAAAGAGCCATGAATCAAACCAGGGACCTTGTATATGCTAGGCAGGAATTCTTCCACTTAGCTATTCTCCCTCCTTAGGTTAATTAGCCTTTCAGAATGCTATCCATCCCTTTTCCCTCAGGCAGGTTAGATTCCCTGCAGCCTGCCAGAGTCCTGCTGATCAGCCACCTGTCTCTGCCTCCTCTCTGATATAATTCCTCTCCTTACCTAGGAGGCTGGGTATGACTGCCTGCCTGAGGAGATCTCCCTCCCATCTCCCTATTGAGATGAGGTCCCTTCTGATATGCAAGGGGGACCCAGCTGGCTAAACTCACTGCAAAGGAATCACTTTCCACCTTCCCAGACCCCTCTTCCTCACAGGGAATCTGCCATCACATTCCTATTTGGAGCAGGGAATCAGGGGCTCTACCTAGTCTATCCACCTTGAGGGCAGGATATGCGGTCCACTTCCAGACACCGAGGAAGCAACCCACAATTTTCCCCTAGCTTCCCTATTTGTTCAGTACTCTTCTAGATGCTTCAGAGAACCTTCCCATTCTATATATATCCAAAGGAGCTGGAATAGAGGAAGACATCCACTCTCCTTTCAGTTAGAAACAATTTAGCAGGAGTTTTACCCTTGCTCATTACCTCGGGAGTTGGGGAGGGTAGCCCTTCCGGGCAGCTAGGAGGTTTAATAAATTACGCTTTCTTGTTTTGGTTTCTTCATCTCTTTAACCCTCACTCTTCTGGGAGTTGTAGAGCAGTGTCCTGGTTTGCTGTACCCCAAAGCAGGTCCCCAAGGAAGCCTCTGGCTCTTCGTTTGTTGTTTTAGTGAGAGCCAAGCCTTATCTGCCTAACCCGTCAGCCATGTTCCCCAGCTTTCTTGAAATTCTATTATGTTAAGAAGTTTTTAGAACTTGATATAAAAAAAAATATAACACCCCAATATGAAAAATGGCAAAGAATTTAAGTGGAAAATCTACAAAAGAAGAATACAAAAACATTCAACTGTGCTAATAATGAAAGGAATGAAAATTTCTTGGTTGATAGCACCAGGAATGTAGAAATGAAATGGAATAGTACAGAGTCCTTTACTATTCAGGGATGAAAGCAGAATAACCTTAGTTGTAGAATGGCTTTAGATTTCAAATTCAATAATTTTGACAAATAGGCATAGATTAAGATTTTCAGGTTGGTAAGGGTATGGCAGAAAGGTATTCTTCAGAGTTTTGGGAGGGCTATTTATGAATATTGTTATAGGTTGAATTTATTCCCCTAAAATAGATATGTTGAAGTCCTAATATATCTCAGAATGAGATACCTTATTTGGAAATATGGTCTTTTCAGATGGAACAAATTAGTCAAAATAAGCCCAAAATGGATTAGAGTGAGATCTAATCCAATATGACTGGTGTCCTTATAACAATGAGAGGAGGCACAGAGAGAGACACAGGGGAGAAAGATATGTGATGACTGAGACAGAGAGTGAAGTCCAAGGATTGCTGGCAAACCACCAGAAGCTAGGAAAAGCAAGGGTTCTCCCTTACAGCTTTTGAACCTCTAGTCTCCAGATGTATGAAAGAATAAACTTCTGTTGTTTAAAGACACCCAGCTTGTGGTACTTCTTTATGGCCGCCCTAGGAATCCAAGACAGCGCTATACCAAAGCCTTAAAAGTATGCCCACAATTGTGTACCACAACTTCTAGGGAGTTTATTCTAAGCAAATCTTAAGTGAATAACAACGAGAGAAGCTGCAAAATTTATGTATATAGCTGTTCATAATACTAAAATTTAAAAAGAAAACAACTTATGGTGTAAAATAAGGGCTTGGTTAGATTATGGTGCATTCATTTAATAGAATGCCATGCAACCATTCAAAGTTATGTTTATAAAGAAATATAGTGCCATGAGAACATGTTCACAATATATTTAAAAGTAATTATCAAAATAGTATGAAGAGTATGATCATATTTTTATGAAATATGTATGTAAATAAATATACAAATACAGATATGAATACAAAAGAACTTGAATGATATATGTCAAAATATTTATAATGATCTGGATGATGATATTGTGATTTTCATTTTCTAAGCTTTTAATGCTGTTTTTTCTGTTTTCCAAGTTTTCTAAACTAAATAAATGTAATAAGATGTTAACACAGAAGTTTCAACTAAGGTACCAAGATGCAAGAGATTTACATACCAAAGTAAGATGTGAGGCAAAGATGCAAATTTCCAAAGGATATATCTAGCAGTTGATTCTATAACTCTTAAGCTTCTCACTAATAATGAGTATAAAGAAGGGTTGGGTGTAGGGATTTGGAGGAAATCTGAAAGATTGGTAAGGAGGCTTTCTTTGGAGAGAGCTGCACCATGAGACCCCTTTAATGGGGCTTCCTTCTCTTATTAGGCAATTGAGAGTGGATCCAATTCATAGCTTGATATGTGTCCCTTATAGTTCAGGGAGGACAATAAACTTGTGTTTGACTCTCATCTGGAAAAATTTAAAGACAGAGACACATTGGCAAACTTCTTGATGATGGGATCAAAGCATAATTTGTTGTAATGAACAACTTGAACTCCTAAAATTTGTTGGGACAATGGATGTATGAGTGTTTCTTTTAGACTAAATGTGGCCCTTGAGAGAAAGCAGACTTAAGCCATTTTAAATCTTGTCCAAGAAATTCTCTTGGAAGGGTCTTCATCAGAAATAGTCTGTGTCAAGTGAACCTCTGGAAAACAGGACTGAGATGGGAGCCACCAGCAGGAGGAAAAAGCATTGCCTCCCTCATAGGACATAAGTCACGAATCCTTTAAAGAGGCTCCCAAAGGGGAGAAAAGAGGAGATAGAGTCCATATTAAACACCTACCAAGCCCAAAGAATGCAAAATTATCTAAAGGCAGTACCCATCAAGTAAGAACTTTTCTGACTTTTCTGTCCCTCTTATTTCTACTCAATCTACTTCCTCTCCCATCACATCAATCATGGTAAGGATAGAAAACACAGTTAACAAGATAAAAAATCCTAACTTGGGAAAGGAGGGAGAAGGGCGACACTTCCCTTTCCCTGCCTTCCTGCCTGAAGAAAGCTAAAAGCCTGAAGAATGCTACCAGCTGGGGTAGTAGAAATACTTTAACTTTAAATCAAGATCAGAGTTCTGATTATTACATGGGACATGAGATATTTATTTCTGAATTGAAGCTGTGGTTATGACATCAAGATTTAAAAAAATATTTTTTTAATTTAACTGCAATCATTGAATATATTTTAAAGAGACAGTGGAAGATAAAATATAAAGATGCTTTTGAGCACATCCAAAGAATCCTGCCTGTTCAATGTACCAGTTACATGAGTATTGTTTTATGATTGGAAAAGAAAACTAATCAATATTAAATGTCTAATATCAATATAATGAATATTTTCATATCTTTTATAAATCCTAATTGAACACACTGTTTACTATCAAATAATGTCTTTATATGAGGATTTATGTGATAAATTATTCCAAGAATAATTTATACTTCCCTAAATTAGATTTTCAGACAAATATATATGTATATATTTTTAATTAACAATAAAAATCATATTACTTTTATGCCACCAAATATGTTATCCCAACCAACCACATGCCAGATATGTGCTAATGATAACAAAATAGATACTGCTCCTAACCCACTGAGCTCAATGGCTAGTAGGGGAGACAGTTATACATAAATGAATATGGAATTATAAATTTTGATAAGAACCGTAAGGAAAGTACTATGGAAGAATACAATAGGGGATGGCAATTTAGATCAATAAATTTAGGGAATATCCTTCTGAGGAAGTAATATTTAAGCCAGGACCTGGAAGATTGGTAGGAGTTAACAAGCAAGGCAAAGAATAGGAGAAAAGACTCTTGGCAGCAAGAACAGAATGTCCCAAGGCCATGAGGAAGGAAAGCCCTTGGTGTGGTCAAGGAAATGTGGCTGGAGTGTAAAGAATGAAAGAAAAAGTAATCATAGAGGAGTCTGGAGAAACAGGCTGATCAGGCAGGGCTTTGCAGAATCCACAGTTCAGGGAAGCCATCAAAGGATGTTAAGAAAGAAAAAGACATAGCTTGCTTTGTGTTTTTTTAAAATATCACTTTGCCTGCTGTGTACAGAATGGATTCAAGGTGAGCAAGAACAAAAGAGGGAAGACTAGCTAGATAGCTATTATAATAGTCCAGGAAGGGAAAATGGTGTCTAGTGGAGGGGGGCAGGGAAGTGGAGAGGACTAGGTGGATTTAGAGTTTTATTTTGTCAGGCCACAGTAATGGATTAGATTTGAAGAATGGAGTGAGAAGGAAATATTGAGGATGAGTCCCAGAGTTAAAAATTGTTACTTCCCCTTCACTGCCCTCAAACCCTGTCCCACCTCACAACCTCCCCCTCCAACCTGCCACCCATTTATACTTTTTTCAGCTAAGATGGTGTGAGGCAAAAAGACAGGTTCTCCCCACAGCCCTGGAATTTAGCCAGAGGTCCACACTGAGAGAGTGAAAAACCGAAGGAAAAAAAAAGACCATGGCACTAAAACCATTAATAAGAAACTTAACCATTTGGCCATGTGACCAATTAGCAAGCCACAATTACAGGTCCTAATAACAGTTCTTATTAAACCAATATATTCTGTTTGACAACTGCATTTACAACAAAATTCATCATCCAAATATTAACATAATATTACATTTTAAATAAGATTTAAGTGTTAATGATCCTATTTTATCACCCAAACATTAAGTGGTAATGGGAGCATTTGTCTGGTATCCCAGTGGGCTCTTGCTTTAACTATTTCTAAAGTTAGTCTACCCATTTAATCACTGCTATATGGCCCAAACTCAAATGATGCCCTAGTGCCAGAAAGTGCATAGATCCATAAAACACACAGACAAGTACAACAGAATGTCTTGGGAATGGGCTCTGAAGCATCAACAGAGAAATCTGCATTTTAGCAGAACTAAACTTAAATTACTATTTTAAAAAAGAAAATAAATAAATGACTCTGGTTTCTAGCATGAAAACTGGGTAGAAGGAATTAGCATATAGCAACAACAAAAGTGGGAAGTTTCAAGGGGATAAGCAAGTTTCAGAGATGTTAGGTTTGAGATTCCTGTGAGATATCTGGGTGGCAATATCAAGTTAACAGTTGTGTGTGTGTGTGTGTGTGTGTGTATGGATCTGAAGCTTAGAAGAGTGGTCTAAGCTAGAGATATTTTTTAAATGCCTCAACTGTGAAATATAAATGATATGTGAAAACTTCTTAGAGGATAAGACTTCCTAAGAAAGCAAGCATAAAGAGATCCCAAGAGAAAGCCTAGAACCAAGTCCTAAGAACTCCTACATTGAGAGACCCGAGTGAAGGAAAGCATGCAAAAGACACTGAGGAATAGTGGCCTGAGAGAGAGGAAAAGAACAGGAATGTGATATCATGAAATCTGTTGATGGTTGAAACATATCCACCATAAAGACTGTTCAACTCTTCATCTGCATTCCTGTGGGTGTAAACTCATTTGTAATAAGATCTTTGAAGGTCTTATTGTGAGTTAAGGTATAGATTCACTTGTGAATAGGCTCTTTGAAGATCCTATTTAGATGAGGCCAAATTGAATCAGGGCTGGCCTCAATCCACGTGACTCACAAGTTAGAGGATATTTGGACACAGTGTCAGAGAAAGCCACAGGAGGAGACCAAAGAGACAAATCACCATATGACAGAGGCAGAAGTGCAAGGCAAAGAACCAAAGATTGTGGCAAGCCAGCAACTCAATGCTACAGACACTAGGGGAAAACATGACCTGTTGAGACCTTGATTTTGTACTTCTAGCCTCCAAGACAGTGAGACAATAAAGTCCTATTGTTAAAGGCAATCCACTATATAGTATTTGTCATAGCAGCCCTGGCAAACTAAGATAAAACCCAAGAGGTAAACAATTTGCTCCCTATATGCTCCTAGGAAGCTTACTTAGTTCTCAATTGCAGTAGCTAATTCACGTTACATTTGGCATATTCTGGGTACGAATATTTCTGTACTCTCTGCTGTCCTTTAGATCTTCATGTTTCACTAACTTTACCTGCTCATTCCATGGTTGTGTTGCAAGGACTTGGTCTATTGCTCAGGAAAGCAAAAGAAAATGAGATCCAAGAGGCTGCCAGTTGGTCTAAGAGAAAGGTCACATCCATATCATCTATTTTCAAATAACTTTTGAAATAATACAGACCCCCAGGTTTAACTTTTTTTAACTTCTTTGTTTGAGGGGCTGGTCATGGGGAAGAGGGACTAAAAGACAGATGTTAGAAAGCAAAGACTAAATAACAAATGACAATCAGTTTGGAGTGACAAACTCTCATCACTAGATCCTTAACTAGACTTTCAAATCTTCAGGTGCTCCAATGGCTATTTTGCAAAAGAATGATTTCAACTTGGAGCACAATTTGAGATCAGTCAAATAATTTAGAGCACCTCTACTTGCTACAGGAAATTTATAAAACAAAAAGGAAGGTATGGGTTCATAATTCCACAGTCTCCTTTTAAAAGAGAGCTAGACCATTCAGATCATTTCCAAAAAGGTCTTGAAATATTTTCAAAGGCAAAAAAGATTATAGTGACTGTAATGTTTATGTGACATTCCTTGTAGCTAGTATGTTGGTGACAGGTCAAATATGGAATTGAGTTATTATATAAAATACATACCTTTAATAATATGTTGGAGATTTGTGTTTACAATATTTATATACATAAAATATTACATACATAGAACTTGGACAAATAATATTTTCTACTTTTTTAGATGTTGTATTTTTTCAAAGATTATATCCATGGTTTATTTAATTATAAATCTTAAATCAGGAATGCATATTCTAATTATAATACTGTTATTCTTGAAAAAAAAAAAGGAGTGGTTAATAATACAGATTTTAGAATTAAATCTGCATTTGAAACTAGATTCTACAACTTACTGGTTATATGACCTTGGGCAAGTTACCCAGTCTCTCTATGTCTTAAATTCTTCATCCATAAAATCAGAAAAATAACAGCATGTACTTCACACAGTTGTTGTAAGGAGTAAATGAAGTATGACTCATTTAACTGCTCAACTTATATTCTTAATCACTGCACTTTACTGCCTTTCTAGGATACCTCCTAAAACAAACGTCCATACATATGTTATAAATGATCTTGGACAGTAGAGTAGACTGGGTGAGGAAGTAGAGCCTAGATTATTGTCACTGCTGACAGCAAATCATGTTTTGATGTCAATAATAGGAGGTCCATTGGGGAAAAAAACAGTTATTCAGGTGGAGAAAATCCTTTATTTTTCTTGGTCAGAGTTTGAGCTAGAAAGAAAATTGATGTAGTGTTGATAGTCATTCCCAAGACCAAGAGAGAAATGCTCTCACCTGCCCAGGTTTTCATTACTGAACACTACATCACTGGAGAAAATTTCCACCTTCTTCTCTCATTCTTTTCTTTTTGTCAGTAACATATCTTTGAAAAGAGATAGAGTCAGTCCTGAGCAGCACTGAAGGATATATATGGGCATTGTTCCAAGAATTTGAATATAGCATCTAAATGGCTATGCACACAGAATAAGAAAAATAAAAATATAATAAATAATGTAGCTTAACTACCAGAAGTTTTACAAACACAAACTAAAAATTTTATTACTCCAGTTTTAGTGATAAGTGATTGAAGATTCAGAAAGATTAATCTAAGACTTACAACTAGTAAACAATAGAGCTGAGATTTGTACCCAAGTACTCCTCATCTTGGGAGATTGAATTAGTACCTCCCAATTTTTTACCCCTTCTTGTATCCATACCCTTTGTTTGTATCTTTGTAGTTTCTCCCACTGTAGAGATGGTATATATTTTCCGACCTCTTCAATTGGGTTTAGCCAGATGAATTTTTTTTTTTTTCGGTCAACAGAATGAGCGTGAAGTAATGGTGTGCCAACATCAATCTTATGCCCTCAGAGGCCTTGTATATTCTCCACTTGCCTTGTTGAACTTCTGCCATAAGCATGAGCATCATATGCTAGCTCACTGGTCCCAAGAAAGAACGAAAGATGTGGAACAGAGCCACCTCAGCCAAGCTCAGCTACCTAAGCACCAAACTAAAGCTGATCTAGACATGAGAGTTACCATATTAAATCATTGTTAGCCACTGAATTTGGGGAGAGTCTGTTTTTCAGCAATAGCTAACCAATACACCTGATATCAACAGATTGAACTTGACATTTTTCAAGTCACTCTCATTAGACAGTCCTGTTTCTGCAGTCCTGAGGAGACCAATTCAAAAGATGAACTGAAAATGCCAGTTTTGAGAAAGTTATTAAAGGTATTGCTGAGAAGCCAAGAATTCTCCTTGGGGTATTTGATGTCTTATATCTGAGGAGGAGAGGAACCATGTAATCTAGTTATGTTATTTCCTTTCTATTAATGTGGGCCCTACTAAGCAATACCAGAAGGAGATGTTAAGTTAGTGGAATGATTTTTTCCCCTATTCCAAATCAGAGGCATCTAAGGAGGTAAATTCTACTGTGCTCACTTTTAAACTTCTGCTTAAATTGCATAATAATGCAATACTTGTTTTCAATAAGTGAGATGATTTGTTTTGTTCATTTTTCAAAAGCAATATTCATGTTATTTGTGTGAAGCCAAAAGGCAGAAGATTCCCACCTATTCCTGATTTTCCCAGACTCAACTTTGGCCTCAGTTTCCCTCACCTCAATAGCTTTATTTTGTCCCCTGCTCAACTGTGCTTCATCAGCATTCACCAAGCCCAGCCACAAACGGCTTTCCTGAATGTCCCATTTTTTATTTTCTCTTATTCTGAGCCACTTATGACTATCAATTACAATTTTCTGAAGCAGACCAGGTCTTCATTATTTATGGGAATCTGTTATTTATGAAGTAGTCTCTTGAACATAGATGTCACCTCTAAAATATTAAATAAAATCATGGTGGCTTTCCATCAGTAGCAATCTGAGCTAGATGCAAAGCCATTCATTCAAAGTAATGGTTACATCATTCTTTATTAAGTCCCCAAGTGGCTGTCTCCTTCTATGTTTACCCTTCTCTATCATTCACTATATACTCTGTTTTTTCAGATTTTCAACAAAAGTGAAGTGAAAAACTAGGATAATGAGGTCTGGGGACAAAAAGAAGCACTGGTTCTTCTTCAGAAAAGATATCACAAGATGGATGATATATAATTAATCTTCAGGTATGTGTTTATTTTTATTTCTTAATTTAACTTGTTTGCAATGTTTCCATGTGTGCATGTGCTAAACACATATATATGTTTTGCTATCCCAAATACATTGTGGGCTTCCTAAGGATAAGGACTATGACTGCTTCTTTGTGACCCTAGTGCCCATCAGTGCCAGGAACATAATAGATGTCCAATAAACATGTGGTAAATGAATGAATAAATCCTCATTTTGAATTGCTCAGTGTTCAACAGAAACAATTCTCTGAGTATACATCTTTCATTTTAATTCTCTTCAGTTGTGACTACCAAGTGAAACAACTGGCAAAGGCACCCAGCACAATACCTGACTTGTAGGGCTGCTTTGTTGTCCAATGATTCTTACTGCTGGGTCACTACAACACTCTCAAAGGGGTAAGTGTCGCCCATTGCAGTAAAACAATAATAGAAAACACCCATCCTTACGTGCCCTATTAATTGCAAAATAAGCAGCTCTCCAGTGGTTGTAAAACCCTTCCTTTCATGACCTTTTCCTCTCCCTCTTTAACCCCCAGCCACAAAAACAATCAGGAGTTGTTTGGTAATGTTTACATTACGTAACTTTCTCATTCACAATTTGGCTCCATGCATGATCTTCAGAGAAGAAATTAAGAAACCAATGTCAGGTCTTTCTGGTTCAGTGTCATGTTCCTATGCCCACCCTAAAAGAATGATTCTCTAAAGCCTTGTTCAGGCACCCTATGCTAGGAATACTTCAGTCACCTCCCAGTCTCTCTCTTCCAAGTTATCCTCATTCCATTCCATTTCCCATATTGTACCAGAGTAACCTTTTTCTTTATGATTGCTATTCAAATATTTGAAGACTGCTTCCTGTCTCTTACTATGTCTTCTCCCCAATTCCTTCTGCTATTCCTAAAACATAACTTCTAGACACAACAGCATTTCTTCTGCCCATGTCCCTCTTAACAATGTAATTGGAAAGGAAAGCACCCCACTAATTTAATTTTATAACAGATGATAATTAGAAAGCACCTTGAAATTTTCAATATATGGGAGATGTTAAAGATATAAAGCATTTTCTTGAATAGCATCTGTGTATAATAGCATATGTACATGTATATTTTTATCTATTTTTTGTTAATGGATGTGGATTGTCTTTGCCCAACTCCCCTTACTGCCTATCTAATAGAGGTCACCCAGATTAGGGAGAATCGCCCTGTTCCTCAGTTCCTCACCAAGCTGGTTTTCTATAGTACTCTACCTCCCCTAGAGACAGTGTTTAGTCCGGTCTCATGACCCAAACCATGTTCTTTCAAAGCTTTCCTCTTTCACGATAAAACTTTTCATTGACACACAGAGAAATCAGATCCTCAATAAAATAATATGGAGTCAACAGGTGAGAGAAGTGGAGCTGTAGAGAAAGCCATTCCCAATCTGCTCACCTAAACTGATTCAAACTGAGTTTCAGTCTTTTGCACTGAGTCATACCTGACGTGATGGTCTTTGCCTATTTTTTCTAGTATTTGGTATTTTCTGGTTTACATCAGTCTCTTAGTTTCCATTTTAGATATCATACCTTGCTTTGTCCTTAGTCCTGATAATTTTATGTCCTCTTAAAAATAATTACCTGCCTCTGACTTCCTCACCAGTCATTCATTTCTCAATCCACTATAATCTAGCCATTAATCCTCATCATTGAAGCTGTTGTTATCAAAGTTACAAGTGACATAATTGCTAAATCCATTTTTAAATTTTAATATATTTGACACGCATGAACTCTCAATTCTTAAAATTTCTTCTAGGTTTGGGGCTGTCGTCTCTTAGATTTTCCTTTTCTTATGCTAATCACCCCTTCTCAGTTTCTTTCACATTTGCTTTCCTTCATCTATCTATACAGTCTCTTGTTCCCCAAGTTTCATCAAGTCTTTGTCCTCTCATCTATTTACATTTTGAACACCCTAGGTGATGTCCTCTGTTCCTTGAGGTTCAGCTTCCACTGTTGGCACTGATGACTACCATGTTGATGTCTCAAGGTCAGATCTTCCTGGGATGATCCAGATACACATATACTGCGAAATGCTGGAGTCTTAGCTAAATCTCAAACACCTGAATCTGAACTCATCCTTCTTTCACAGGACCAGTTCCTTCTCCTTCAGTCCCTACATCAGTGAATGACCGTTGCTCCCAGATAGTCACCATTTTTTTATTCTTCTCCATCATTCTTCATATCCAGTTAACAGCCAATTCTTACAGTTGCCATTTTCTTAATTTGGCTTTTCTTATTAAACCTTCATTTGAATCTTGGATTACTACAGTACTTTTTCCATCATTCTTACCTCCAGTTCATCCTCCTACTATCACCAGAATGATCTTTCTAAAACCCCAAATTAGCATTTAATCCCTAAATTAAAATCCTCATTGCATTCATGTAGAAATAAAATTCCTTGACATAAACTATAAGGCTTTTAATGATGTGATCTGGCCTACAACTCTGGCTTCTTCTCTTCCATCTTATAACTTTTAGTTCAGTCATACCAAACTGTTTGCAGTTCCCTGAGCATGAAAAATTTCTCACCTCTCTGCCTTTGCACAGGCTGTTGAATGTATCTGGAATGTTCTTTCCCTCATCTACCATTGTTTTCTTGGCAAAATCTCCTCACTTTGCTAAAATCTTCTTGGCCTGGAAACTATTCCTAACTATAGTCATTGTTATAAGACTAAGGTTCTCATAGTTCTTTGTGCATTCTAGTCTCAAACTTCATTGAATTGTCCTCTTTAAAGTTTCTTAATGGCAGGCATCATATCATATTTACTTTTGTGTTCCCAAAACCTGGTACCTCGTAGGTATTCCATAAAGATGAGTTAAATTATTTCTGTATTTATTTTAATCTTATTCAGAATGTAATCATTTACTATATTGTTAATGGATGAGATTGTATTGAAATGCAAATGTACAAGCCATAAAATGAATAAGAAATTTAATATTAATGCTATATATCAATAATTGTTTTAGTCTTCTCAAAAACTGCAAGAGTAAAATAGGAAAGAAAAAAAGTTTTATTTTCTTTTTTGAATAAACACTTGAAATTAACAAAAAATTAATTTTTTTTTTTAAAAAAAGAACCCACAATGTCTCCTATTGCCAAGAGCAGCAATTCTTAACTTTCTATGGAGGGATCTCCCCCCAAAAATTCATTGCATAAATTCACTAAACATCACACACACATTTAGATATTCTTTGGATCCCAGGATTAAGACCTTGTGACCTAGGAAAAAGTATTTCAACTTCTGACATCCAAGGTCTGTCACAATCTTTCCAAGCTGTCTCACCACCCCAAACTCTCTTGACTTAAATTTCAGATAAATTTAATACCCAGAATGCTTTTCCCATTCCCATTTCCATGTCTTGGAAAACTGGTCTGGAAGCCAGAAGTCCTAGATTCAATTAACCAAGGGACTTTATGAATCACCTCTCTGGACCTCAGTTTCCAGAAGTACAAATTGAGGGAGCCAATTTAGATCAGTGTTTCCCAAAGTATGATATGTGAACCACAAATTTTAGGTGGTATGCAGCCCATTGTATTTTATTTTAAGAAGTATGTGTTTATTTTGATGTGATTTGGAGGAAATATAGATGTAGACAGAATTTATAAAATACATATATTTCAATTTATAATATAAAAAGAATATATAATATGGCATATTTAAATTGTAATTCACAGGTATTATTTCTTAAGACAAAGATAAGTGCTAAAATCAAGTCAATCTAAAATCTATTTAAATATATATTAAGTAAATAATAGATGGTATAAAGATAGGGCAAAAATTAGCAAGATCATATGCAAATCTGAAGAAGGAAGCACTGGTCCTATTTATCTCCAAGGCCTGTCCCAGCTCTAGGACACCATTGTCTATTACCTTAGCCTCTATGTTCAAGGATAATTTTGCTCCCAGGGCTGAATATCTGCTGGCCTCCCAGAAATAATAAGGAAAGGGATCAAAAACCACCCTTTCTTTCTCAACAAGGGAAAAAATGTGAGCTCTTAAAGCATTTTTCAATTTCAGATGAAGACAAAGAGAAAAAATTTCAATGAGCTGCTCAAGATCCACCAGGAGAGTGTTGCTAGGAAAAGAACCCATATCTTGCTCCCTTGAGGACTGACATTGACAGTTTTGTTGGGACCAACTGATGGCATAGTTCTGACTCAAAACATAAATGAGCACAACTTTTTTTCTTAATGACTAACACACACACATTCAGATTCAGATAGAAACTGCAGCTGCTCCTTTCAACTACTCCAAATTTGATGAACAGATGGTAGGCTTCCTCTGGGAATGGAAAGATTTAGAGCCTCACAGATAGAAAATGCATAAACTTAGAACACCAGGAAGAAAGGGTGTTCTAACTACAAATGAATTTTTAAATTACCACAAAAAGGTCTGAGTTCAATATGGTACATATCTCTCCCCACTATGGGTATTTCTACTTAATGTACTGATGATTCAGAGGCCAGGTATCATTCAAACTGTATACAAATAGATAGGTGATGACTATTGCATTCAAAGAGATGGCAGGTTCTTCTGGATGAGTTTTCTTCTATAATTTCAAGATAACCTCCTAATATATTTATATAATACTATGTCTTGGGAATTGGGGCATTTTCCTTCCCTGATCACAAGCCAGAGACTTGTCTTATATTTTGTTATATCCTAATATAAAATTAAACTGAAACTGGGAAGCATTGGACATTAAATCTGAGGAGCCCCCAATAGTCCTAGATTGAAATAAACCTTTAAGAATCAAAAGAAGAAAGGAAAATAAAGGAAGCATATGGCGTACATTAAAACGCATCTAGCTAATGCCCTCGGGAGATAAACCCATTAACAGGAACATAAGGTGGCTCAGACATAGCAATAAGTGATAATGGAAGGACAATGAGCAAGTTGGCCACTGGTTCAGACAGAGCATATAGAGGACTCTTTAGGAGGCCTCTTCCAGACTATACTATCTCCTCCTCTTCTCCATGGAATGCTTCATTGTTTATAATTCTCATTTCTAAGGATAAAAAAACCAAGGTATATATTTTTTAAATATATTTTTTCTTTTTCTTTTTTTTTTTAAGATACTTAGATTACATAAATGTTACATAAAAAAACATAGGGGATTCCCATATGCCCCACTCCCTACCCCTCCCACATATTCCCACAATAACAACATCCTTCATTAGTGTGGTACACCCATTACAATTGATGAACACATTTTGGAGCATTGCCACTAAGCATGGATTATAGTTTATATTGTAGTTTACACTCTCTCCTGCACAGTTCTGTAGGTTATGGCAAGATATATAATGGCCTGTATCTGTCATTGCAATGTCATTCAGGACAATTCCCAGGTCCCAAAAATGCGCCCATATTACACCTGTTTTTCCCTCTCCCTTCACTCAGAACCTCCAATGGCCACTGCCTCCACATCAATGATATAAGTTCTTCCATTACTAGAATCACAGTAAATCTATAGTAGAAACCAGTAAGTCTACTTTAGGCCATAGTTCATTCCTCAATCCTAAAGATTCTAGGATTGTGATCCCCTTTCCATTTCTAATTGAAAGGGGGTTTTGATCCATAGGGCAGATGGATGGGACTATCTGCCAAGGCATAATTTTTTAACCAGTAAACTGGGAGTCAAGAGTGTTAGATTCCAGTCTTTAAACTACTATTAATCATCAGTTCCCCCTTGAAAACTCTGTCCTTCTGTTTCTTCATCTCCAAAGTGAAAGCCGGACAACCTGGTATTATGGATTGAATCATGTCCCCCACAAAGACATGCTCAACTCCTAACCCCCAGTCTTGCGGATGTGATCCATTTTTAAGTAGGATTTTTTAAGATGTTATTAGTTAAGGTGAGGCCAAACTGAATCAAGGTGGGTCATAATGCAATATGACTAGAATCCTTACAAGCAAAGGAAATTTGGACACAATCAGTAATAGGAGACAGGAGACAGACAGGGAGAGAGAGCGCCATGTGCGAGAGGCAGAGATTGAGTTACGGTTTACCAGCAAGCCACTACCAGAACACTACAGCCTTCAGAGAAAGCATGGCTTTGCCAGCACCTTGATTTTGGACTTCTAGCTTCCCAAACTGAGAGCCAATAAATACTTGCTGTTTAAGTCAACCAGTGTGTGACATTTGTCATAGCATCCACAGCAAACCAAGACGTGTATATATACAGATTCCTTTATTTAGAAAGCCTGATTTTAAACGTATATCAGCATATAACCCTGCGTTTTCATGGATTGCAAGGGCAAGGGACTAAAGCTTCATGCATGAGGTAGGAAAAAACATGATATTAACAAATCGTAACAAAAATGAAGTCTTTCTCAGTTTATTTTCCCTGAAGACACCAGAAGCTAAGAGACCATGAAGGCAGCTACCACCAGGAAGTCACTGAACACAAAGTTGAGAAGAGATGTGCAATAGCACACTTATATAGTATTTCCATCATACAGATGAGTTAGGTCTAAATAATCTCAAGAGCATAGACTATACTAAAATGTGATAAAATAATTAGGTAATGATGAGTTTTGAGTGTTTAATATGTATGTTTTCTTTTTCTTTTTTTTTTTTTTGTATGTTTTCAATATAATTTATTTAACTGTAAATTTATGGTTTTTTAATAATGCCTGTGTTTCAAACCCATTCACAGAATTATTGAAAATTTAAAATCAGCTCTCATGAGCTGTTATAAGCCAACTCCAGCACACTGCTGGATGTGCCTCATGTAGGGCCCTTTTCATTGAGTTAGCCTGGAACATGGGGACCCAAACCATCTGCTCCTAAGATTTCTCTCTCTCATTCGTAAGTTCAAAAGAGTTTTCCTTTTAATCGTGTTTTTGTTTCTGCCCCAAGGAAAATCTATGTTTTGGAATATAAATGACTGATTCTCTATTTCCACAGCAGTAATCTTCACTTTCAGAATTTTTTATTTACCTTTTTTCCCCTGAACCTGGGAAAACCTGTCATGTTTGATTCAGGTTTCTGCAGTATAAATTCTGCTATTGGCTGCTGTTGTAGTCTTAGTTTCCTTATTAACTTTTGGATCTTGTTATACTTTTAGTTTAGGTATTTCTGGAGGCACTTTAAGTTTTAAAATCATTGGTGAGTTTAAGAGTGATTTACTGTCTTAAACTCCAGAAATCACACCATGTAATTTATATCAAGGAACAAAAAAATAAATAAAACAGAGAAAAGCAGGAAAAGAAAAGAGGGGGTGGGTGGAGTCCAGTAAGTTCAATGTAAGTTTATTTACATATGAAACAAATTGCATAGTTATTATGAATGAACTGTTACTATCTCCCACACTAGCCATGTTTCACATCATTTCACAATTATCTAAAACTTGTTTCATCAACCTAATACCATTTATAAACATAAAAATGTTTACATTTCAAACTGATAAACTCAAGCTCTCTAACAAAATAATTTGACAATGCATCCTTTTTGCTTTACTTTGAATGGCAGAAAAACACAATAGAGGACTTTGTCACCTATAATAAAGAAGAGTGAATAAACTAATTTAATCTTAGTAGAGAACTTTACGTCCAGCTAATTAGTCAGCTAACAAAGCCTTTTTAAATTTTTTTTCTATTTTATTGATAAATATTAATAAAGCATAAATCCATCCAAAAATTACAATCAATGGTATTCAGTGTAATCACATATTTGTGCATTCATCACCCAAATCATTCCCAGACCACTTTCATAAAACCAGTCTTATATAAGCACTATCACCCATATTCGTGTTTTACATGAGGTTTTACTATCTTATACAGTCCCATGTTACAGTTTTTAGCTTTCCTTCTAGTAGCTTTGTTGTGGATTTTTCAGGAGATTCTAGATATAGGATCATATCATCAGCAAACAGGGAAAAGTTTACTTCTTCCTTTCCTATTTAGGTGCCTTTTATTTCTTTATCTAGCCTAATTGCTCTAGCTAGAAACTCTAGCACAGTGTTGAATAACAATGGTGACACTGGGCATCTTTGTCTTGTTCCTGATCTCAGTGGGAAAGCTTTCAGTATTTCACCATTGAGAACTATGCTAGCTGTAGGTTTTTCATATATGCAATTTATGCTATTGAGAAAGCTTCCTTGTATTCTCATCTTTTGGAGTGTTTTTATCAAGAAAGGATGCTTTATTTTGTCAAATGCCTTTTCTGCATCAAGAGGATCATGTGAATTTTTGTCTTCAATTTATTAATGTGGTATATTACACTAATTGATTTTCTTGTGTTGAACCATCCTTGCATACCTGGGATAAAACCCACGTGATCATGGTGTATAATTCTTTTAATGTGTTTTTGGATTCTGTTTGCAAGTATTTTGTTGAGGAATTTCGCATCTATATTCATTGATGATATTGGTCTGAAATTTTCTTTTTTTGTAGTATCTTTATCTGTTTTTTTGTATTAGGGTGATGTTGGCTTCAAAGAATGAGTTTGGTAGCATTCTTTCCTGTTCAATTTTTTGGAAGAGTTTGAGCAAGATTGGTATTAGATCCTCTTTGAATGACTGGTAAAATTCACCTGTGAAGCCATCTGGTCCCAGGCTTTTCATCTTTGGGAGGTGTTTTTTTTTGTTTGTTTGTTTGTTTTGTTTTTTTAAAATAGTTGTTTCAGACAATTCCTGCCTTTTAAATTTATTTATTTATTTATTCCACCCACCCACCCCCACCTCTTGTGCTTGCTGTCTGCTTTCTGTGTCCATTCGCTTCATGTTTCTTCTGTGTCTGCATGTCTCCCTTTGTTGTGTCATCTTGCTGCGTCAGCTCTTTACGGGAGCAGGCCAACTTGCCTTCACCAGGAGGCCTTGGGAACTGAACCCAGGGCCTCCCATATGGTAGATGGGAGCCCAACCACTTAAGCCACATCTGCTTCCCTTTGGGAGGTTTTTGATGACTGCTTGAGGTCTTCTATTTTTCCTAGGGTCCGTGTAGGTGGGTTGTGTGTTTCTAGGAATTTGTCCATCTCCTTTACATTGTCTAGTTTTTTGGCATACAGTTGTTCATAGTATTCTCTTAAGATCTCTCTTATTTCTGTGGGATCAGTGGTAATGTCCCCCTGTCATTTCTGATTTTATTTATTTGTGTCTTCTCTTTTTTTTTCTTTGACAGTCTAACTAAGGGTTTGTTGATTTTGTTGATCTTCTCAAAGAACCAACTTTTGGTTTTGTTGATTCTCTCTAATGTTTATTTATCAATTTCATTTATTTCTGCTCTGATCTTTATTTTTTCTTTCCTTCAGCTTGGTTTGGGATTAGTTTGCTGTTCTTTTTCTAGTTTCTCCAGGTGTGCAAAATCTTCAATTTTAGCTCTTTCTTCTTTTTTAATGTAAGATTTAAGAACTATAAATTTCCTTCTGAGCACTGCCTTGTGGTGTCCCACAGGTTTTGCTATGTTGTATTCTCATTTTCATTTGTCTCAAGCTATTTGCTGAATTTTCTTAAAATTTCTTCTCTGACCCACTGATTATTTAAGAATATGCTGTTTAATCTCCATATATTTGTGAATTTTCCCTTTTTCCATCCATTATTGATTACCAGCTTCATTTCATTATGATAAGAGAAAGTGCTTTGTATAATTTCAATCTTTTTAAATTTATTGAGACTTGTCTTGTGACCCAACATATTGTCTACCTTAGAGAAGGAAACATGAGCACTGGAAAAGAAAGTATATCCTGCTGTTTTGGGTGCAATGTTCTAAAGATGTCTGTTAGGTCTAGTTCATTTATCATAATATTCAAGTTCTCTGCTTCTTTACTTATCCTCTGTCCAGATGTTCTATCCAATACTGAGAGTGATATATTGAAGTCTCTAACTATTATTGTAGAGACATTTATTTTTCCCTTCAGCTTTGCCAGTATGTGCCTCATGTATCTTGGGGCACTCAGGTTAGGTGCATAAATATTTAGTATAATTTTTTCTTCTTGGTGGATTGCCCCTTTTATTAATATATAATGACCTTCCTCATCCTTTATAACAGTTTTGCATTTGAAATCTATTTTGTTCGATATTAGTAATGCTACTCCAGCTTTTTGGGTTTTTTTTTTTTTTTTTTTTTTTTTTGGTTATTATTTGCATGGGATACCTTTTCTCAACCTTTCACTTTTAACCTGGTTGTGTCTTTACATCTGAGGTGGGTCTTTTGTAGACAACATATAGATGGCTCATATTTTTGTATCCATTCTATCAGTCTATGTCTTTTGATTAGGGAGTTCAATCCATTACCATTCAATGTTATTACTGTGAAGGCATTACATACTTCATCCACTTTGTCCTTCAGCTCTCTCTTGTCATATTGTACTATTGTTTGTCTTCTTATCCTTTAGTTTACCCTTCCTAATAATCTTCATTTCTAAACTCTTCTCCAAATCTCTCACTTTTGTTTTTTCCTTTCAGGCTGCAGCACTCCCTTTAGTATCTCTTGTAATTCTATTCTTTTGGTAACATATTCTATCAGTTTTGGTTTGTCTGTAAAGACTTTGAACTCACTTTCATTTTTGAAGGACAGTTTTGCCAGATAAAGAATTCTTGGCTCGCAGTTTTTCTCCTTCAGTACTAACAAAGTCTTCTTATAGTTCACTAATTCATAAATTCAGTTCTCGTATAAAACAGAGCAAGGTATTTGCAGCACACATCTGAATAAAGCTAGTATTTCTAGGTCCAATGGATTTGCTTTATAGTTTTCCTTAATGCTAACTCTTTTTTTCAAGAGGAGATTATTAAAATAAGGATATTTCTTTATTTTATATTCTCCCTTTGTAAAGAAGGGCTTTTATTATCTTTTTCCATACATGCATTTTCTTCCTTCCTCAGTCTGTTCTCTATGACTTTCTCTTTCTGTTTCATAGAGTCTGAGCCTACTTGAATGCTACTGAAAATTCCCAATAGTTGTCCAAAAATTTCTGGTTACTTAGGTATATACTCTCTCCATTCTTGGAGACATATTCCTGAAATTTTGGACTGTTTCCCTGCCCTCACTTTTTCATAGACTCTGTATTGTTGTTCTTGTTTTCCTCTTCCTGTATTCATCATCCAATGAGGAAAGAATCTTCAAGTTTTGTAGAATGCCTGTCTTCTTGAGTGCTGGTTCTTAAATATACCCCTGGAAAGCAACATGATAAGCACAGCTCTCTGCTTAATTTCCTGAGCTGAGCAGGCATTCATGATATGCAACTTTACTACACTGAATTAAAATCACCCTCAACCCCATTGTTTGCTTCTTTGATACTCAGAAATTCTGGATTATGTTGAAAACAACAATGCCCAAGATATAATACGACATGCTCTCTTTCCCCAATTTCCTAGTTTTATTTGAGGGAGCCACATCTTTCAAGCTGCAATGCACTATATCAGTCCCCTAACACATTCTGCCTTGTTGCTTTCTAGGAGCTTCAGGTTCCGAATGGACCCATAAAAAGAAGGGTGAGTTTGGAGAGGCACAGTACACAGGCTCTTTCAAAAGCAAAATCCATGCAGTAAATGAATATGCAAGAATGAATAACCAGGTGTCTTTTTTAACAAACTCCGAAGCCTTATTTATTGAGCAGACAGTGGGAGAAGGATAAAAATATCTTCTCTTCTTTCTGATAGATAAGATAATGCTGTTTTACAAGATAAAATGTAGATAGATTATCAATTACTGAATATAGTTCCATTGACATTTATCTATATATTTAGCTCTTGGATGTGTTTGACCAAAGTTTAAATGGTATGATTTTAACATTAACACTAGAGTCTTGTCAATACAAAGCATAGAGTAAATGAAAGAATGGATGAATGGATGGATAGACAGACAGACAGAGCTAGATGGGTGGGTAGATGGAAAAAAAAGAGAAGGGAAGGGAAGGGAAGTGGAAGGGAAGGGAAGGGAAGGGGAGGGGAGGGGATGGGAGGGGAAAGGGAGGGGAGGGGATGTTGGGAGTTTAACACTCTCTGGGAAAGCTTCAACTAAGGAGAAGCAGGAATTAAAGAATAAATGCCTTCATCTTCCTTATCCATACGTGGGACAATTTGGAGATGTTCTATACTGAGTTTCTCAATGGGACTCCAGGAGGATTAAGACCTAGATGCCCACAGCTCATTAACATATTTTTTGCTGACTTTATTCCACTCTCTCATTTGTGCTTACTGCCTCTCAAATAAACTACTCGCACCCAAGTCCTTATCTCAGTGTTGCTTTTGGATGAATCCAAACCAAGACACAAATGTTATAAAAATATTATATAATTAATCTTTGTAGCAGTTTGGGATAAACCCAATTTCAGCCTATGACAATAACAAGATATTATCAGTCTTGGGATGGCAATGCCATCTCATGCAATATACTCTTATTTTTCAACTTCTGTTCCGTACCTTTATTTCCTGCTCATTGTTTGTTAGTCCCTACTCTATATGAGTATGAAAAGCTTAAAATCATTCACTTATCTATCACTCCTCTAATTCCCTCATTCCTCCCTCAGCCAGACTGCAGAAAGGCATTTCCTCCCAGAAATCCTTTCATGAGATAGCACAAGCCAGCGGAAGATTCTTAATGAGCTATAGGTCTGCAGGTCTGGGCTATTTGCTTTTACTCTCTCTCTCTGCATATCAATATCAAACTAATACAACCCATCCATAAGGATTTAACCACAATGAACTACTGAGTCAATGTAACAGCAAACAGATGGTTTAGTCTAATCCCATGGACTCTGTTAGGATCCATACATAACTGACCAAAAACCCTAGGTAAACTTGCACATAATTGAATGATATCTACAGAGATAGTATAACCCACCCTTGAGTGGTTTTCACATTTGAATATTTTTAGGGTCATTCTAGAGTTTTCAATGGCTTTGATTTTCTCTATGTCTCAGAATCATATAGTTTCCTTACTCTATAAAGAACAGAAACAAGACCAATGTTTAAAAAGTTGGGAGATATTGTATTAGGAAAAGGTGAAAGGAGACATGGAGGATCCAGACACATCTGGAGAAAGCTGCTCCAGTCTGTCAACAATGTGCAGGGCCCAAGTCTTGCTGGTGCTGCTATTTGGTCTGCAAAGAAGCAGATGGCGTGCAAGAAGGCTTTTCCTATGTCTTGTTTGCTTGCAACAAAAACCTTAAATCTCTGGCTTTGGACTGGTGTTCCTTTGACTAAGATATCTAATCCATTTGCCTCTGAGCTTTAGGTTCAAGTGAGGGTCACCCCAAAGTCAAACAAATGCTTCCCAGCATGTCCCATGTGCTCTGAAGCTCAGAGGGACCCTACCCAATGCCAAGGAAAATTTTATTCAGTTTTTATGTAAAGGCTGCAAGCCTCAATAAACACAAGAGTAAGATTGCAGTCAGCCCCTTCTGGAGATTAATTATGCTGGGTGACTTGATAAGTGAGCTCTGCTGGAGTGAATTGCATTTGATTTCCAACATCATTGTAACCATCAGAGTACCAAATGACCCGGGGACTTTTATCAGGTTGGCTTGAGTTTCTTTTTTTGTCCTTCACATCAAATTGTACTCCATAAGGATACAACAGCCTCAGACCCAGGTGTTCCCCTCACAGAACCTTAGAAACAAAAAATAACAGTGTCACTGAAACCACATGGCTGCAAGGTAAAATCCTCCAAACTTTCTTCAGAAATAAGGCTGAAATAAGAGGTGGTTAGGTATCCCATTTTTTGGATCAGCAGACCTGGAATCTAATAAATAATAACTCTTATTGAATATTCACTATGAGCTAAACATTGTTCTATGTGCTGTAGCAAACTGGATTTTCCAAAGATGGCTGCCTCATCCCACAAGCTCTTCTTACCAGGTGATATTGACATTCCTCCCACCAATGGTAGGATCTATGACCTTTTTCCTTGAATCTGATTGAAACTTTAGGACTGCTCCAGTCAATAGCATATGGTTAAAGTGATGCAGTGTGACTTCTGAGGCTCATTCATAAAAGGCGATACAGCTTTTACATAGTTCTATTGGAATCCAGTTGCCATGCTGTGAGGAAGCCCAGGCCATATGGAGAAGCCAGATGGAGGTGTTTCCACCAAAAGCCCCAACTGAGGTCAAAATGACTTCAGTCCCAGCCACCATCTGACTACAACTGCTTAAGAGAGTTCCTAAACAGGAAAGGCCTATATTCCCAATCAAGCACTAGAACCATGAACAATAATAATAAAATGATTGTTGTTGTTTTAAGCCACTAAGATTGGAGCTATTATGAAATAATAGCTAACTGGGATGCATGTAAAGCCCATCTAATCTTTATAAAACTCCAGTTAAATAGGTTTTATTACCCCTACTTATAGATGAGGAAAATCTAGGGCGCTGGGTGGTTAAGTAATTTGCCCAAGGTAAGCAGTAAAGCTTGGTTTCAAACCCAAGCAGTCTGTTTTATCAGACTTTATGTTCATCACCTCTATTCTATGCTGCTTCTTTCATGCCCTTCTGCTCTATAAAGAGCGAAAATCAGTGCTAGATGTGTGGGAGAGGGGAAGGTATCATTCTTTCAAGCAGGTGGCATCCATCAATTCAAAACCACCTTTTAGCCATTAACTCCCATCCCTTCGTGGGATATTGGGCAAGTACAAACTTCTCTAGAAAACTAGCACTGATTCTGTTCTATAGTTGCAGGGCTGGATGCTGGTGCTGGAGATGGTCCCAGAGAAGCCATTATTTCACTCAGCTCTCATGTTCTTCTACCTGGCACATTTACTGACCCTACCTCACAACAGAAGGCCCCTCCAGAGAACACCAATTTCCCTAGGGTGCTTTGCTCAGCAAGCTTTGCTGTAAAACTGCAGGCTAAAGACAGGAACTTAGTGACTGCTTGGCAGCAATTCAGTAGTCATCTGTAGCTCTGCCTATGAGGACCCTGAAGTGGCCAGAAAGACCTTGAGGAAGAGGGTAGGAATGGGGAAAGGAGTAGAGGTGGGTGTGGGAGTATAGGGAGGATAGAGTGTTTGGGTTACAACACTTAGAGGAAATCTAATCAGGCTTTCACACTTAGCACAGACTGTGGAAAGTGCCAGGGAATTTGTAATAATCTGACCTGAAATTTCATTCTTGGCTGCCCCAGCTGGCCAGCAGCCAAAATGTTTTGATGACCTTTTCTGATGTGACTTTTTACTCTAGACACCCTGGAGTTACTTTTATGAGAATGGGCCTCTTGGAGTGAAGGACACCAGAGACAGGAACAAGTTACATAAAAAATCATGTCTACACCTCAGAGGTAAGTCTTTGTGGGCAAAATTCAAAGCCAGTCCAAGCCTTGTTTGTAGAGACTTAGGAAAGGTCTGAAATCAGAGCAGGCGGAGATACAAGAGCTTGGCTTTCTGAAGAACGATAAATTATTTCTGACCTCAGAAGCTACAGAAATGACTCTCCAGACTGTTCATATTTAGTACCAGTCTGATTACCCCTTCGGCTTCAAAACATATTTCACAGCACTGGCAGGAAAATCTATCAACGTTATAAAAGACATTAAATTACTGACTCTCAGGCAACTTCAAATTAAAATGGCTGGTGTGAAAAATAAAACTCGTAGTGAATCAGTACATTCCTTCTGATCTTTTCTAGTCCCTTCTAGTACTCAAGATCTACTCAAATTGCACTTAAGAGACCCTCAAGCTCCTACACATGCCCTTCTCCCATACCCCTACTTTCCCATCCTCAAGCTCCCAAGCCAAAGTTCAAACTACATGTGTACCTCTCTTTATGCCAAGGAATATTTCTTAACAGTTCTCTATCAGGCTTTTCAAATTGTATCACATACTCCCTCTTTACTTATTTTATGCTTCCAAAGTCTATCTTTTTTCCTAATAGGTCTTCAAATAACTGTGCACAGCCCCCCCCCCCCCCAATACTTTAATTACTCTAAGCCATTTCTACCTCCATTCACTACAGTCACTTTTCAAACAGTTAGAGCACACAAATATATTAGGAGTTGTGGCTTTGTGATCCTATCTCCTAAATGACAGTTCTGAAGTCTGGAAGTTTGTCTTACCAACGAGTGTGCCTACAAATGTTCACAGGACAAATGTCATGCAGCCCGCTGTGTTCTGAATTAAAATTTAGTTCAAGAATTAAAACACATTCTTCACCTAGGGGTATTTTGCCTTTCTGATGAATCTATCTTCAGGGTTTAATGTAGGAGACAAATCTCAAATATTTTGGGTCATTAAAAACCTAGAGCACATTTAGTGAGTGGACAGATGGTAAATCATATATTCTGGCCACACTCCACTTTTAGTAAAGACAACTGGCACCTGCAAATCCCCTTTGTGACATGTGGACAAGATCAATTGTCAAAACATGCAATTGTTTTGCCCTGTTTAATAGCTGAGATGCTGACCCCCTGAGGAGGCTGCCTCATGAGGACATTGTGCTTAGTAGAACCCTCTTCTAATCAAACTCTTCATGAGAATTTTTCTGAAATATTGAGGCTCTCCCCAAAGTCCATCTCACTTTCACCATAAAACAAAGAAAACATGGGCAACACCAAAACACCCTTTATGCTCTATGGAGCACTACTGTCTTTGTAATTACTTTTCCTAAGTCTCTCCAAACAAGGCTTGTCAAAATCTAGCTGTCTTGTTCCTTAACCTTGAAAGTGAAAAAAACTGTGCATTCCCCTAGACTAGTACAGAAATATTTTGTGAAAAGAATATTGGATCAGAACTCATGACCAGGGTCTAGATCAGGCTCTGCCAATAAGAAGCAAAAGCCAAGTCACTCAACCTCTTTCACCCTCAGTTTCACCATCTGTGAAATGGAGTTGGACAAAAGCATCTCTAAGCCCTGATGGGTTCTACAGCTGAATGACTCCAGAACCACTCTGTGGTCCACAATAGCATTTAAAGAGGAGGGCATTCTGAAGAAATGGGCTTTAATGGCAGAGTGTGGATTCACATAAATATTCTCTATAAATACCATTTCAAAAAACACGATCTTACCTTCTATTAAATATAATATGTGATCTTACAAATAAAGAAATCATTTCAAAGAATAAAAACTTGAATCAAATAGTATTCTCATTAGAGTCATGGCTTGTAAAAAAAGAAATATTTCTATAGAACAGTATGATTAAGCTGTATATACTGTTTACTACAAATCAAGAAGGCTAACCAGCATTTTTGCTATTCTTTTGATATAGTATACCCCACCTTATCCCCTTATTTCCTAGCCTATTTTCACCGTTAAACTATTCTTGTTCTTAATGTTCTGCCCTCTGGGGAACTGCAGCACACAAAACAGGAAGTTCTTTTATATAATTCACAATTTTAGAAGGGAAAAACCCAAGCATCTGATTAAGAAATGGAAATTTGAGTCAAATTGTTTGTTTGATTTTCATGTCACCGAATAACAAGCCTGCTTTTATTCATTAGCTAAACTGAACTGAGTAGTTTATTTAATATCAGAAATATAATCAGTGTTAAAATATCCACAAACTGGTTAGTTTATTATATCAAATTAGCAACTTTTACTATTTCCTAAAGAAAAGGAGTTCTTTCTCAATGTACATTTGTTCAAGGAGCAGTAATGAAAGTCACACAAAAAGAACAGCAGCAAAATAATATGTAGTCACCATGCTGAAGAAATGGGATGTTTACCTTAATCATGATAGAATTGGATGTTATATGTGGATTATCACTTCCAAATAACTCAAATATTGTCAATATATTATCATTACATCTACTAAAAATATACACAATATAATTTATCCCCTTTTCATGACTTAGTAATCACCATAAACTCTTGTGCTGTCTAAAATAAGGATGGACATGACTTCATTTAGTGCTGAGATGCAAATGGTCTTAACAGATTAGATGGAATCTAGTATGACCCTGTGAAAAACAAAGGATGACACTTTAGTTTTTTTAAATCCCCATTATCAACTTACTGATTCCATTTCTCTCTCCAATACAACTTTCCAGGAAGAAAATGGCTTCTTTGGCTTTTGACAATTGTCATTTTTCCACCTAGGGTTAAGGGATATATTCCTTAATTATTTTGTCATTTACACTACAATCTCTCCATTGTCATTACTAACTCAAGATTCAGAAACATCTATAGATTCACACACTAGTTTTATAGAATCATTGCTTTCTGACTTTTTGTCACATTCAATACTTTCTTCCCTTGCTCTTTATCCATCAAAAAGTTAGTCAACAAGCAAACATTTATATAATTCACATTATGTGCAAGGCACATTATTTTTACCGCATTTATTATCTAAGTATGAAGAAATAGACTTAAATATTTCAGGAATTGATGCTAATTTATTCCTCTGAGATACATTTCAATACACATTCCAATACCTTTTCATCATGAGAAATTTTGCAAAAATAATGTTAGGCCATGATTTTTTTAAATTTAAGGCACAAACAATATTGATTAAAGTATAAGCACAGAATTTTAATGAATCCCATTATTTTCTATTAGGTATATCTAGCTCCTAATACTACTTTAAAATAGGTATGCAACACCATGCCCCACCCCCAATAAAAGCATATGACTCACTTAATTGTGTTTGCTTGTGAGATTACCATGACTTTGCAGAGATCATTTGATCACGGATAAGCTCTCTCTGTAGTGGTTCAGTGAGAAGCACTCACAGAAAATTTTATCTGGTTGTAGGGTGTTGGGCATATGCTGAGTATGACAAAACTTTATTACTTTTTATTAAGCAGAACAAATACTTTTTATAAAATTGATTGAATTTCAAGATTATAAAGGACTTCTTTCTTTCTTTCTTCTTTCCTTTTTTTTTTTTTTTTAATGATGATCTGGTTACTCATTTAACGCTTAAAACACTCCCACAACCCTTTGCCAATGTTCATTGGTTCTCCACCTAAACAGGGAAGGAATTACTAGTTAATTCAGTATGTCACAAATCAGAACTACCTAAGTGTAGCTTAAAAATCAGAGTCCTGGGACTTTCAAACTGACTTAATCCCACTTGTGACAATTTGAAGTTATTTTATGAATCCTGAAAAGATTATGTTCTTAAACTAATCTATTCTTGTGGGTGTGATATCCTTTGATAGCATTAGATTCACTTTAGATCACTTGATTCAATTGCATTTCATTGGACTACATCAGTGAGGCATGACACAGGTTGAGTCCCTGTCCTCCTACTGGAGCTGATGTAAATAGAGACACAGAGAGAGACACAGAGGAAAAGGAAGCTGCCATATTTGATCCTACAATGTGAGAAAAAGAACTCCAGTTTTGCCCGAAGCTGAGCTCAAGGAGAGAAGCCCTGAGAGGCTCAAAGGACTGAGGTCCAGGGAGAGATGAGCCATATGCCTGATGAACTCAGGAAGAAATTGAAGCAGACGAGACTGAGAGAGGAGTCCTATGCCTGATTGCCCACAGCTGAGCTTCAGAGACAGTAGATGGAGGGGAAGGCAGAGCACAGTGGCCATCTTCACCACGTGGCAGGACTCTAGGATCAACAGTAGCTGACTTTGGTGAGAAAGCATCTCTGCTTTCTCACCAAAGTTCCTATGGTGCTTTGATTTGGACATTTCGCAGCTTCAGAATTGTAAGCTTTTACCCCCGATAAATTCCCTTTATAAAAGCCAACCCATTTCTGGTACTTTGCATCAGCAGCCCTGTGACAAACTAAGATAGTTGTGCACTATTTTCAGGGATTTTTTTGGTAATTATCAGGCTCCTCCAACAATTAGTTGTGGGTAAGAGTCATGGGTTTCCTTTCCACAACCCCCCTGAAATCAATTCTCAGCCTGAATCTTGCCACAAGCACCAGCATTATTAACAAATGTACAACAGTCATACCTCTAGTTTAATACAACCTAATGGAGTTCTAGTTCTCAGTCCTTCTAGTTGCTCTGACAGGATCTTCCATGGACAGTTCACTGGAGGCAAAGGAAGCAACAAGATTCAGCCATCTAGTCAGTCAGGAGACCAAGGAATCTCCAAATTAGTGCTTGAGCACAGGTCATTAAGGAATCAAGCTCTTGTTGGCATTCCTGAGGATATATACTACTGGCCTGCTATATTTCTATACCCTATGTATGCAAAGGCAGTAAGAGACAATATTTCCAGAAAACCCACATATCATGAACACCACTAATTTCACCAAGAATATCCAATCTCAGCATTCATTAGTAAAATTATCAAAACTTCTGGTGTTAATCGGTGATGAAAATAATTGAATTCCTTTGGGATGTGGCCTTTTGATTAAACATTAGCTAATCACCCTGGAGTATATATTTCTGATTAAGGCAATAACTATAAGGAGATATAGATTAAAAGTAAAACACACATATGTTTATATAACAGAATGTATGAATATTTGAAAGTAAATTAATATCTAACATTGAGTTTTACCCAAAACCTACTGATTCAGAGTATCTAAACCTGAAAATCTGCATTTCTAAATAAACCCTGATGATGCCTATGCACACTAGAATTCTGTGAACCTTTCTTACAGAGATTAAGAGTAGGGGCTTTGGAGGAAACAGACTTCTGTTAAAATACTGGCTCTGTCATGTTATAGCTATGTCCTTCTGGAAAAATTAGTTAAACACTGCAATACAGATTACTCATCTGTAAAAAGGCCATAAAATACTTAGCTTATAGGATTAGTGTAAAAATTAATTTAGGTTATATAAATAAGGTCTTAGCACAATGCTTTGCATACATTATGACTTATTTATGAAATATCCCTAGAGCTTTCTCCTCTCCAGGAAGCACAAATCTTAGTTAATGCTCTGCTTTTTCTATACCCTTTTAAATTGTAGTATTCACCACTGAATGAACTGCCCCAGTTGTGATCCGAACTATCCCAATCCTTGTTCTAGAAAGAATTTCAGAAATGCTAAGATCACAGCAGATTTTTTTTTTTTTTTTTTTTGAGATCACATCACATGGTTGATTTGAACTTATTCCTAATTAAAGTGCATAAGTATTTCTTAGACATATTGTTATGAAGTCAATTTATATATTCTGTACTTTTGGGGGGTACTCAATTATAAGACGACATAGTCTGTGGAATTGTGACCTGCTGGAAACAACACATCAAGGTATTTTTAGATTATTATTCTGTCACACAACTTATTTTCTCCCCTCCAACTTCACATTATCCATTAATGTGATTAGTATGCCCTTCAAGTCTTTGATTTTTACAAATTTTGAACACCACAAAATGTTCTAACCAAGTTGAAGTCATCACCCTTGGCAAGAAGTCCTTTTAACTGTTGTTACATTCAACTTGTGTGTTCCCAGTTTTCCTACAAGAATAGGAGAGCTCTTGTGTCACATTCCTTGACACAAGCCAAATTACATCACAGTATTTTGTTCTGTCAATTGACAATTTTCACAAAGTTAAAAAATTAAGTTTTTTTGATATGATCTACTTTTATTGAAATGATATTGAGAATCTAAAAAACACCATTATTTTTGTTTCTAAATAAGGAATATGTTTTAATTCATGTGCCAGTAACAATTAACTGGTGGCAGCTACCTAGAACACAGTCTTGACAATGATTCTAGGTCCTGCTCAGACACAACAGTCAAGAACGTCTACTATGGATATACAAGATAAGAAAGTGGTGGTGAACTTGTAACATATTTATTTGTCATCCCTGGCCTGGATTTTGAAAATCTAACCCTTAATTACTCTTAATTTACTAGACTCTAGAATCTTATCTGGCCTGCCATTTATGAATTTCATCTTTTTCCTGCTTTGCATAGAGTGATGTATACTAATTTCCAAGTATGCCAATCGCTCCTATTTTTCATGTTTCTTCAAGATTGGTGAAGTGTCTCCATGACATGATTGGTGTGTTTCTTAGTACCATGGGATGTAACTTATTTGAGAAAAAAAAATTTAACTCATTTAGGACAAGAAAAGTGTTATAATGTTTTCAACTATATTGGGCTTCTGATTGCCCTTATGACACTTTTCAAATGAATGGTTGGTCTCTATGGTAGATTTATTTTCCTAAGATAGCCACAATACTCCTATCCTACATGCTTTTCTTATAATGTGACATTAACAGTCCACAAACCTGGGCAGATGTTTGTAACTCCTTTGACAAGTGGAGTATGACAGAAGTGATATTATGTGACTTCCCAGCTAGGTCATAAAAATAGCACACTTTCACTTTGCTCTCTTGAGACACTCACTCTTAGAATCCAGCTGCCATGATGTGAGGAAGCCTAAAATAGCTCATGCAGAGAGACATGTGAAGAGGCCACGAGTAGGTAGTCCAGCCAAAAGCCCAGCTGAGGTCTTAGCCAATAGCCTTCATCTACCAGGTATTTGAATGAAGACACCTCCAGATGATTCCTGCCCCAAACAGTAAAGCCACCTTCCTCCTTCAGGTCTTACTAGCTGAGGCACCAGATATCACTGAACAAAGGAAAGTTGTCCCTGCTGAATTTCTGAACCACATAATTCATGAGCATATTAAATGGCTGTCTTACACTACTATATTATGGAGTGGTTTGTTACAGAGCAATAGTAACTGGAACAAATGCAAAATAGAAGCTCTTTACTTATATGTCAGTGTTTCTCAAGTGCTGCCAATGTTGGAATTGCCTGATGTACTTGTTTAAAATACACATACATATATACACATGCATACAATGTTCCTAGAGAAGCTATGCCTAACTATGTTGGAATCACATACCCTATATAAGGCCAGCAATGAAAGTGTGTAGAATTTTGGAGTGTGTTGAGTGCCTATATATTAGAGAAATCTGAACATGATTGAAAATCTCATTTCCTGACCAATTCACACGCTACTGACATTTTTTCCAAAAGTTCTGGATCCAAAATTCAAATTTTCCATTACTGAAAAGGTTACAAAACCAGATCAGGACCAGTAAAATGTGAAAAAATATAATTTAAACTTGTAACAATGAATCAAAACTTAAAAGTATTGTCCAAGACCACAATAACATCATCTTTTTAAAAAAATAATTCTTATATCCCAAATTCTTATCTTGCTCCTAGCCACTTATTGCTTCTTTGGGAAGGAACTGTCCAGCACCACTGATTCCTGAAGAGAGCCACTGATCCCAGTAAAAGGAAATTTTGGCTTCAGCCTCCAACACATATTCTAGGACTGAACTCCTCCCTATTAGAGAAATCATGGCTCTTATTCATCTAAACTTGGGCCATAAATTCACCCACCTCACCTACATGAACATACACTAATACCACAGTCAACGAATGATACAGAATGGGGTCAGTCTTCTCAACTTGTTTGCCAACCAAGGCTTCCTTAATTCCTAAAACACAGGAGAGTTCGAAAGTGTACCTTTCTCAGGAAAGCAGGAATTGTACTCTTAATATCTCTTCTTGCCTACTCACTACATTCAAGGAAGGATATAAACTGTAAAACATATTCAAATATGCAGTTTTGTTGTGATTACCACCAAAGGATAAGTTCTCTGTAAAATAAAAATGTTTTACATTCAGGTACCCTTCAACATCAACATTGAGTGGCTATAAATTTGACTGGTTCTTTTCAAGTAGCTATTTGTTGTTGTATTAAAACTGTTTTTCTGTTTTGAGAGAATAGTAATCTTGTCTACTTTAAATGTAAAGTCACTGGGTGTTACAGACTCATGCTCTCAAAAAGCAGGGATTTGATGAATGCTAATAAAATGGTTGAATGTGCTTCAGATGTTTTAGAATTGGCATATTTTATGATCAAGTTTATAGTTTTTAATAAAGCCTCTTTTATCCTATTTTAAGGTTGACATTTCTAATAAAGAATCTTAATCAAATAGGATGCCAGTTCAGACAGTCATTCAGATAACAAGATATTAGTCTAGTTGCTACAGAAAAAAAAAGTTAACAAAATATAGGTAAAATATGCTCCATATGGCCCACTCCATGAAACATTTGGACTGCTGCATTTATCATTATATCTTTACTTTTGCTAAGTAGTTCTGCAAACTACATTCCTTAAATAATAAGTTGTAAAGACAAATCCAAAATCCAAACTTTCCATTTTCTGGCTACAGCTATTTCTGCTCCTTTTTGTTCTGCAGGCATTTTTGTCCTAGTCCATACATAGCTCATATCTGTTCATTTAAAGAACAACATATTTTATATTTTGACCTCTGTTTTCTATAGAGGATGATGTTTTGATTTATTCCTTTGGATTCTAAGTATGCAAGTTAGGATGACCAAATGGTAACCACAGTAACAGCAAGGGGAGTTCAAATCTTGGGGGGTCGTGTCATTCTTTCCCACAGTACAGAACTCATATTCTAAGACTACTCTAGTATCTGAAAATATATCATAGGACAGCTCATGTTGCCATTTATGGGAAAATAGGACTGAGTCATTTAACTAATCTTCCTATTGCATAAAAAGAACTCTGGTTGGTAAACCCAGTTTTAGTAAAATGAAATGACAAAGGAAAGAAGAGAATTTTCTTTTTTTACTAGAGTAGTTTTTGAACCTTAGTGCTACCCCTGAAACCAATAGGAATGCAAAAATAGATTTCATTAATGGGTCTATCATAAAAACAATAGTGATGATAATGAAAAAAAATGATATTTGATGCTACTTTTGCTATCCACATACAGAAAGGCAAAGCAGTAAATAGAGAATTTCTCCAAATGGGACTCTCTCACAATCAGATCAGCTAAAGTTTAGTTACTTGGCTTTTGTAACCCAAGAGCATCTGTGGCCTCCATCACACTGTAGAATGTCCAGTTCACAGAGTTGATTGTGCACGTGGCAGCGACTCTGCCTTAGCATGGTCAGCCCTAGGCATGTGTGAGAAATAAGCCCAATACTTTCCCTCATGCTCGTTTTAAAGTTTATAATGGAAGACTTTGCTTTCATTTAGTCCTTGGGCTTCTGAATAGGAAGTTCAGAATAACAAAAATGGCAGCCAGTGTAAGTTATAATCTTAATTACTTGGGAAAAAAAACTGAGTATCTAGTCTTGTTATTTAAACTACCCTGACTACTCTGACTAAGCTAAATTTTTAAATCATGCCTTTGCTAGTATATTACTTTATGCCCTGGTCTTAATTAAACTGGTACTTAGTTTTCCATGTGCTCTCTCCCCTAGCATCAGTAACCCTGGAGAGAGCTTGGATTCCCCAAGTTGCTGAAAGGCAGAGCCCTGGAGAGTCCGGCAATCTGCATTTGGACTTTATGTGAGGAAGAAACAAACCTGTGTGATGGTTAACCACTGATATTTCAGGGTAATTTGTGCCTGAAACATTGTCTATCCTCAGCTGACAAATACAGAGGGAAATAAGTTGTACAACTTTAGTAGCTAATGTCCAAAGTAGTGCTTTTGTGCATTTGTATGTGACAAACTATCTCATTCAAACATCAAATCCTAGTCTTCTCAATGAACAAGTTTTTGATCTCTAGCACAATTGTTAAAATTCAGACTCTGAGTCTGGGTTAGAATCCAGGCTCTGCCACTTGCTAGCTGTGGAATTTTGAGTAAGTTATTTAACTCCCCTGGGCTTCAATTTCTACATCTATAAAATGCAGTTAACAATATTAATTTCCTCAGAAAGTGGTTGTGAGGATTAAATGAGTTAATACATACAAAGTACTATGGGCAAATAATAAGGACTTAAATATTATTATAATTTTAGATAGTTGATTCCTAAAATTTTTGTTACAATTCTCTGAAAAATTAATGAAGGTGATTATCAGGACTGTAAGATGCTGAGGGGGTGGTAAGCGTGGCATGGTAATGATGGTATGATGACCGTTAGATTGAATACAGTGGAAGTTCCAGTGCTGGCACTGTTGGTTGTGATGGTGATGGTGGGGAACTATGGGTTTATGGAATAATCAATAGATTTTAAAATCAAGGTCTGAGGGTGCAAATCTTTCTGGGTATTAACTCATAATGCAAGGACAATTATGCCTGGCTCTATTTTCCTACTTTCATTTCAGTGGCAGGTGCTCTTTGGAGGACTATAATACCTATAACCAACCACATAAGCAAATTCTTTCCATAATCCTTTAAGAAAAGATGGAATATGTTGGCCTCAGAGCTTTGGGCAGCATCAGTCAAGGGAAGGAAGTACATCCATTTTCTAGCTTGGAGCAACAGCAACAGTTATTTCTACCCCTCTAACTCAGATTATACAAAAGGTGATGGGCAAAGGGATCCTGGGAAGTCTTAACCAAATAGAGAGTTAGGAAACTTGTGGTGGATTTATCACTGGCACTGACCTACCATTGACAGAATTATCCCCTGTTGAACTCTAGAAGCAAATTTCTGCTAAGAAAAGGACAGTGCCTGGGATATAGAAATGCAAGAAATTATAACAATGAGGTGGAGCCAGTGGCCACTTGACAGTTTTTGGGTAGGGAGGGGATGAGCAGTTGAAATACAGGGGCTTCTTTGGGAGTTGGAGGTTGTCCTGAGTACTGTTGTGGCAATGGATGTAGGCTATTTTAAATCAGCACACACCACTCAGAACTGAGTGGGAGAGAGTGTGGTCTACAGTGTGAACTGTGGTCTATGGTTGGTGGCAAGGCTCCAGGATGTGTAAGTTCATTGAGGTTGGTGGGCCACACTGTGGGAGATGTTTGTGTGGGATGTGGTGGGAGGTGTGGGAGGTGGGCAACATGGGAATCCCAGTGGGTTCCGTGTAATATTTTGGGTAATCTAAGCACCTCTTAAAATATATGTATATATATATAAATAACATTTTTGTAAGCAAATACACATATATGCATATATATTTATATATCATTTTGCAAATGTTTGTATGTATTGTGAGAATTTTGATTTTTACCCATAATAAAAAAAATAAAATAAAATAAAAGAAATACAGCACCCATCACAGGCATCAAGTATTAGTTAAAGAACAAGTCAAACCCATCAGTCATTATTTTTTAAACATAAAAGAAAAGCTGTAAAGGCCAAGTATTGTATGTGGGAAGGAAGCAGAGTAAAGATTGCTATTGAAAAAAGCATCATACATTAGAGAAGGCAGCCATCTGGAAATTCCATTGGAGTATCTGAAGCAGAACTATGGAGTTGAAAAAAAAATAAGAGTGACTGGGGTGTGTGATGAGGGGATTAAGTAAATATTTTCCTGACAAGGAAAAATCAGAACAAGTTTAATTTCCTCTTTCCCCTTGAGAAATGTTTCAGAAAATAGGATTTCTACTCTTCCTTTCTTACCATATATTTTCACATATCATTAGTAAACAGTGCAAGGGTAGAAACCACACTTCTATAATGCAGGTGATTGGAAAGACCCATCTATCAAACGGAAAGACTACTCAGAACTATACTGGCAACAGTGGGTTAGTAACTTCCCTTTTGTTTCCAGAAGTTTGAACATGTTTCTTGATGAGGAATTTTAAAAGCCTGTCTCTTCTTGTTCTTAAGGGAAGATCATAAAGTAATTGATTATTTGATGGAAGACATTAGAAGTTGTTGATGTTAACCTCCTCATTTTCTAAAGAGGAAAATAATGTTCCTTTAGCATAAGCAATTATAGACTCATAGTGACTCATAGGTCTATAACACAACTTTCCTTACTTCTAATCTAATGTTAGTGTCACTGCACATTTTTTCCTAGGGTGAATCTGAAAGCAAACAGTCCTTCATATCTGATCATAAACTCAATGTGCTATGAAGTCTCAGATTTCCAAATTCATATGTAGTGATAACAATATTTGCTGGTAAATACAATTGTAACATTACAGCCTGGAAAAGGTAAGTATACATGGAAAGCACAGTTATGTAAATGTAGGTTATCTATTTTAGCACTTGGCTAAAATAGATTCAATCCCCATGTGCTTCATTTATTCAACAGGTATTTACTGAGAGCCTGCTGTGTGCTAGATAACATTGTGCTAGGTACTTGAAAGGGTTTCATCAAAAACATATGAGAAACAGTTTAAGTTTTACTCTTATGACTAAGACGCCCACTCTCCTGCAGGGGAAACTGATCTTAAAAGAAGCTAAAAAGGAAAGGAAAGGAAAAAATGAGAGGAGAGGAAATGACAGGAGAGGAGAGGGGAGGTCAAGCCAGGCCACACCACAGTCAGGTGAGAACTGTTCTGTGCACAATTTCACATCTGAGAACTCTGACCAGTCAGCGCCCCAAAAATGGTAGGACAACTCATGACACTGTAATGTACCCAAGACAATGAAAATTCAATGTTCAAAACTAAACATTCACCATTTAGATCACCTTATGAGGCTGATTGAGTCTGCTCAGCATTGTCCCAGCCATGGAGTAATAACAGAATCTTATATTTCACCCACTTCATGAAAGGACACGTGGTAATTTTAGAATCCCTCCAAAGATCTAATAACCATAGGAGAACAAGCAGAATAGCTCCATTGTATTCTTTAGTTTTCCCTCAGTATTGTGTTCTTCTGCACTCTAAAGTCAAATGAGCAACCTGCCCTTCCCACCCCTCAAAATCACTTGCCATGGCAAAAGAGATGGACTTGAAATGCAGTGGAAAAATACCTGTGTTACATGGGTTTCTAATCAAATTTTCTAGCCGCTGCCAGGAAACTGTGGCGGCATCATGCGCACAAAGCCGTTGTAGAAGGGAAGTGCTGGCCCCCCCTCCATGGCCTCTCCAGGCTGTCAGTCCATAGCCCGCAGAGCTGGGGACACCTGGAGTCCCCGAGGTGCACCGGGCCCATTACTTCTGACTGTCACCTTCTACCCGAGGCAGGAGGAAGAATGAAATACATAAACAGCAAAAGAGTTAATAACAGCACTTGAATCAAAATAATACGGATAAAAAGCTGTGGAGGTTGCAGGCAAGGATGAAAAAAAAAGGATGTATCAAATCATTTGATATTTAAAATCCTTTCTTAGAAAGTAGTATAAGAGGAAGTACTGAACTTTAGAAATAAAACTCTACTTCTATTCAAAATCCCATAGGAATAAATTCCCACAAAGTATGTGAGTGTCCTGGAGGTGGGGATTGGAATAATCCTTCAGAGGGACAAAATGTTTAAAAAGACATAAGAGAAGTGCTGATGAGGGTTATCAGAAACGAGAATCTGGGGCAAATGGTTTCTTTGGAAGATGATTCCAGAAAGCACTATGAGGAATAAGGTAGCAAGATAGGGAAGCAGGGGAAGCCAACAGGGGTGTGTTGCTGAGTAAGTCACTGCTATGGGAAACGGGGTTCCGTCCTACATGAGGAAGTGCAGTAGCTCCTGGGATGCAGTTCCCCATTACTTCTGACCCATCCTGATCATAGGCCAGAGATTCTCCCAGTTGAGAGAACACGCTCAGACAGAGAGATACAGGAAGTGATGGGTGTGGAAGGGAGCTATCTGTAGGGGGAATCTGGACAAGGTCAAGGGATGTGGGCAGAGCAGTGACATGGTCTGCTCCAGAGTGATGCAGAGGATCAGTGAGACTGGTGCTCAGGGGAGGGAGACACTGTCATGAACAATGGTAAAAAGTAAAAACCATTTTTTATTTAACGCAAATTTCAGAAAATGGGAAAATTCTTCTTCGATTGTCAATTTATTCACTCATCTCTTAGCATGGGATTGCTCCAGAGGAGACTTATTTACTCTCATGTTCTCATTAGGCAAAGTTCTTGAATGTTCCACTATATCTGCCCTCTTTCCTTGATGTTGACTTGGAGGTGTACTATGCTTCAGCCTCTTTCATACTGTCAAAATCACATGTACACGCCGATATATCAAAAATTAATTTTGCACATTGATAAAAATTTGGTGCCAGAATGCCATGGCCCTGTTTAAGAATCCTGGATAGATATAGGAAATGGAGGAAAACATTCCAGATGAGAAGAATGGCATCTTAGGGGTAGGAATGAAAAGACATGTTTGCAAAATACTATCCAAACCAGTCTGACAGGAGTCGAGGGTCCACACTAAGGAGAAGTGGAGGGTGAGGCTGCAAAAGGAGGTCATGGAACCAGACTCCAGACAGCTGTGAACATCAGGCTAGTGTCAGCAACAGGGAGCCCCTGAAGAGATGAACACAAAGAGATGAGATGGCAAAAGTTCCTTAAAGAGGAAGGATAATGACACACATGAAACATGTTAGAATGCCAAAAAGCTGGAGGCAAGGAGACCAATTATCAGATTATTTACTAAATTCAAGCATACTTTTAAGGGCTTAAAAATATGTCACCATTTATACTCAAGTGCCTACAGCTGCACAGGTTTTTACACAAAGGGTCACAGTTGAGAAAGGAAGTGGAAGAGTTTCTTTTTCTAATATGTTTCCCCAGACCACGTGCCTTTTTCTAATTCCCACAAAGGAATTTCACATGCTAGCAGAAGCCCCATTTTTAATTAAAACATGAGCACATGAGCATAACACACAAACACATACACACAAACACACAGAAGTAGTTAGACTAGGTTGGTAGCAGTGAATTACGGGGAAAATCCAAATGGGAGAAACATTTCAATTGGCATTAATAACACTAACAACAATATGGTAAAGACATATGAGTTAGAATGTGAAAACTTAAGTTAGAGGGCACCATGTCATCCATGGTTTTAAAAACCCCATTTAATTCAGAAAAGTGGTAGAATGGGGTCTACTAGGTTTGGAAATATTCTTGTTAATAATATTACTAAATCTATAAAATTTATATATTCTGTAACTTGCAGAGCCTGTGACCATAAGAAAGCATAACTGAACATAAAACCAAGCAGAAAGATTTATTCCTTCTTTGATAATTCAGAAAACCATAGAGCCTTGCAAAACTTCAGGTGACTGGTAGAAATAGCAATAATCACTAGACAATAGTATGTAAACAGAACTGGGCACTTTATTCTTTCTGGCTGTTTTAATGGCCTCATTCTTTAATTTATCATTTCTTTTACAAATGTAGACATGCACACAGATACATACAACCGCAAACACCCAAACCTGTAAATAATCCCTACAGGGCTCTTTATGACACTATTTTCAGATGTGACCTTTGCAAACAGCTTACTCAACCAAAATTAGGTCAGAATGAAATTTGAAAGATGCTTTATCCTTTATTCTTTTAAATCAGCTAGGAAATAACTATTCAATATTTATGACCGCTCGCTGAAAATACATGATTGTTCTACTAGGAAAATAAGGTTACATTGAGCTGAATTGCAGGATATCTGATTTGAAAATTCAAGTTAATTTCCACAATTCAAACAGGGCAATGTTGAAAATGAAACCTAGGCTATTAGATACAGCCAAAAAAAAGACCTCTGTGGATTCCAACTACAAAAAAACATCAAGGACGAGAGATGGGGGCTCTGGCTATAGTCATAGGTGGTAGTTAGGTCTCATACCACGAATAACAGACAAACAAAATTAAAAGCAAACTAAAAGCAAAGTATTCTTCTCCCACTTATTGTCTTGGATCCTTATTATCTGAATTGTAAGTATTGCCGAAGGTTTAAATAATCCTTGAAAGAAACCCAAAGTGCTCACAATATCCAGAATGTGAGCATTAGAGATCTAAAGACTGAAAAACAGCTCTATCACTTGCTAGCATAATGATTGGGCCTAGTTACTTAAAGTCTCTGAGCTCCCAAGTTACTTATCTGAAAACTATACTTTAGAAATAAAATTCTACTTCTATTCAAAATCCTAAAGGATTCAATAATATCTAACTTACAAGATAAGTAAAAATAAGTAACACAGACTTGCTTGCATAGTAGGTGCTCAATTATTCCACTTCTTTTTCCTACCTTTCCTTCTTCTTATAAGAATAACTTTGGAAAGCAGCAATGTGTTCTGAAACGTGAACACACTGGGCATTCCTCTAGGTGTAACAGGTAAAATTTGCCAGGTTTATTTGTTGTCCTTTGGTGTAGCAGTCTCCTGGCTAACAACTGAGATGTGAACATGGGCCTCCACGAGGGGAAAAGTGTGGGCTCTCAGGAGGTAGGACCTGGATTCAAATCCTGCCACTTGCCAGATGTATAACCTTGGTACCAAGATATAATCATTCTTTGCCTAAGTCTCCTATCTGCAAAATAGAGGTTAATAAATTATTTTCTCCTAGGCTTGTGAGAATTAAATAACCTAACTCATGAAAAAGAATTTATAACAGTGCCTTACACGTGGCAGCCACTCAATTGACTGTAAGACCATTATATTAAAAATTCAATCTAGGAAACAGAGAGATTAAGGATGATTTTTCACACTGGAGGATTACACTTCCACTACAAAGGAAGTGACATCAGGATTCCCTAGGAAAGTGACTCAGTTTACAGTTCGTTGACTGGAAGATATCTGCAGGGAGCCACAGTGTGCTCAGAGTAGATACAATAAAGGAACATGGATTAATTTCTGTGCCCAATCTGTCCAAGGCCCTAGGAGAGTATTATAGCTCCCAATTCCTCATTGTTAGGAGAATTCCCACCCAGAAATGAATGTAGCCTGTCGGGTCTTACTTAGGTATTCATATAGGTGTTTTCTTTACTGTCGATTTATTTTAATGTAAAATGAGCCTCTTTCTCTAATAAAAGGCTTCAGGATAAATATGAAGTAGGTAAATCGTAATGAAGGAATAATCACACTTCTCTGAGTGTTTCCCTGTTGGAGTCAATCCTGAGTAGCTATTAATAGGACTTTTTAATAGCTGAATTTCAGAGAAAGCTAACATTTGATTTAATCAGCCAAAGCTCCTCCAGATTAGCATAACATGTCAAAAGTGTACTTTTGCATTTCCATTACATTCCTCTCCAGGGGAAGTATAAAAGGCTCCACGAACACGGAAGGCTAGTGAGGTGACAGAGCATATATTCTTTAAACCTGATGGAAGTCCCATAGATTTGCAATGGAAAGTCATTTTCTCTTTAAGACAAATAAAATGAAGTTCTAAAGAAAGGAGCTCAGAACTGCCTCTGCTGCCTAGAGTGTCCAGGCAAGGCCCTCAGGGAAAACCTGTGTTAATAGCTGCCCCACCTATTGCCTCATAGCTCTGAGCAATGTGCGTCTCCTACCTGTGCTTACAGGTGTGTTTATATTGTCTTTATCACCCTCCTTGCTTTCTCATGAGGTAGAAAGGCAATATAAACTATTACTATGAGTGCCAGTTATTAAGCTACTATCTCTCTATTCCAAATCACCTTGCTCTACTCTACCCTACTCTGGGATGCGGGGACTCTGCAAACCATTTTCCTCCTTCGCCAGCTGTTCCTTGTTAGGTTCTACTAATAGGGGGCAATAGAGAGAGTCTGGAAAGCTGGAGGAGAGGCCATCTTGTTCCTCCTCTTTGCTTGTTGTTTCTGTCTCTCAGCAGTGGGCCTTTCACCCTGGCAGGGAAAGTTGGTCCCAGGCTCCAGCCTCTTTTTTTTTTTGGCTGTCCCAGAACAACTTGCACCAGCTTCAGAAGTCTGAGGACAGTTGCACGGGACCTCTTCTCTAACTTCTAGGTTCTCATACCCAAACCTTTCTTCACCCAGTGCTAGAGGTGAGATTGCTTCTGGCAATTTCTACCTCTATGTCCTAGTGTCTTCTTTTGCATTTTCAGTTTTCTAACGTCTGTTTAAACAGTTTCTTCTGTTAAATTCTCTCTGTTGAAATATCTAGTGAGGTTTCTGTTTTCCCTGATTGACACACTATGTCTGCTCTAAAAGATTTGGAGAAATGGAGGCAACAATATGAAGTTCTTGAAATCCTTTCTCCCTACCCAAAGGTGCTATCTGTGTTGTCCCTTTTCCTATGTGCACATGCAAATTACCCAGCAAAAGAGTCGATTTCTAACTAAGGTGCCGACTAATAATGGCATAAATGTAAACTCTCAAATTATTGGCATTTTCAAAAGCTTTGTGGATAGTTATGTATAAATGTTTAGTAAGCCTCTGAATATTTTGTACTGAGTTGGACACTATCAAAGACAGAGATGTTTATGGATGGTATGACATAATATCCCTGCCCTCAGGGGATAAAAGGGGGAAGAAAAAGTCAATGTACACAAGTTAGTAAGAGAAATATATGAGACACAGTATAATTATGAGCCCTGCTGGATGGTGCAGACAATACATTTATTATGGGATAAGAAATAGAAGAGTTCATTGGGGGTCAAATTACCTGGGGAGGACTTCACAGTGGAATGTGAGGTAATCTGGAAGGATTTAGATATGGAAAGAGAATGGGAAAGAACCATCCAGACTGGGATGTAGCATGAACAAAATGGAACATTAGACATTGCTATGCACAAACATTGGTGCCAACTAATGTGAGTTTCCTCTTATGTAGATTCTCCTAGGTTTACCCCCTAAGTGGAACTCAGACTCAAGTGAAACTTATAAATAGTCAAAGCAACTGGAATTCCATCTGCACCTTAAAAGGAGGCCCTGTGAGTCAGTCACTCTACTGATCATTTAGAACCACAGCTCATATGTTTTACTAACAGCTGGGAATTTGATGTTTGGGATCAATTTCCTGTTAATCCTGTTGACTGACTTGGAGATTTGCCCAAGAAATTTCCATCTTTCAAGAATGATTCAGATGCAAATACCAAATACAGCTGCTAGTTGAGGGAACCCTCAGCAAGAGATCATAGCCTGCTTGATTAGAATCAAATTTCTAGAACCAAACCTATATTAAACAAAATACAAGGTGGGCCAATAAGCACCACGATGGACTAGTAAGCAAACAGTTTACGGTTCTTGTACCTAGTGATGGTCAGATTTTAAAATGGGATCTTAAAATGCCTTTTGTAAAGTTATGTAAGGAACCAAAGTGGATTATGCAACCACCTTCACCAAGCACTTTTTTTGTCAGTAAATTCAAGTGGGAGCAGAAATCTCTACATTATAAGCAAGAAGATAATAATAGCATTAAATCTTGACCTTTCCCATAAAAGTAACCATCCTTTTCTCCCACCCCCATCCTTTTGCAATTTACAGTAATGTAAATCCATATGGAAGAAATCATTTTGTGTTTGGGAACCAATTCCTACACTTTCCTTTCCCTTGCAAAAGCCAGTTGTTCTTCAGAACCATCCATCAGGATCACATTACACTCTGAGGCATTAAAAAGGGGGCCTGAGCTCAGACCTCCTGCTGAAAAGTTAAGTTGTCAGTTGTTAGGCAGAAAATCAATCAGAAATGCATTTGGGACCATGGCGTGCTGCCTGGAATTACACAGGATTGGAAAAAAAGCAACCCAGTGGCAGAAGAATCCTAATGATTGGAGATACCCACACTGCCTTAGACAAGGCAGATCAATTTATTTAGACACATTTGCTAAACGGACATGTGCTAGTGCCAAGTCTTGGATTTATATATAATTATAGCAGAACATTTGCAAAATTCTCAGAAGGATCAAGATACTCTATCCTCACCATGAGCCAGGAACTTCAAATTTGCTATGGATTGCTTTAGTTAACTCAGATTCCTATTCTGGGGTCTTCAGTAGGAACTGAGACTTGGCCATAGTTTGGATAATTTATCATCCTTTTTTCCAATACTCAGGGAAGACATATGGGTAGCTAGTATTACCACAAACCCACTGTAGCACTAGCTACAGGGTGGGAGGCAGGCAAAATTCCTGGGCCACACTGCTTACATGTTAGATTAGCCTGGTTTTCAAAGTGATAAAAGAGTTAGAATCGACTGCAAATGAAGACAGCATTTGATTCTTAAGAGCAATAATATTAAAAATAACAGCTACTAGTTATTGAGCACTTATATGGCCATCACTGTGCAAAGTAGTTTGCATGTTTATAAAACTATCCTGACAATTTTAGGAGGTAGGGGCCCATATCTTCATTTTACAGACAGGGAAACTGAACCCTAGAGAGGATAAGTCATTTACTCAAGGTCACATGGCCAGCCCAATGCATGATCAGAGGAACTAGAAATGAAAGTCAAGCTGAATGGCCCCAGAACTCTCTCCGAACCACCTGGCAATGCAACCTCCCACACATAGTTAAATACGCACAGAGGAAAACTGCCCTGTAATCATGGACTACAGTCCCAACCCTAAGCCAACCACCTCCCAAATGTTTCTGTGCCAATAGTCTCAAGAAAGCTAGAGAGCTTAGCCCTATCACACTCAGAGCCCTATGGGGTAGGGCTGGTGGTATCTTCAGCTTCATGTTTGTTACCTTAAGGATGAAAGCCAGCAGGTTATCAATGAACTTGATGATGCACTTAGAAAGTTTGAAACCCAGCTGTGCGCATGATCTGGGCCTCGTCGACCAATTACTAAACGACGACATTCCTTGCAGTACAAGTGTGCCTTTCCACATTTCTCTACTCATCTACTTTTCACTGTGGTTCACTTTTGCCTGGTCCTCTGAAATTTAGCACACACAGGTATGTTTGTTTAGGCAATCCTTACCTTACCAGTACAATCTAAGTCCCTTCTAAGGTTGCCCACGAAACTCATGTGACTACTTTGAGTAACTGCTTTAAATTCCATGGTTAATTTCTCCAAAGATGTTCAATAATTAATTCCTACTAAAATATGGCTGTGGGAGATGAGGTGTTTTCATTTTACAGATGCAAAGACTGAGAAACAGAGAAGTAACAAAAACTTAAAAATTCCTAGTACTTGGCTAAATGCCCTTTTGGACATTTAAGCTCATTTTTATTAATGAAATTGAAAATGACTGGTTATGCTGTCCAGGTTCTCTGAAGTCTGGTTTGATGTTCCTTGCTGCAGAGCTTACAGTTTATAACCCTGTAATTTAATTGTTGCTTCCTAAACTCCTTCACTCTCGCACTTCTACCAGTTAACTCAAAATTAGGTCCTTATTCTAGCCTAAGCTTTGGCTGTGATGAGCATGTTTCCTAACATTGAGCTATGCACAGGCAGGTCTGGCATTACTATGAGAACTTTTCCCTTCTTAAGAAAAGGTTGCTTAGAGACCACAGTGTAGTAGTAAATGCACAGACACCGGCGTCAAAATGCCTGGGTTCAAATCCTAGCTAGCTTCAACCATGTATTAGATGTGTGACCTTGAGCAAATTAATAACTCTGAGCCTCATTTTTCCCATCTACAAAGTGGATATAATAATAGCACCAATCTAGAGCCTTGTTCTGGGAATGAAATGAGTTCATGTAAAGCCTCTAAACAATTCCTAAACACAAATGTTTGTTATTTTTATTATTCCAAACAACCTTGTTCTTCAATCTCATAGACATTCTTATTCCTTGTCAGTCTCAATCAGAAGTTTCTAATCAAAGACATCCCCTACAACTTCTTCCTCTCTTCCTTTTTTAGAACCACACCCATAGCTGGCACCATAGTGGTCAGTGTGTTTTTATGAGCTGCTGCTTCAATTCTAGGGTTTTTCCTAATCTATTAATGCAGCAAAGTAAAAAACATAGTTTGCCTTAAGCTTTTGATTTCGATTTACAAATCGTATTCTATTTATAAATTAATAAATTTTAACAATTACTCTCAAGAAGTCAAATAAAATATTTGATTGGTGTTTAAGCAAATCAATTTGTTTGGTTTCTTTCATTAACTTTTTAAAATCCCTTAAACATTTCAACTGCACTTACATATTTAAAATAACTCTCTTTATAAAAGCAGTTTTGACTGTGACTATAAGCTCTCCTTAACCTGTCCCTCCCAGAAAGTCCTGATGGCAGGGAAGAGGTTAAACTTTCTTTTCAGATGAGTGCTCCAACTCAGGTTTTCAGTGAGGTTCCAGGTGGACAGAGGGATTGTCTGGATGACATCTAAAGGTCCATCTTAAAGTCTGAACCTATTGTGATCTTTGGGGCAATGCCTCTAAACAGTGCAAAGATTAGCTGGAAATTCAGGGGAATCCCAGGAACCCACATGAAGCTAACTTTCTTGTTACTATTTTCTAATTTGCCTGCAGTTAGAGTTTATAAAACCTGGGAAAATTGGGGAAGTACTAGAGAAGCTAAATCCTGAAACCCCGTTTCTCCTGGGGTAGCTGGGAGCACAGGCTTGGCTCCTGAATGGAATTTCATGTCCAACTTCATGCAAAGTGCTATTATCCATGGCCCCAGAGCTGACACACTCTCCTAAAACTATCTCTCCAAAGCCTTTTTAGGATAACTTTTAATTTTGAAATAAATTCAGACTTCCAGAAAAGTTTCAAAAATAATATAAAGAAATCCCATGTATAATATCAACATTCCTCAAATATCATCATTTTATAACACTTACTTATCATTCTCTCTATATATATAGATATATAATTGGTTTCCCAAAACATTTGAAAGTATACAGGATATCCCATTATCTTCAAATACTTCAACTGTATTTCCTAAAATCAAGGATATTTAGGATTTTCCTAAAATCAAGAACTCTTACATAAGCACAGTACAATTGCCAAAAACAGGAAATCAACATGGATATAATACCATTACCATTACCAAATACCATTATCTAATTTGAAGACAGATCTTATGAAAATTTTGCCAGTTGTCCAACTAATGTGTTTTATCTGGTCTGGGATTAGTTCCAGGACTACAAGTTAATTTCGTTTTTGTGTCACCTTTGTCATCTCCAACCTGGAACATTTCATTTCTTTTTCTTTTTTTTGGCTTTCATTTCCTTGACATTTTGAAGCATTCAGGTCAGTTATTTTGTAGATTGTCTCTCAATTGGGGTTTGTCTGATGTTCATTCATGATTAGATTCAGGTTATACATTTTTGGCAGGAATGTCATAGAAGTGTTATGTCATTCTTAGGAGAGACATGATGTCTGCATGTTCCGTTATTGATGATTTTAACTTTGAATGCTTGGTTAAGTTGGTTTCTGGTATGTTTCTCCACTGTAATGATTTCCCTTGAAATCATTAGTAAGTATGATGTAGGGTGTTACCTTGAGTATGTAAGTACCCTATTTCTCATCATACTTTAACTTCTAATTTTAGCATTCATTGATAATTGTGCCTGAAACAATTATTACTATGGTGGTTGCCAATGGTGATTTTCTAATTCCATCATTCTTTCTGCATTTATGAACTGGAGTTCTACTTCTCCACCACTTACTTGCTCATTCATTCATTTACACCAGTATGGACTGATGCATTTTTATTTTCACTATGAGTTACAATCCATTACTACCATTAGTCATTATGATAGCCAAATTGTTTCCTATCTTGCCAGTGGTAGCTCCGTCAAGCTGGCTCCTGTGTTGTGCTTGGCCCATGGTCCCTTCATTCTTTTGGCACTTCCATGCTTTGTGGTACAAGAAAATTTCCAAGTTCATATTATACTTTTCCTACCCCAGACCTGAAATTAGCCATTTCTCTGGGGAGCCCTGGATTCTTTTAATTGAGTATTATATTTAAAAGACAAGACCTAGATGCTAGGAGTGCATTGCTACTGAAATGTTCTCTAAAACCTTTTTGACCATTCCTAGAAACAACTCTTTTAGCTGACAGATGCCATTTGAAAGTCAATTGGTTAATCACCTAATTGTCTCACAACCACAGTCGCTGTCTACATGACAATAGCTGGGTCTGGTTCATGCCAACCTGTCCAGCCTGTGTACTGCAGAGTCACTCTCTGTGTTTTCTATGGGCCCTCTCCTCCTGGACTGTCCCATTGACCCTCGCCCCAAGGCAAGATCCACAGGAGGGAACTCCCACCTCCTCATCTCTTCCCCCAACCAAAATATGTAGCTTCCTCTCTGCCTTGAAATTTTCCCCAATACTTGGTCCTTTTCACTCAGCCTCTTCTTCATTCAAATTTTGTTCACCTGCTTTTTGTCCTAGTGTTCTTAGAAGTTACTCTTTGCACAGAGCTTGCTTTTTGGACTCTTGTATATAAGACTCTGGAGTGCAGGAATAAGGAGAAACATAGATTTCAACTCTCCCTCTTCCCTTCTTCTCCTCCCCTAAAATTCATCACACATTTCCCAGGCAACTGGAGAAATAGACGCTAACCAGTCACTAAAGTCTGTGAGTCTCAAACCTTGAAATCATTAGAGAAAGATCACCTAAGACAGGGACTAAATGCAAAAGCAAATAAAATAAAATAAGCTGTATAAACGAAAGCAAAATAGAATGAAGGAAGAGACTGTTTAAAATGTACTAGACATAATGATGTAAGTAGGGCTCCTACACAGTGAATATATAATGTTTAGAGTTACCCAGTGAATAATGTATGCAGAAATCACATCAGGCAATTCCATTTTCTGTTCACAGTTCAGAGGTCAGGCTTTAAACCATCATGGGGGAAGGCTTCAGAGAATCATTCTGAGGATGGGAAGGCAAGAACTATAGAGAAAGGATTTCTACATAACCATGATTTAGCCCACAGATTTGCAAGTAGAGAAATCAAGGAAAGATTACATGCTGATTTTTTTTTAACATTCTCATTGGTAAACCATTTCTTACCTCTATTTATGTCTACTAGCTACTGTAAACTTCTAAATCTAAATCAATATGCATACCTATTTAACTTTTCCAGTGAAAAGCATCTTACTTTAAATAGATAATAGAAAGAAATGTTGCACTTTAGATTAAAAGATATATTTGTATTAAAACAGGGGTTCTTAACAAGGGGTCCATGAGCTTGAATTGAAATTCAAAAGAACATTATTCTTGTGGGGACTTGTTGGTATGGGTGTGATATATTTATTAAATAATACACAGTATAGTGTGGACTTAGTAAGGGGTCTGTGGTTTTCACCTGACTAGCAAAGGGGTCTGTGGAACAAAAAAGGTTAAGAAACCCTGTATTAAAAGATACATAGCGGAGCGGGTATAGCTTTGTGGTTGAGCACCTGCTTTGCATGTACAAGGTCCTGGGTTCAATCCCTGGTACCTCGTTAAAAAACAAAATATATAACAACGTAAGAAATAAGCCTATATCCCTTGAAAGTAACGTTTTGTGATAGAATAAAGAAAGAAAGCACCAGGTCAAAACTCCCACATTCACGATTTCTCTCCATATTCCTTCAGAGACCAAGGGGTTTACAGTACTATTGGTTGTTCAGACCTGTGTCCAGCCCAGGCAATGTTGCACATTATTCTCACCTTAAGAGACCTGATGTGCCGCCCACCTGTTGCCCAGGCTGAAGCCCTGCCACCCTGCCAAGATAGAAGGGAAGTAGGAAATAGAATACACTTCCTCTCCTTCCCTGAAGCCACAACTCTCCTTGGACCATGAAAATTCAATTCTATATTCTTCAAGTAAGGAAAAGAAGAACCATCCCCACCTGACACAAAAAGGACAGAATCCCTCCCTCCTACCGCTGCCTCTGCCTCCACACTGCACTCTGTACAGGTATCTGGCAGTTGTTTTAACAAAATCCCTCATTCAGGTTAAGCTTTCAGGTAGGAAGATTTTCCTGGAGAGATTTTTTTTTTGTGCCCTGTTGTTTTATCTTAACTTTTTTATTGAGCATGCATTTGTGTTTTTTCATTTATTTATTTTATAAATCATAAGTGTCATTTTTTAAAAATAAAATAAAAAATAAAACTTTTTACAGTGAAAATCCAGAATAAGGGTCTAGGGGACACTTGGTTCTTGACCTAGATGTTCTTCTGTGCATACATGTCTGACCTAAGACTAAACCTACCCCAAGTTGAAATCCATACAATGGTTTGGTGGTCCTACTGTTCCCATTTTTGTGATATATAGGAAGAGAAAGGCTAATAGACAGAAACCTTGTAGACAAATATATCGGAGGAATTACTGATTGTAAATTTCTGTTTTATATCTGATACTTTCTGTCTGTGAACCACAAGGGAAAGGTGCTACCTTCCTTTTACCCTTCAAGATGGTGAAAAACTCATTTCAAAAAGTTTAGGCCAAAGAAAGGACTTAGGTTAGTCTCTTGCAAAATTATTTTCTTTCATTGATCCTGAAATTACATTAGTCCCTTCATTATTCTATATGTGGGCTCTGTGCAAGGATCAGGGTTAAGGCTTGGATATGCCACAGAGAGTAGTTCTTCTAGGCACAGAAGCCCTTGTCTTCTTCTTCTCTTCCCCTAGGAATGATGTCCCCGATGCAGACTCTCTTCCATTGACTACTGATAAAAGACCCAAGTCTGCACTCCTTACTCTGAAAGTCTGGAAAGAGAAGATTCAGGATAAAGAGAGAGTTAACTTAGACTTTTCATGTTAAAACATTTGAAACAATAAATATCATCACAGTGCACATCAAAACAGGCACTTTGCTTATCTGGTTTTACACATTGTCTTAATTTGAAATTTAAGAAAAAAGAGTGACTCAATAACCCAGCCCCATGCTTGGAGGAGCTCCCACCACCTAGAGAAAGTCAAGATCACCATCAACCCATTCTTCCCTGATTCTTCCCAAAAGCAGCAAGGAAGGTTTACAATCATGTGCATGTCTTTCAAAAAACAGACCCAGATCATAAAGTGGCCTATGAATGATCCATTTTTTCACAGCCTCTCTTCTGTTCAGAAATTGGAGGTGACCCTCCAAATAAGGAAACAGAATGTTTTCATTCTCGTGTTATGCACCATTCTCACCAAATGCATTCTCATCATTCTTATGGAGAAAAGAAATAGTCCAAACTCCTCTTATCATCACCCCACCCTCCCACCACCACCCCTACTGACAATCATCATTCTTGATCTCTCCAAAATCAAGATTTCTTTTCATTTACTTTCATCTACTTCTTTCTCCTGACATTTCTCCACCCTATTCTCATGCGGCAGTTCTGAAGATCCAGTCGCTCTGTAACATCTCAGGCAGACTCTGCCTCTGGTAAGTCCTTAGGGAATATAGGTGGGCTTCTTGCACAAGCCCTGGTAGGGACTGAAGTGTCTGGCAAAGATGGAAGCAGGACATTGAATGCAGACATTTTGGCATCCCTCAACTAGCCAAGTCAAAATGTTAAAATATTTTTTAATTGACCAGCATTGCATTGCAAACCTTTCTTCATGATAACCCATGGAGGTGATAGGATAGAGTGAAGGAAAAGATAAGGCCTAAGGTTTGGAGTAAATATGTCTAAAAAATTAACGATTTATTTTTAAGCCCAATCAAAATGTCCCAAATGTCAAAATGGCCACATAAAAGTGGTTTAGTTACATTTTTAGATTAAAGGGACATCCATTATCAGTACAAATTCACTGCATTTTTCTTACCAAAAACTTAGAGGAAAAAAAATCCCCCTACCATAGCCAAGCCCTGAGAGGGGGATCGCTTACTATCCTACCATCCAGGAGAGTATAGAGTATAGATAGTAAAGGAATAGAACTGGGTAACCTGAGCCCTGAGAACTTCAGGCAGGTATAGCAGGAAGCTTCAGAAAATGTCAAACCCAAAATAGGCAAAAATTTTACCTGGAAAACATCCCAACAGTCATATTCAGAGCAAAAGGGATCATTTCAAAAATATGGAATGGGAGTTGGATTTTTAAAGAATGTTTAAAGATTTCATAGTTACATAAACAAAATCACACTCTGAAGAACCCCAGTTCTCTGAGACCCAGCCTGGGTCACCTCAGGGACAGAGGCCACTGCAGGGCAAGCTCCCTGTTTTCCCAGTGCAGAGGTTTTCCTCTCCAGGCTGGGTGCTGCAGTGTGCTCTGCAGGGCATCAGGTGGAACTCATCAGGGATATTTCCTGATCTTGTTTTACCAATTTTTAATAAGAACAGTTAATATTTTACTCTTCGGAATCAAGTATCTGATTGCAACATGCCTTTGTGTTATCTTTTGGGCTAGGCTCACTGCTCACTTCCTCAAGGAAGGCTCCCCAACCCCCTTAGCCCTTAAAACTAAATGTTCAGGTGCCACTGTTAGGGCAGAAACCACACTCTGTAATCCCACTGTCACTTCTTCCTCAAAGCAAAGTTCTCCTTGCTTCCTGCTCTGCCACAAACTCTGCTGCCCTCTTGGGTCTGTTTTCTCCAGTGTCTTGGTGGATCCATACAGCCCAGAGCATCTCTAGTTTCTATTCTGTTAGGAGGAAGATATATGCATCCTGGCTAGAAACAGGGATGATGTTTGGGGAGTAAGCACTTTCTCTCTTCTTCCTTCTCCACAGGTATGGGACACTCACAGCAGCCCTCTCTCCTCCAGGGTGGAATCAGCCTGGAAACATGGAACAGGAAGGAATGACCTTCAAAGGAGTGATCAAAATAACTTCAAAAACATTTCTACAAACCCATACTTAGTGGAAAAGAGGTCATTTTACATGTTTAACAGGATCAACACAAAATGTGTTTCATGCTTTTAAATCTCAGTTATTCTTGCCATTGTTTTATGCTCAATCAACATAAAGAAGACCAAGTTTTTGTGCTTCAAGTCCAAGGTGAATCTTGGGCACATCACAAGGAAAGTCAACATGGAATTTCTCTGGGCATAAATAGCTCTCCCTCTTAGTATTTCTGCTGCAAGGATTTTCGCCCATTCTAGACTATAGAAGGATCCATGCATTGTCTCTCTACTGGGCTGGAAGTAGAGAATCAAAGGTTATATTACTTGTTGGTCCTCCATGCTAGTTACATATTAAAATCACCAGGAAATATTTTTTTAAATATCAATGCTGGGATCTCCGTAGTAATTAAACCAGAATCTCCAGAGGTAGGAAGAACCACTGATTCAAAACAATTGAAATGATTAATTCTTCTCACCTCCAAAAATTAAAGTCTTTGTCTTCTCCACTTATATCTCCATTTAAAAGACAATATGGAAAAAGATATTTGTAGCACTATAAGAAAAATATTCACTCCAAACCATCCTACTTGCCATATCAGCTCACCCCTTTTCCTCCTAAGGAGATGCCATTCTAATAGAGTGTATATTTACTTCTCCCCACTCTTGTTCCATAAGTATTGTTTTAAATGTTATATGGGATGGATTTGTAACCTCCAATTTTTAAATTTACTGGTTTGAGGAATAATTGAGGCTATAAAACTTAAGGTTATAAAACTGCTCCAGCCCCTCAACTGGTAAATTTCTCTCCCCCATCTAACCAGTGAAGGAAGTTGCATGGCTTTGCCAGGCCTTTGTCCCCACCCATCGCAAGGCTCCCTAAGAACAAAATCCCTTTCTTCTTCTTTCTGCCTCCACCACAACCTTTCCTTCGTGTCAGCATTAAATTCTCCATTCAGTTGTCTGGATATGGATCAGGAGAAAATGTATAAAATGTACAAAATTCAGAGAGCTTTGAAAGGCAAAATGGGATTTTTCTTCCCCAATCACTTGCATCTTTTTTCACTCCTTTTTTCCTAATGGGGAGAGGGACTTTGGTAATATAGAGTAAATAGAAATATTTTGTTGACATAAGAATGCAGAGGACTTACGCTGTAATCAAGGGAGGAATTGCAGTCCTGGAACAAACTATAATCAAATACTCATTAGAAAAGCAGGAAACTTATCACCTAGGCAGTAAGAAGTCTCAGAAGTGTGGGACCATCAGGGAAAGTTATATTACTGATGAGACTGAAATCAAATTACTATTTTTATTACATTTCCTTCCCTCTCTGTGATCCATACTAAGAAAAGACTAACTAGACATCAACTGATCCTGGGAAATAGTCCCACAATCTTTCAAGGACAGGATGTAATCAAATATTTTAGTAAAAGGAAATATTTAGATTAGGCACGTGGAGAATTTTTATTTTTTTTTAATCATATACCAATATTAGCACTTTCATTTAAGTGCATTTCAATTAAGGAGCCCAATTTTCTGTCCCTGGGTTAGAGGTCAGAGATGGATATATTTCAAGACAGTGTAATTTGATCACCCCATATGCAGAAGTCCCTAAGGGAGGGTGATTTTCCTGCTAGCCATGAGGACAATCTGGAAATCAAGACTCGGGTTGAATAGATCATGGACATAAACATGACAAAATCATAGTCCTCTTTAACAGCCTGCTCCCAGCTCTCATTTATATACTTGTTTTTCTAGCTCTAGCTGAGTTCTGAGATTGACCTCCCTCTATTGCCATTTTCTCCCCTGGGGTCAGAGTTCACCTCCCTAAGGGGCAGATGAAAGATTGGTCATTCTTCTCTATTTAACCTTCCTAGACCCAAAAATCAATCAAGCCCAATAGATGCTGTTCTGATCTTTCCCCTCCACAGTCTGCTAAAGGAATCTAAATGTCTCTGCATCATCCATCCCAAATCTCATTCTTTGTTTTCTCAGAAAAACAATGTCCTTCACTCCGTTCCTTCTCCTAGCATTGTCATAGTCCTCCAAGGGCTCTGCTCTCCCTGAAAGAAGCCTGATAATTCAACCTGTTCCAGGATATATCGAACTTGAGCCCTGCATGGGCCTCTAGAGAGTAACATCTCCAGGCACAAACATTGATAGGAATAAAGCAGGAAGGAGAGTAGCTGCAGAAAACTGGGGGTGAAGGGTAGTAAAGTGTTCAGCATTGTTTCCTGTCTCTTTCCCTACTACATGCTTTGGAAAGTTGTTTCATAATTACTAAATCCCCATGGGAAAGTCCCAAGGAGGGTGGGTGGGCTCCTTGGGTTCTGACAGTGTTAGAAAGAGAAGTATATTAAGGAACTGGAGACACTTGTCAAACACAAAATAAATGTGATTGAATAATGTTTTCAGATATTAATTTATGTGGGGTTTTTTTCCTCCCTGAATTCCCCCTTCTCCTCCACAATCAAACATCAAAGAGATTGCTCTTTGTCTCAGAAGAGCTGAGTGGTAGGGTTGAAAACAGAAAAATCTTGAAAGGCTCTCTGACTTTTGTTTTGCAAAAATCTAAATCCTGAGGATATGGAAATCTGCGGAAGTAAACAGAGCAGCCTGAAAAAATATGAAAGGAGAAGGATTTCTCTCAGAATTAAAGGAGATATTCCAAAGCTGGAAAAGGAAGAATAGAGAGAAATTGTGGGTCTCAAAGCAGCAGGAGCTAGGCCCAGGCTTTTACTTTTATACTGACAAGGTGACAAGGCCAGAAGTAAAACATTGGCATGGGGTTTCTATGAAGATAGAAACAGAGGTAACCTCATAAAAATTCTTGAGTCCCACACATGGTATTGTAGCATTGGAAAATCAGAATTGTATGTCAAGATCTGTAAAGAATCTGAAATTTTACCCTATATATAAGCTTACAAATTGAATTGCTAGAGTTTCATGGATGCTGGCAGAAGACATGAGGCTCATGGGTCAGAGGTAAAGGACTTTATTTTTGGCAGCAAAGCAGGCAGCATGAACTTTGTATTAGTCAGCAGTCAGGGTTCTTTAGGGAAAGAGAACCAACAGGAGATATCTGTAAATATTATGAGATTTTTATAAAAATGATCTCACGTGACTGTGGGGATGTGCAAGTCCAAATTACACAGGGCAGGCTGCATTCCAATGAAGGTTTTCAATGAATTCCCCAGGAGATGCTGGCTGGCTGATGTAGAGATAGGAAATCTCTCTTCTGACTACTGAAACCATCACTTCTCCTTTTAAAGACTTCAACTGATTGGATGAGACATCTCTCATTGTTGAAAGCAAGCTCCTCCCTTGATTATTGATGTAATCAGCCATAGAGGGAATCAACTTACTGATGATTTAAGTCCACAAAATGTCCTCACAATAACAATCAGGCCAGGGCTTGCTTAACCAAACAAAAGGACATCAACACCTGGCCAAGTTGACATATGAACCTAACCATCACAATCTTCATGTTCACATTGTTCTCTTTGCCTCCCAAGTCCTACAGTGGTGACACAGAATAGCATAAGTTGATGCTGCTCATGCAGTGGGTTTTTTTCTTTATCAGATCCTAGGAATCTTAATCTTAAGAAATCCCAATCTTTTAAAGGAGTTGCAAGAAAATCTGCTCAGTCTTTGCCCCAGAGAGCAACATTATCTTTATTATACTGGGCAGCAAACAAATCTGCCCTCCACCTTGGAGAGAGACACTATCTCTTCCAATGTTGCATGCTTTACAAACATCCTTGAGAAGTTCATCCAGATCAAAATCTGTCAGTGCCTCTCCTCTGAAGACAGTAGAAACACAATAAACTCATGGGAAATTCTCCAAACATTGAAGTTCCCTATAGATAGAGACAATATTTGTCTCAGCTATGATCTGTATGGACTGATGATTAAGGACCAGAAAGCAGCCTAGTATTCCCATTGCCTTTGTCCTCCATAGACATGGTAACTGTACCACAACCTTGGGGAGGAGAGAAGGGTGAGAGACTGTATTAAAAAGCAGAGGAATTAAGTAAAAATCTGAATACTGAACAATGGGACATACAGCCTTCCTCCCCCCTCAGCTACTAGAATGCTTAAAGCCATGCTTAGCCCCAGGCAGAGGCTAAGGGAAAAGACCTTCAGCAATTGGCATTTAATTAATTTGCACCTCCTTCAAAAAAATGTTTGGTTCCCTGCCCAATCATCCTACCATGAGGCCTCCAAGGGGGAAGGTCTCTCTCCCTTCCAAGACAGAACAGAAAATAACAGAAAAATATCCAAACATTTGGAAACCAAACAACACAGTTCTAAATAATCCATGATTCAAAGATGATGCCTCAAGGGAAATTTTTTAAAAATTCATTAAACTGAATGAAAAAGAAAATACAACATATCAAAAATTTGTGGGACACAGTGAGGCAGTGCTGAGAGGGAAATTTACAGCAACTAAGTGGTTATATTAGAAAAGAGGAAAAGTCTCAAATCAATAATCTCAGCTTCCAAATCAAGAACCTAGGAAAAGAAGAGCAAAATCAACCTAAAGCAAGCAGAATGAAGGAAATAATAAATATAAGAGCAAAAATCAATGAAGTTGATAACATAAAAACAACAGAGAAAATCAATGAAATTAAAAGCAGCTTCTTTGAAAAGATCAATAAAATTGACAAACCTCTAGTAAGATTGACAAAGATAAAAGAGAGAAAACACAAATCACCAGTGAATGGAATGGAACAGGGGATGACACTACAGATATTTCAGACATCAAATGGATAATAAAAGAATTGTAAAAACAACTTTGCATGCATATATTTGACAACTTCGATGAAGTGGACCAGTTCCTCTAAAATTACAAACTACCACAACTCACCTGATATGAAATATATAATTTAAATGTTCCTATAAGTATTAAAGAAGTTGAATTCATAATTTTAAAAATCCCCAAAAAGAAATCACAAAGACAGAATGGTTTCACTCAAAATTTCTGAGAAGTGTTTAAAGAATGAACACCAATTGTACACAATTTCTTCCAGAAAACAGAAGAGATGGGAATACTTCTCAATTTATTTCATGAAACAACTATTACCATGATACCAAAACCAAGCAAAGAAAACTTCAGGCCAATACTACTCATGGCTATAGACACAAAAACCTTAACAAAATACTAGCAAATAGAATTAAGCCATATATCAAAATAATTATACACCATGCCAAGTGGGTTTTTTCAAGAATGAAAGATTATTTCAACATTCAAAAATCAATCAGTGTGATTCAGCATATTAACAAGGTAAAGAAGAAAAATAATGATCATATAATCTGCAGAAAAATCATTTGACAAAATACAACACTTATGCATGATAAATTCTTTCAGAAAAGTAGGAAAGGAGGGGAATTTCCATGACTTTATAAAGAGCATCTACAAAAAAAACTACAGCTAATATCCTTAATGGTATAATACTGAATGCCTTTCCCCTGTGATCAGAAACTACACAGGGATGTCTAATCATACCACTTTTATTCAACATAGTGCTGCAAGTTCTAGACAGAGCAATAAGCCATGAAAAGAAAGTCAAAGGCACACAGATCAGAAAAGAAGAAATAAACCTGTCTCTATTATAAAATTAAATTACTACTTATATATAAAATCCCAAGGAACCTACAAAAAAACATCTGGGAATAATAAATTAGCTCATCACTTAGTGGTAGGAAACCAGATAATAGTAACTTAAACAGTGAGGGTTTATTTTTCCTCTCAGAAATGTGGTGTTGCATTTCTACATATTAGCAATGAACATATAGTTACCAAAGTTAAAAATATAATAACATTTAGAATGACTTGAAAAACAAAAATACTTAAGGGAAAATCTAACAAAACATGTACAGAACTTATATGCTGTAAACTAGAAAACATTCATGAAAAAAATCAAAGAAGCTCTAAATAAATTGATAAATTATGTTCACGGATAGGAAAATGCAACATAGTAAAGATATCAATTCCCCCAAACATTGATATATAGGTTTAACCTAATTCCTATTAAAATCCTAGCAAGATTTGTGTAGATATGACAAAAATATTCTAAAATTTATATGGAAAGGCTAAGGAACCAGAATAGCTAAAACAGGTTTGTCAAAGAAGAAAATAGGAGGAATCAGTCTATTCAATTTCAAGACTTATTTTATGTGTGGTATTGGTGGAGAGATAGACACATAGATCAATGAAACACATTAGAGGACCCATAAACAGACCCACCAAAGATGCCTCACTGATTTTTGACAAAAGTACAAAAAGGCCTTTTCAACTAATATGCTAAAGACAATGGACTTACGCTTCCAAAATTCTAAGGGAAAATTACTTTCTATACCCAGCCAAACTATCAGTTAGGAATAAAGGCAGAATTTTCAGACATGCAAAGTCTAAAAAATTATCTCTTATGTACCCTTTCTCATGAAGAAACTACATGATTTGTTCCACCAAATTATAGAAGAATAAACTAAGAAAGAAATCAAGAGATTCAAAAACATAGCCAAAAACAGAAGGGGAAAAAAAAAAAAAAAAAAAAAAAACAAGAGATTCGGCAGAGAAAAGAAGTAAAGGGACTTCTTGGGATGAAGATGAAAGCAAGATCTAAGAATACATTTGATGTGGGATGCCTAAAGAATAACCTAGGCTCCAGGAGGGATGTTTCTAAGAAAATAAATGTAATTTACATATCATCTGTTTGACAAACTTGAAAGGCTTTTATAAGTGTGGTCTAGAATTTGGGAGCTAAATTAGTTACAGATTCATAGAAAACTAAGAAAACACTTTTTTAAATGAGACAATTATTAATCCAGTATGAACAATTTTTTTTAAGAAAAGAAGATGCTATAGAATAAGTATACTTAAGCTGTGAACAATATTTACATAGCTATAATAATATGGATACTAAATATTTAATCTAATACTATGATAAAACAATATTGAAAAGATTGCACAAGTAAATGAGTGTATACGTTAGAGTAGGAAAGAGGAATCAATAGATAATGTCTAAAATTGAAAACAATAAATACCAGGATAAGAATCCTATTTAATAATATGGAAGGAAACATCTGAAGGAAATATCAAGAATTGAAAGTGGTTGCCTCCAGGCATCATGAATCTGGGATGGCAACAAGTTGTATAAGAGACTGTTGTATTTCATTATAATAACTTTGTAGTATGAATAACCTTTTAAACTATACCCATATATTTTTGAATAAAATAAAATATAGAATTCTGGTATTTCTTATACACTAAGCTTATGGAATGAGATTTGCAATCACTATGTAAGTATCAAATCAGACTGGGATACATTTCCACTTTAGTAGAGAAGAAGGAGATGGTGAAAATGGAAGATTAATATTCTTTGAGTTTCTAGTATATATCACTGTTCAGTTGCAAGTGAAAAAAAAACAAAAACAGTGAACAGTAATTTAAACAGTGAGGGTTTATTTTTCTTCTCAGAACAGTAAGTCTGAATGTTTAGGTAAGTACAGCTTTTCAAGAGTGAATCCGAGGACCCAGTACACTTGTATCTTTTTGTGACCCTGTGCTTAGCATGCATCTTTCATCCTCAGATTCACAAGATTGCTGCTGTGCCGCCAGGCAGGAATTAGTGGGAAAAGGCAAGGAGCAAAGAACAAAACACTCTCTCTTCATGAGGCTTTTTCTTTTTATTCAGGAAGGGGGTCCTCCTAAGGGACTATTGCTATGTCCCTTGGCCAGAATTGTGGCCCAAGGCTTCCTATAAAGCTGCAAAGATATTTGGGGAATAAAAGCTGAATGCACTGATTTTCTGAAGAGACTCAGTATGGACAAAGGTAAAATGGAAATTGGGTGGACAACTGTTTGGCACTGCCACCTTTTTACTTTATTTTTAAATGTTTTCTCATTTTAAATTTCTAAATGATAAAAAGAATAAGCATAGCTGCAAAATTTTTATTTTAAAATTTCATGAACATTTTATTGTTTCATATTTACATTGCCTTAGGGATCTCAAACTTCTGTTCCACCTTCCTGACTTCTGCTCCAGGCACAAAGTACATGAAGGTCCCAGAGAAACAAATCTCATCCCCTGCCCTCAATTCAATCACTCCCTCCCTTAACATCCTCAGTACAAAAGAGAAACCAGGGGGTGAACTAAGAAGTCTGAACTGTATAGTACCTTTAGAAACACCAAAATTGGTGGCAAAGGTCTCTTGGAAAATATTGTAAGCCATGTTCTCCTTTCTCTAGAGTCACTAGAAGAAAAGAGACAGTAAAACATCCAAATAACCTGAGGGGAAGAATTCCTATATATTGCTATAAGGATGAAAAAAGGCCATTTCAAACATTTTTAGCTAAGAGCAAGAGTTGAATTGGGTGCCTGCAATTTTCTAATACTAATCTTTTTTTAGACCTTTAATTACTTTGTACTCAAGCTGAATTAGGAAATCCAATTTTCTGTCCACAGGTCAGAAGTCAGAAAGAAGCTCTCGTTATTTTATTTTGAGTAGAAGGAGACATTTCAGTAACTTTAAAGAATCCCTAAGGTTCCACTGTCCAGTGTTCCCAGAAAGGAAAAACTTTTGATCTTTGGGGATTAGGGACAATTATATTTAAAGAGAGTAGAGAATATTAAACACAAAGGGACTATCACATTAATCTAGAAACTAGTTCTGCAATCATCATTCATGGGGAAAGAGGCTATTTCCAATTTTAAATGGAATTACTAAGGTTATGAATAGTTTCCTTTTATTTATATATTTAAACTGCAACCCTTAGTAACTGTGGTTGCCTCTGAAGAGGAAAACTAGCTGGTTGCAGGCACAGGAGTGGGAGGTCCAGTGGAAATGCCTGTGTACTTTAGAATTGGTACCATATGCATGCATTAATTGCCCTGATGATTTGTTACTTATAAAATAAATAAATTTTATGAAAAATAGGGGGAGGCATTGTCATTACTAGTATTTTACAACCAAATTATTTGGGGGGTGGGGGGCAATTATTTGCCCTGCAAGTCAGAGGGGAAGCTTGAGAACACCCCAGGGGAAAACCTTTCAGAACTAGTTTGGGGGGTTGGGGTGATCACATCACCTTTGCTCACCTTTGCAAAAGCACTGAAGCTTTTTATCATTTTGTAATTTTAGACTGTGGAGAGTTCAGTACTGTGCCCTGATGAGCTGGAAAATCGAAAGCAATAGCACATACTAATATCACTACAGTTTCTTTGTTCCAAGTTAAAACATTTTAAATAAATAATCTTAACTCTACTATACAAAAGCAAAAATAGAGGTGCCTGGATCACTGGCCTCTCCACTAAGTTTAAACAGTATCTCAATTTTAAAGGACACTTGAGTAAAAAGAAAAGATGTTTGACACCATAAGGACAAAAAGAACTACGTGATCAATCAGCCCCTCTCCTTTTAAGAAAGTTGTCCTTTAATAAGTGATGTGAAAGAGTATGGATGATGTCCTAATTCCACCATTCCTAAATGCAACAGCAAGTACCTTATAAACCTTCCCATAATTTCCTCCAGCAGATATTCTACTTGGTCTTATTCTCAGACATCTGTTTTTCAAGATGGCTCTCTTACTGAACCCTTCTGCCATGGAATGGGATCACTGATGACCTTCCAAAGAGAGAGACACAAATGAGGAAAGATACAGTTTAAAACTTACCAGTTGATCATTTCAATTTAAAGGAAAACAGTAATAACTCCTTAAAGCCAAATCTTAAATTCAATAGTGTGGCAATTTGATATTGTTTATGAATTCCAAAAATAGATATTAGATTATGTTTGTAAATTGGTCTGCCCCCCTGGGCATATTATATTATACTGGATTCAGAGGTTTCACTTTTACTTGATTAAATAATGATTAAGGCTTTGATTGGGCCACTTCAGTAGGATATTGCATCCTCACCCCCTTGGTGGGCAGGGACTCACAGAGAAACCACACCACAGAGAAGTGAGGTTGGAGTTTTGAGCTGAAGCCCAGGAAGTAAAGACACAGAGGAGCATAGCAGCTGAGCCCAGAGAGAATCAAGCCCCAGGGAGAGAGACAGCTGGTCGCCTGATAGTCTATAGCTGGCCTTGTGGAGAGAGCAGGGCAGCTGAGCCCAGAAAGAAATAAGCCCTTGGAAGAGATGAACCCAGGAAGTCTGAACCCTTGCAGACATCGGTAGCCATCTTGCTCCAATATGTGGCAGCAGACTTTGGTGAGGGAAGTAACATGCTTTATGGCCTGGTAACTGTAAGTTTCTACCCCAAATAAATACCCTTATAAAAGCCAACAGATTTCTGGTATTTTGCATCAGCACCCCTTTGGCTGACTAATAGAAATAGCAACACCCTCAGCTCCTTTAAGGAAGTCCCGCACAGGTTAGGGGCATAGAGATGATAATAATAATAAAAAAAATAAAAAAAAAAACACTCTACCTCTTTCCAAGCTCTCCTGAAACATAGAAGATAAACATGCACAGTTTTTATTTTCCCAAAGCACGCCCTAGTGCATGGTGGAATTCTAGCAAAAGTTTTCATGTTCTTGTGCCTCATAGGCTACCTACCCAAGTTAGTAGGGCAAGAGGGTCTCTTCTCTTTATCCTTTGTGCACTCATACCTTCTTAAGTCCAGTGGAGTAATATTCATTTGGCACACACACAAACACACACACACACACACCTCCATATCATAAACCTTCCTTCTAGTTTCTCTACAAACAACATTTCTCGTATTTCTCTGAGTCCTGCCCCAGCTTCCTCAGATTCTCCCCCAGGGATCCTTTCCTCACAGGGTATTCCATATCCTTTCCTATGAGTAAAAACTCTTAAGGATAAGATTCTTAAACCTTAAAGTGCCAAAAGAGAAAAGGAAAAAAATTGGTACACAATGGGCTGCAGCTGAGTAGACTTTTTACAGGAGGACATGTGATGTTACTTCTGGAAATTCAAAGAAGGCAATAACAGAAGTAAAAGTCAGTGAAATGTGGATTCTAAAAAGAATCCAATGATTGGAAGTGGGTGGTTATCCATAGATAATAGTGGTAATAACAGGAGTTTCCTACAATTTTCCCTAGAAGGCACCTCCTCAGAGACAGGTAACTAGAAATATTTTAACCAGCTCCAAGTCTTTGCTTCTTCCAAATTATTGCAAATGCCTAAGGATTTATAAGGAAGAAAAGGCTATTGAGAACCACAGTATTTAAGGTTGGTGAGAAGAAAGATTGAGGACCTATGAGGGAAGTCTTATCTTGCAGGGCTGTGGTAACAAAAGTACCATAAAGGAGGTGGCTTAAAACAACAGAAATTTGTTGTTTCATAGTTCTAGAGGCTAGACATATGAAACCAGTGTCAACAGGCCATGCACTTTCTCATGTCTCTAGGGAAGGATCTGTTCTACGAGTCTCTCCTGGCTACTGGTGACTACCAGCAGTCCTTGGCATTCCTTGGCTTATGGCAACATATCTCCCTCTCTGCTTCCAACACATGGTTGTCTTCTCACTCTGTCTGTATGACTACTGTACCTACACTTCTTCTTCTTATAAGGACACCAGTTATATTGGATTAAGAGCCCACTCTACTCTAGTATGATCTCATTTTAACTTGCCTAATTCCATCTGTTATGACCCTATTTCTAAATAAGGCCACATTCTGAGGTACTGGGAATTAGCACTTCAACATATTTCTTGAGGGGACTTAATTTAATTCATAATAAGGGATGAGAAAAGAAAGAATTAGTGATAGGTTAAGAATCTCTTTTTTGGAGGGGTAGAAGCAGATGTGGCTCAAGCGATTGGGCTCCCATCTACCATATAGGAGGCCAGGGTTCAGTTCCTGGGCCCTCCTAGGGAGGCCGAGCTGGCCCACGTGAAGTGCTGGCCTTCGCAGGAGTGCTGGCCCACACGGAGACCTGGCACAGCAAGATGACACAACAAAAAGAGACACAGTGGAGAGACAATAAAAGATGCAGCAGACCAGGGAGCTGAGGGGGAGCAAGAGACTGAATAGCTTCTCTCCCACTCCGGAAGGTCCCAGGATCAGTTCTGGGTGGCACCTAAAGAGAAGACAAGCAGACACAGAAGAACACACAGCTAATGGACACAGAGAGCAGACAACTTGGGGGAGTGAGGGGTAGAGAGAGAAAAAGAAAGAAATCTTTTTTTTTTTGGAAAAAAAAAAAAAGAATCTCTTTTTTGAGGTCTCAGGCTGATAGCAATGATTTTCAAACTTCTGAAGAACCTGTGAATTTCCCTTCTCGGCCTCCTCCCACCACCAGCCCTCTTACCCAGCCTGAGTAGAAGTGGGTGGTTGAGCAGGAGGCAGGGGAGTGGGCTTCTTGCTGCCCTTTTCCCAGCGAGTCCAGGTGACTCTCCCTTTTGTACCCAATGAGGAGAAACACAAAATGGGCAGTTTCCATAAGAACAAAGAAATCAAAATCATACCTGCTTTCCCTCCTCAATTCAAACATTTAGAATAAATAACAACTCTATTTGCTGCACTGGTTTCTTTCCAGGTCAGTAGAGAGGCTCTTCTATGAAATGGAAAACGTTATAATTAGGCCCATTTACTATTTCATCTCATGTGAGCTTCAAAAGAATTCTGATAGGTAAGAAATGAGGTTTCGCCTCCTTTTACAAAATTGCATTCACTGCTTATAATGAAAACAGTTTCACTGTTAATCAAAAATTAATTTCATTTACAATGTCCCATTTTTTTAATAAGGGAGAAAAATAAAGAAATCTTTCTAGTTTACATTAGGCTGTATCTCAAACCTTACTAGGAGCAGCATGTAATTTGAGAAGTAAATAGATTGGATGTAAAATATTGAAAAAGGAGTTCCCAGCATGAGCTGCTGTGGGAAAGGAGAAATTGGAATATATTCTTCCAAAAACATGGCTTAAACTGACAGAAACATTCTGTCATTGAGGAAACCTAGGGTGTAGGGAGTGTCTTTCCTTCTCAAGCACAGCGACACCCTTCACCACTATTACTATTTTTCTGCTTAGGCCTGTAGAGAAAAGAAGCAGGAGCTCTAAGAGGAAGGATATTGAAAGCGCAAATTAGAGCTTTTCAAATGATCTGACTGAACAGGGCTATGCTGGAAGACTAGGCCTCCTGTGGCTAAGTTCAGAGACACAGCCAACTGCCTGGGTCACCAATTCCTGAGGGGCACTGAAGCATCCCTGAGAATATTCTGGAGTGGAAAATTCTCCACTTGCCAGACCACCTCTCTCTCAGGAAGGACACTGGATTCAGTTCTCTGATACTCCACTTTGGAGCAGGGTGCCGTGAGGGCCTCAAAGGGCTTGCCTGACTGACAAGTGTGTGCCAAGGAGGGCTTCTGTTTGTGGATTGTTGTGGATTCATTTAGGGCTAGAGCTGGACTGCCTGGGGTGTGAGAGAAAAGCTTGAGCCTCATTTGCGTTTTCTGTCCTTTTCACATACAGCACCACATTACTCAGGCTCCCTTCTAAATAAATATAGAATGAATATTTTTTTAAATATCCATTTGAAGGGGCAACAAATTATTAGTCAGCTTGGGCTGCCTAAATGCCATGTCTTGATGTTGTCCTTATCACAGACATTAGTGCTTTGGGAGAAAGCCAGGCCTGGTGTCCAACAAGTAATTACTGACTTACTATGTGCCAGACACTGTCTCAGGGACCTGGAATACATCAATGAACAAAAAGACTACAGTCTCATGGAAGGAGACCCAGAATAAATAAAAGGCATTTTAGAATAAATTTCAGAGTATGTAAAAGAAGAAAGGTGCTACAAAAGAGTAAAAATAGCAGGATGGGGCAGGTGACAGAAGGGGATCTGTGTACCTTGTATGTGTGTAAAAAAAACATACATTTTACACGGATGATCAGAGTAGGGCTCCTTGAGAAGAGCAAAGACCTGAGAGAGATGAGAAAATGCACCTTGACATTGGGGGGGAGGGGGGGACGGTGGGGAGAATATTCCTGGCAGACGAAACAGCAAGTGGAGGGTCCCAATGGTAAGAACACACCCAGTTCATTAGAGGAATAGCAAGGTGTGACCCCAAAAAACAAAAGATTATGTTTTAAACTAATCCATTCCTGTGGGTGTGAGACAAATTTGACTGTATTACATCAGTGGGGCATGATTCATGTTGAGTCTCTACCCCCTTGTTGGGTCTGATATAAAAAGGGAGACACAGAAAGACAGACAGACACAGGAAAAAGGAGCTGCCATGTTTGATTCTGCCATGTGAGAGAAAGAACTCCAGGAAAACAGAAGCCACCAAGAGGCTCAAAGATCTGAGGCCCAGAAATAGACAAGCCCTATACCTGATTGTCCATAGCTGAGCTCCAAGAGAGGGTAGATTCTGGAGTAGAAGGCAGAGACCTCCACAGAGATGGGTGGCCATCTAACTTCACCATGTGGCAACAACACTAGAATCATTTCTGCTGATGCCTCTATTTGAACATTTCATTAGCCTTGGAACAGTAAGTTTTTACCCCAAATAAATCCCCATTATAAAAGCCAACGTATTTCTGGTACTTTGCATTGAAAACCTTTTGGTAAACTAAAACACAAGGAGGGAGTGGGAGTGAAGTAGCAGATGAAGTCAAAGAGGTGGGGGCAAGGGGCATGGGGGGGCCAGATTGTGTAGAGCCTTGCAGCTATCATAAGGATCTCAGTTTTACTCTGAGTGAAACCTTTAGAGCATTTTAAGCATATGAATGATATTATGGGAGTAGTTTATGTTTTAAAAGTATCATTCTACTTTTAATGATTTGAAAATCAGGTGTAGCAGGCAAGCAAGGAGACCAGTTAAGAGGCGTTTGCAATATTCCTGGTGAGAAATGTTGGTGGCTGTCCAGCAGGGATTTAGCATTTGGGGTGGTGAGAATTGATCAAATTATGGATTAAATTCTAAATATTGAGCCAATAAAATTTCATGTCAGATTGGATATGGAATATAAATGAAAGAGAGAAATCAAGGCTTACTCCAAGGGTTTTGTTCTGATCTACTGGAAAGATGGTGTCGCCAGAACTGAGATGGGAGGTATGAGGTGAGGCACTTTGAAGGGAAGATTAGTAATTCCATTTGGGACATATTAAATTGAGGATGTCAATACAGTCAAGAGGAAGATGCTGAGAAGGCAATTAACATGTTCAGGACCAAACTCTTGCATCCATCATCTCCCAACCTTAATCCAAATTATCTCTTTCGGTCTTCCATTTCTCAGGAAATAGCAACTCTATTCAAACAGTTGCTCAGGCCAAAAACCATCAAGTCATCCTAGGCTCCCTCTTTCTGTCACATCCCCCATCTAATCATCAACAAACCCTTTCAGTTCTACTTTGAAATGTTTCTAGAATCTAATCATATGTCACTCTCTTTAATGCTATCCAAACCACCATCATATTTTATTTATTAAAATTAATATTTGGCTAAAACCAACATAAAATGAACTTCTGGGTTAACCAGCATGTATGACATGTTAACTATAAATTAATTACTATTTTAATTTTGTTATTAAAATTTGGTAGTCAAATTTTAAAAGCTCAATGTTATAGTATAAGAGTAATAATTTCTGAGCACTAATAGATTACTCTTGCAGTACCTGTAGCATACATTTTTCATTTTTAAAAATTTTTTAAAGAAAACTGTGGGTTTACAGAAAAATGCATAAATACAAGGTTCCCATATACCACCTATTATTAAAACCTTTCATTAGTGTGGTACATTTGATACAATTGAGGAAGGCACATTTTAATAATTATATTATTAACTATAGTCCATGGTTTAACTTAGGGTTCACTGTTTGTGTTGCACAGTTCCATGGATTTTTTTTAAGGAGGTATCGGGGATGAACCTAGGACCTCGTACACGGGAGGCAGGTGCTCAATCACTGAGCTACACTGCTCCTTCCATGGATTTTTTAATATAAATTTTTTATTAGAGAAGTTGTGAACTTACAATACAATCATGCATAATGTACAGAATTCCCATATATTAACCCTCCACCAACACCTTGCATTATTGTGGAACATTTGTTACAGATGATGAAAGAACAGCATCAAAATATTACTGTATAGTATACATTTGCAATACCAGAGGGATCTCACTTTTAACTGAGGCGGTTGAGAAACAAAGACATTTGAGAACAAGCTCTTCCATTTTTGGGCACTGTAATGATATCACCACCAAGTCTTTCTTTCATTTCTAATAGTAACTCACATATATAAAGATTTATCTCCTCTTTAACTTCTAGGAATTAAAGCTTTGGTTAATGGTAACGATATATATCATTGACTCCATCCCACAAACTCAAGCTCTGTGCATTGCCTGAAAATGCTTTCTGAACATTTTCAGAAGCTCTCTTAAAGTTGTGCCCTTGCTGAGACCTTATATTTCTAATATTTTTGCATACATTTACTATTTCACACAATCACATGAGAAAATTTGTCTTTAAACCTTGGATGTAGAAATATGGCAACAAAACAATGTAATTTTCTTTTAAGATAACAAAAGTATCTCTTATTCTCCTTCTGTGTTTCAGGTTTTATCTCATGAACACCAACATAAAAAACTTCTCTGTAGTCAAATGCTAGAAAGATCATGTAGGGTATAATGAAAGAAATATTTGCACATTCAAGGTACATCTTCAGCTGGTTTTAAAAGCAAACTACTTTCTCTCCAAACAACCCTTTGGTTGATAGTAAATCCTATATTGATATTTTTGTCTGCCAAGTATAATATTAAGCTTTTCTTTGTTTAGTTTTTAACTGGTAATAACTGCTATTCCATCCTGTTTGAACACCTTGTATAAGTCCTTGAAGAGGCAGTTTAAATATTTCTTGTAGCCCATGAACTTTGCCTTTAGCTGAAGAAGAATGTTGACAATGGTCCTGCTTATGGTTCAGTGATCCTGTTATATTCTTCTGTGCGATAATTTCTTTCTGCACATACAACTGGTGAATGTGAACAAAATATTGATTGTGAGTCCTAAATCATGCACAGGTTTCACCATAATTGTTTTGTTGTCAATATCAATCACATGACAATTTTCTTTTCTCATCTTCTATTCAATAAATATCTGTTCAGTCAGACTCTTTACATTGGTGGCTGTGAGAACTAAGACATCTCTTGGCAAACTGGTAAATAGGAGCATAGTTGAATTTATCATTAATCCACCAGTCTGTCAAACTTTAAGAAAACAGCCGGTTGTCTCTGCAAGCCCAAATGTCTGATATATGATTTACAAAAGTCATATATTTAATCATGTTACTGTCTTTGTGTTCAAAGCAGGAATCTTCAGTAGTATGTTTTCTAGAAGGCTTTCATCTAGGATTCACAGCTTGTGAATACCTCAAAAATCTTTCATTTTTAACTATTGTAAATTGTAGACAAGTTATAACAATCCCTTTAACAATTCTTTTGTTTAAATACTTAGACTTCATAGGCATAACTATAAGGGATCATCATCTTAAAATATTCTAACACAGTCTGTATTCCACAAAGCAAATAATACGTATTTCACTTTTCTCTAATATTTTGTTTTCTTACTATTCTGTTACATCTTAATCAAGGATGCTTTTTCATGGATATTGTTGAACATGATTATGGAGTCTTTCATCTTTGCGAAGTTTTGAGGTTCTGCTTTTAATCCATCCTCTCAAGATGTGAAGAAGTCCCAAAAAAGCCATTTTATAGAATGCTCATAGCCTAAATGGAATTATGTAACTAAAACCTAAATGCAGTTCTTAAAACTTATTTTGCTTAATGTTATGAATACTAGTATACAATCTGTAAATATTATAAAAATAATCTTATCACCATTTTCATTTACAAAAAAATTATTAAAACAATTTATAAAGTTGAATAAATTTTATTCAAAATGAATATTAGAAATATAATAGAGTAGGAACTCAGGCAGAGCCTGGCAGATTCCTTGAGTTGAAGAGATGGTCAAACCCAAGGTGGCTAGAGTTTGCAGGAGAAAGTAACAGAGAGAAAACTGCTGCACTGAGAAAGAAACTGAGAGAATTGCAGAGGCTTCATTTTGAGTATTGAGCAGACTACTGGTGAAAAGCTACTTGAGGCATTTTTTAAATTTTGTTAAAGTTTGTTTGGGCAATGACATACCAATTGCATATAAGCAACACCTAGTAATAAATCAGTTACATCCAGGAGAAATAGCTTATCAGAATGGACATACCATACTAATCAATATATATCTCCTTCCCATTTGGCAATGGAAACTTAATGTCAGCTAATCAGAATATTTCCTCACATGCTTACCCTACATAAACTTCCCCCTTCCACTCACTCAGCAGAGCTCATTATCACTTTCAGTTGTGAATGTTGCCCGATTCACAAATAAAACCGTGTAAGCTTGTACATGCTTCCTTTCACCTGTGGTTGGCTGCACATCTGTCTTCCCTCTAGACACCACCCTCTCAGGAGCCAAGAGGATATCAGCTCATCCTGCCTCTCTAGAACCAGGGTCTGTTACAGAGTAGGCAAGAAGGTGCACTGAATGAGTGATTGCTCATATCTCCCCAGAAGGTTGTGTGATTTCTATTAATATTATTCGGTAGTGAAGAATTAACTTTACCCAAAAAGAAATCTGGCACATACCCTGGCTCCTTGAGGGTAACCTCTAAAACTTTGGATTCTTCGAATGATAGGAATGTCTTTGTTTTTTATGGTGATTCCACCACCAAAACCACACCTGAGAGTTTATGCTAATGGGATGATTTAGACTGTGACTGGCCACATCGGGAACTTTTAGGGTGGGGGTTGACCACACCAGAAAAACCAACCAGATGTCTAGGGGTTGGGGATTTGACCCAGGTCATATCAGTCAGGACAGGGAGGGGACTGGAAATGATTTGATCAATAAGTAATGAAACCCCAATAAAAACTCAAGGCACTGAAGCTCAGGTGAGCTTTCCTGGTTAGTAAGACTCTGTGTATTGTCACACATTGATGTACAGGAAGTAGATATGTCCTGACTCCATGGGAGAGGACAACGGAAGCTGTGCATTTGGGACCCTCCCAGATCTCATCCTCTCTCTCTCTTCTTTTGGCTGGTTTTTATTTTTATCCTTTTTGCTGTTTAAAAAAAAAAAAAAAAAAAAACACTGTAGTGATAAGTATAGCACTTTCCTGAGTTCTGTGAGTTGTTCCAGTGAATTATCAAACCTGAAGGGGTAGTGCAGTCCCCTGAATTTGTAGCCAGTTGGTCAGAAGTGAAGGGGACCATGGGAACCCCTGAATGTGAGGCTGTCTTGTGGAGGATTGCACCCTCAACCTGTAAAGTTTGGCCTAACTATGGTAGTCAATGTCAGAAGTCATTACACTGCTAATGATAAGATTTATTAAACACTTAATTATAAGCCAGCTACATGCATCACTCATGTAATCTTCCCAACAATCCTATGGAATAGGTACTATTACAGTATTACCTTCATTTTACAATAAGAAAGCTGAAGCTTGGGAAAGATCAGTAACTTGCCCAAGCTTGCATACGAAGTGGTAGAGGCCAGGACTAGAATCCAAGTCTTTTAACAACTACGTCTTTGAGAAATGACCTTATTTTACTAATTTATATCTTACCCATAAAAGCCTACCAGTACTATACTAGTTATGTGATACACATATAATAAAAGTGAAGTCAACTGAATTAAATTGCATTATAAAGAATGGAGAGAAGGGTAGTTGCTGACATTGAAATACTAGCCAAGATCCTGCCACAGTTTAGCTATATTTCTTTGAAAAGAAGCAAATTGATATTTCAGATATATAACCCATTGATTCTAAGTACAGTTACTCAGGACCTTACTAATGAGATCATCTCGATAAATTCCACGTTTCTTCACATAGTTCATATCATGCCCAAACACTCCATTTATTCCCTTTTCTACTTTATCACTGAACTCATAAGTATTTCATCAACTATCATAAATATTCCAGATTCTTTGTCTTTTTCAAAGCTAAGCAAGATGTCTAGGCACCCAATAAATATTAACTAGTAAAGAAGATAAAAGTTTAATTGATATGTTTCTTTTCCTTAATTGCTTTTGAAGACCTTTGGTATCATTTAGGTTTTGGCTTGAAAGCTTCTGAAGAGTATGTTTCAAATGTATACATTGTTAATTAATATTGCCAGGTATTGCCATCTTTCTTTGTTCAAAAGGCTTTGCAGTTGTTAATTATGTGTTCAAATGGAATAGATGCAATTTAAGCATCCCAATGTGTTAAACCATTTCTTTGTTGCAGAAATCAGGAGATTCCAAAAGAGCTTTCTATTCAAGGGTCATTCTCCCTTGTTCTCCCTCCTTCAATTGGGATAGTAAAGCAGGGTTATGCAAAATCAATTTGCAATGCCAAAATTAGAAGACATTCCTTTTTATAGCTACAGAACAACAACCACATTCATTAGCATCAGTTTTCTCATTCTCCACACACTCACAGGTATCCCTAAGAGAGGACCCCTGGGAAGGTGTTAAATGAAAACTTGAAGTCAATTTACACATGAGTTTTTATAGTCCTCTGCTCTTTTTCAAAGTTAAATTCCCTTGGGACTTGTTAGCTTTCCTGTCCCCTCAGCCAGGGTTCTCTGGCCCTTTCCACCTCCACTCCCTCTTTCTGGGTGAGCACAGGTGGGCGAGGCCAGCCTACCTCACACACACACACACACACACACACACACATCACATGTGATCCTCGGTCTTTAAGGAGCCATATTCTCCAGTGTGTGTGAACGAATAATGCCTTAGGAATACGTTTAAAGTTGCCTTAACCTTAACAGATACCAGATGCTAAAATTACTGAACAGTCATCCTCCTTAGTATAGATGACTCACTCTATGATCTCCACACACTAGGCAACAATTCCTCAGGTACTTGTTCCAGTTCTGGATTTCTAGCTCCACTCAAGTTTATAAAACTTCTTCAGGTCTAGTTTCCTTAAGAGATACTAACTGTAAGATTTTACAAAGCATGCTTCTAGTTTCTCCACCAGTCAGGCTTTTTCCTTGCTGCTGCCTCTTTTTCCCTCATCTGCCCTCCTTTTCCATGTTGTATCAGCCCCTTCTCTTAAAATATTTGGCCTGCTAAAGCATTATGGATCATAGCTTCCTTATCTCATGATTACATAAGATAAAAATAGGTGGCAGAAAATGTAGAGAAACGGAGGCAGCCACTGGCATTTCCTCTTTAATTCAGAAAGGGTTTTGGTTTCTGGTTTCTGGTTTCTGGCTTGGTTTTGGTTTTGGTTTTGGTTCTGGTTCTGGTTCTGGTTCTGGTTCAAAAAGGAGACCTTGCTAGAATTTCTCCAAAGATAGGGTCTATAGTTTTCCTTTAATTAAGTTACTTGATTGACAGAAGCAAATCACAAAATCCAAAGGGATTCAAATAAAGGGAAGATAGAAGATTAGCACTAGAAGTCTGCATTTAATTTGGGGAGATAAATCCTGATCTTAAGTAAGGAGAACTATTGCCTTTGATATGCACAACAGTTCAAAAAAATCTGCCACTGCTTTTCTCTCTGGATAGGAATTTGCAGATATTAGAGTGGGCTGGTTTGAGTCTTCCGTGGACCCCAGAAAATCTCGTTCTTAAAGCAAACCCATTCTTGTGCCTGTAAAACCAATGTGGATGGGACCTTTTGATTAGATTCCATTAAGGGACTTTTTTATTAGATCACTTTTGAATACATTGGTTCAGGTAAGGGCCTTTAATTAGATTGCAGTACCCAGGGTGGGTCTTAGTCCTTTTACTGGAATCCTTTATAAATGGGAGAAACATGCAAAGACTCACATAGAGAAAAAGCCACAGAAACAGAGAGAATGATTCCAGGAACCCAGAGAAGAACCCAGGAGAGAGAAAAGCCACAGACAGAGCAGCCTGAAGCAGAACTAAAATGAGACCTGGAGGAGAGGAGAGTGACAGGTGGATACCACCATGTACCTGACTGACCACAGCTGAACTTAGGGAGAAGAAGGCAGAGACCAGTAGAGCTGCCATTGTGCCTTGCCACATGGCAGGAGTCCAGGACCACCAGTAGCCAAACTTTGGAGAGAGAGTTTTGCCTGATTCCTTGATTTGAACACTTTCCTGGCCTCAGAACTGTAAGCTTTTAACCTAACAAATTTCTTTTAGAGAAGCCAACCCATTTCTGGTATACTGCCCCCAGCAGCTTTTAGCAAACTAAAACCAAGAGTTATTTAAGATGGTAAAGAAGATCCCTTCCTGTTTCCAAAAATCAATGAAAAGGGAGTTAAAAGGCTTGGGTTCTAACTTACAGCCACCATATACCTTGGATCTGGTGACCTTGGTAATCAACTAGCTTCCTGAGCCACAATTTCTTGTTTGCAAAATGAGGATAAGTATACCTTCCTCCACAAAACTGTGTATATCCCTTTTTAAACTCTAAAAGTTTACATAAACATAGGGACTATTAGTATGATGATCCAGGCACATTTCCAAAACACTATCATCATCATCAAAAAGTTGGGAACTATGAGTTGATGAACAGTAGTAAAAGCTACTGTCCTAAGGAAGGAAGATATTTTCTATATATAAGGTATGGATGTTGGCACCCTGAAAAGATAGTGAGAAAAAAATATTCTCTCTACCTAAGACTAAGACTCACCCTGATAATTGCTTTGGAGGGTATAAGGCCTGGCAGGGTTCACTGCCTGGATTTCCTGAGCAAAAGAGTAATTTTAACCAGAAACACAATGGAAATAGATTGTTTTCATACATACAATAATTATGATAGCATCTAACATTTATGGAATGCTGACTTTATGCCAGGCACTGTTCTAAGTACTTTACATGCCTTATCTAATTTAATCTTCTCCTGTGAATTAGGCACCATTATTTTTATTAACCTCATTTTACTGATAAGGCTTTTAAAAGTTAAGCAATTTGCCCAACTTAATGTAGGATGATAACAGAGATTTGAACTCACATTCTTAGCCACTTCTTTACCCCACCCCCTTCTTTGAAGATCTAGATCAAATTAATCCTTCCAGAGATTATGTAAAGTTCAAAACCCTTTGCAAGATTTCTTGGGTGGGGTGGGGCATGGGGATGGAAGAGCACTTCTCTCTAATCAAGATCCTCTCTGGCTCTGATCTTCTGCTCAGGCTTTCCCTGTCTGGGACAACATCAAACCAGAAATGGATTAAACCTGCCCCATAATTTCCATCCAAAGATTTTCTAAAGGTTTGCATCCCAGCAGCAGAAACAACCTGAAATTTAGTTTTAAACACTCCTGTTCCTCAAAGTCCCTTGGCAGTTTCTAGAACTTGTGCTCTAGCCTCCGGCCACCTCACTCAGTCCTCCTCTCTCTATCCAGACCCACTCCCTCTCTTGTACCCAGTTTCTCATTCCTCCCACCCTTAAAGTCCTATTGAATCCTGTTGTCTCTTTAGATTTCTTTAGATTCTGCTATCTGATATTCTCAGGGTCTCTTCTTCCCCCATAAGTGATTTGTCAAGATATTTTTCTAATCAAAGACATTCCCCACTTTATGAGAAATTTCAGCAACGGATCTTAAGATAAGGACATTTTCACCTTGATAGATATGCATTTAATAAACTTTTTTTTTCTGGGAAGTAAAAAAGAAAGAGTGGTAATACATAAAACCACAGTGATTTTTGACACTTTGACTCTTGTACTACTAATCCACAGGGGAGTAATTAATATAGGAAATCATAAACCCAAATTCACTGTAATTATGATTATCTCATTTGCATAGCTCATCTTAATCTATTATAAATTCATTAGCGCAGGAGGAGTACTCTTGCCCCCAAACATTATAATATTCTGTTAATAGAAGAAAAAAACAATCTGGTGACATGACAATGTGTTATGTTTTTGAAAAACTACTTTCTCCACCGAAAGTCTGGCAGTTGTCCAGCTAGAAGCTTACTCATTTCATATGCTAACAGAGTTGACTTTATCAGCAACATTTCTTGGTTGTAGACGACTGCTTCTCATTTTCTCACAAAGTCATTTATTTGCACCCACTGCACTCCCACTTTGTTAATGAGTTCACAAAATTATTATGTGAACTGGTAACTTAAATATCATCTCTTTTACTTACCCACTATTACCATGTTTCATCCATTCTTTCACACATTCATTCATCAAACATTTGTGGAGAACTTGCTTTGGGCAAAACCCATCTTCTGTTTCAGAGATGAAAACAGAAAGCATGGTCCCTGCCCTCCAGGAGTACCCAGTCTAGTATGGGAATGATGCTTTATAATACAAAACAATAAGTGTTATTATTCGTTGAATGTATGTTTTGAGGATCACCAGCTATTCCGGGCATCTACACTATATTATCTCATTTGATCCTCACAACACTACTTTGAGGGTCACTTTGTTAGCCCCACTTTACAGACAATGTTACTGGTGGTCAAAAAGGTTAAGTAATTTGCCCACAGTCCCTGGTACATGACTGTCAAGGGGCAGAATCCAGACCTGAGCCCAGGTCTGTGGGATTCGAAGTGCTGAAGCAGTGGAGAACAGTGAAGACTTTTCAGGAGAGTGAATGCGTAAACTGCATCTGTAAGGAACTCACCATTGAATCAGGAATTCAGATGGCATTTATGCTGCAGGGACTAGTACAGGCAAAGTCATAATGATATGTCATTGCCCTGGCCCCGATTCTATCTTATGCCTACTGCTTTGGAACACATGATTAATTACTAACCAGTTTCTCTATCTCCTCCAATGCTTCCCAGAGTAGATAGGAAGCTCCTTGAGGGCACAGATCATGCCCTACTTATTTGGTAGCACTCCCAGAGCTAGGCATATGTCTTACATAGATGGTGCTCAATTATTGTTTGAAGAAGAGAGTCAGTGTGAAATGGGAAGGAGGGAGGGAGGGAGGAGGGAGGAGGGAGGGAGGAAACATTTTCTGTTATTAAATGTTTATCACAGGGCCTCTTGTAGTGTTTATTTTCTAAAATGTCCTCAGGCTTGTTCTTAGCGTTCTAAGTTAATTCTTTTACCCATCTCCTTTTGAGAGATAATTGCTTGTATTTCATTTTAGTGACATGATTATACCATTTGTTATGATCCAGCAACCACAAGACTTGCCAAAATGTTTCAGTCATGTTAGAAACTGGCTACAATGATGTGTATAGGTCCATGACACCAACATCTATTAATTATTAATTGCAACATTACATTTTTAAATAATAGTAGTTTTACCTTGCATTATTTATTAAGTTTGCTTTCAAGGCAGCTGTACCTCTTTAATCTCCACGTAGTAGCCCAGTGAGGTCTTCAACAACTTACAGAGCTGTACAGGTAGGTAAGCTATAGGCTCAGGGATGCCAGAGTCCAGGCCCAAAGCCAAGTCTCCTGATTCCTGACCCCATGTTTTTTGCATTGATTCAGCACCCTTCTCTAAGAGGAAGGAAAAAAAGCCTGGAAGAAATCAATATATTTCTTTCTGTTTTTCTCTTTGGCTCCCTATTTCTCTCTCACTGTTATTTCTCACTCACACATTTTGTCTCACCTTGCAGGAATCTGAATTTGATCTTTAGTACAACTTGCCCCAAACCAGTTTTAGCCCTATTCATAGGGCCCTTAGGTGGTCTCATTACCATTATGATAATGGTTTTTAAAGTGGGTCCTGGAGGTCAGAGGGGCCCCCTAGGGGTCCTCCTGGCACTCTGCCCACCTTCAGGCTCTGACTATTAATTTTTATGATATAATGGAATATATGCTTTCATTTCTGATGTGAATTATTAACTTCTACTATATCTTATTGCTACTTCTTATAGAGTTACTCTTCTTATACATTTAAGTGAATTTTGATTCAGGCCCTATCCCTGCACCCCTAAAATGAGAACCACAGCTGAGAAGGTCATGAAGATTAGCTGGTCCAAAAACTCCCCACCTCACTCCACCCACACCACAGGACCATGGAATGGAAAGAGATATTTTATTATACATGTGAACCTTCTCACTGAGAAAAGACTATGTTTAGGACTTTTCAACCAGTTGAACAAGTTGATGGGTTTTTTTTTACTCCACCCCCATTTATTTTTGGAAAACTTCTTGGAATCTACTTCCCCCAGTGATATTAGGGCTGGGACAGATGAGCCCACTTGCTGACTTCAGCCCTTAGAATAATCACCTGTTGGGGATGGTTGGGAGGGAGACAAGGGGGTAGAGTAGAGGGAATGAAGGAACATGTGACAGCTCAGATGTCATTACATAGTAGCTAATAACCAGTTTGCATTGCTAAACTCCGCACAGAAGCTAAGCAGTAGATGCCTCCAAAGTAAGTCTCCAAGAGTTCCAGAGCAATGCCCTGGTGCTGTTGATGCTGGTGGGGAATGACTGCAGGCCAGAGCACAACATGGTCGGCGGCACTCAGACAGCCGGAGCTGAGATGGGGGGTCCTGGGCACCTTCTTCCTTGGAGGCAACTATTCCATATCCCTGGTTTGACAGTTCCAGCCAAAAGGTGGCTAGCTCTTCTGTAGCACTTCAATTCCACCTCAAGGTGCCACAATTTATTTTGATTCAACAAAAAGTTATGAGAGGCTACTATGTACCAGGCAAGGTCTTAGGCACTGGGTGTGCAGATGTGAATAAGGCACAACCCTTGCCTTTGGGAAGATTTTGGTCCAACAAGGGAGACACAAAGGTAAACAACTCTAATCAGGGAGATATTCAAAATGTGTAACTATCCTCATACTATGGACACCAACTGATAGAAAGGATGGCGGCCAGTACACATAGGCATGCCAGATTTACCTCAATCCTATACCACTTGATAAGGACTGTGGCAGAAGTCTCCAGAACATACCATGGGAACGCAGAAAAAGCAAAATTAACACTTAGGTTGGCCTGCTAAACAAACAGAATGTGGATCCTTTGAAAATAATAGTTTTAGACTAGTAAGGTAGATAATAATAAAAATGACCAAATTACCACATTTAGCACATACCATGTGCCAGCTCTATATTAAGAACTTTCCAAGAGTTGCCTTATTTAATCCTCACAATATCCCTTTTCAACAAAAGCAGAAACTGGAACTTAAAGAGGTCACATGAATTACCCAAGCACATACAGGCTTTGAACCTCAATAATCTGACTCCAGAGACTCCAGAGACTGCACTTCTACCTACACCTTGAGACATTGATTCTTTTGGAAAAAGGAAGCTATAAGGTTTAAGGATACAGAGAGACTGAGAAAGCTATTTAGCAGGAAAGATAGATTCTTTACATTTCCTTGCTGCCAGGGTGAATGGAAATATTTTAGACAGAGATCAATGAAGCCTTTATTCAAAAAGCCAAATCCATTGCGAATATTCTCGCTATCCTAATTTTATGATAATCAGGGTAGGCTAAACATTCGATATATTAGAAACCATGCATGAGTCCCCAGACCTAGTTTTTCTCCCTAGGTCTGGTTTTTAGAATGCTGGTGATAAACTAAGCCTGATTTATTATATGACCATCCTGTATGGGAAATGACTGTAACTCTAGGTATATTTGGTCAACCTTAAGAGATATAGCAGTGGGACAATGTAGCCCAAATGATTGGGTATCCATCTCCCATATGGAGGGACCTGGGTTCGATCCCCGGGACCTCCCAGTAAAAATTAAAAAAGGAAAAATATAGAAGGCACACAGGCCACCAGGCCCCACGCGTGGATGTGCCCTCAGGCCCCGCAAACCACGCAGCAAGACGATGACGTAACAGGAAAGTGACACAAGGGAGAGCCAAGACGAGATGCTCCGAAAAATGAGGAACTAAGGTGGTGCAGGCGGTAGGACACCTCTCTCCCACATCAGAGGTTCCAAGGATAGAATCCCAGTGAAGATGGGGAGAAGGATGAGAAGAGAGGGCAGGAAATGGACACAGAGAGTTGCCTGGCGAATGGAAATAGAAACAGCAAAAACGGGGGGGAGGAGGGGGCGTAAAAATGGATAAAAGTAAATAAATAAATAAATCCTTTAAAAAAAAAAGTATAAGGGAGGAAGATATGGACTATAGTTGGTAGTAATACTTTGACGATGCTCTTTCATGATTTGTTAACAAATGTTCCAAAACAATGTAAAGTGTTTGTGGTGGGGTGATGTGTGGGGGCCCTGTATGATGTTATGCATGTTTGTTTTGTAAGTTCACAATGTTTACTGAACATTTATAGTTTATGTATGTTTATGTATGGAATGATATACTTCAATAAATTGTTAAAAAAAATAAAAAAAAAAAGCCAAATCCAGGTCATAGTAAGCACAGGTAAATACTGCTTAGGACAAAACTACCAGTCTCTTTTCTTAAAAACCTTAATAGAGTGAAGGACAGTCAGAAACAGCCATCAAACAAATATTGTTCAAGGACAATTGTCGAAATGTTCAAATAAAGCTGTCTTCTAGAACCTGTTTCTGGATCACATAAATGTTCATCTTGTCTGTCATGAATCACTACAGTCAGATTCACAGAAATAGCCTTTTTGAATCCAAACATTTGACCTGTTGCTGCCACCTGATTTGCATCTAAAAGCACAATCTTCTCTGGGGGGCCTTCACAACCACGGTGGGGAAATTTTAGCTCAGGAGTACTGTTTTGCCTCACTTGGAAACAAAATATCAGGATAGAAAAAAATAATGATACAGAAAATTCTCTAAAAGACTCTTCTCATAATCAAGTCTTTAAGTAAGAGGAAAGGTTGGGAGATGTCATTATCAGAAATTATTTTTCATGGTATCCTTCCAAGAGACCTCTCTTCTCAAGATCTCAAGTCACAGGAAATATGTATCTTGGGATTTAACAATAATAGTAACATTAAAGAGAGGAGCAAACAGCCTCCCCCATTCTCCTCTGTCAAAATGCAAGTGTTTGATAAATAATAATAAGTCCCAAATGCTGAGGTGAAGGCATCATTGGGGGGAAACCTACTGATATAAAGATTAAAAAAGTAGCATCAGCCAAGTTTATATAACCCATGGCCTGAGTATCAGCCTCACATGTTCAGAAACTCATCCATTCATTCATTCAACAAAGACGTATTGAGTGCCTACCATGTGCCAGCCACTGTCCTATGTGCTGGGGAGACAGATATGGACAAGTGAATTAAAAATCACTGCTACAATGGACTTTATATTATAGTGGGGTAGAGAGAGAATAACAGTTGAATGAATGGGTGGGTGGGTGGATGGATGAATGGATGAGAAGTTTCAGATAGTAATAAATGCTCTGAAAAAAATAACAGAGGGAAGGCCAAACTGGCCCCTTGCTCTGTACTCCCTAGAACCATTAGACCAGGGGTTCTTAACAAGGGCCAATGAGCTTGAATTTAAATTAAAAAACAAACAAACATTATTCTTGTGGGGACATATTGGTGCGGGTATGATATATTTATTAAACAATACACAGTATAGTGTGGACATAGTAAGGGGTCTATGGTTTTCACCTGACTGGCAAAGGGGGTCGTGGAACAAAAAAGGTTAAGAACCCCTGCTTTAGACTTAACATATACAAGATGTACCACAATCAGAATAAAAACTTTTCATCCCAAAATAAGCCACACAAATACAAAACACCCTAATACTAGTCCCCTAGAAAATAAAGCCTTGAGTTCTTTCCTAAAGAAAACAACTGTCTATGACTTTTGTGACAATGATATGCAGATATGTAATGACCCTTGCAGATATGACAATACTGTGAAGAAACTATTGTTTTTCACCCTGTGAGAATAATGAACATACTAATTGCAACTTCGTGGTTTTTTCCTGTAAATACCAGCTGTGATCTTTATTCAGAGAGCCTGGTTCTTCATAAGACTGGATATTCTTGACAACACTGCAAGTAAAAATATTTTTCTTAAAGATCACATTAGTCTCTAAGTTGTTCTTTGACAAGAGTAACCTGATAAATAGTGACTGAAAGTAAGAAGTCAAGTAAGAGTCAGGAAAGATAGCTACATTGGACTAAAGCCTGAATGACAAGAAGGAGCAAGCGATAAGAAGTGCTTTCCAGCAGAGAGAATAGCAAAGCAAAGGCTTTGAGGTGGGAATGAGCCAGGTTTAATTGAAGAATAGAAAGAACATCTGTGTGTCTGGAGTATAGGGAGGAACAGGGAGAATAACAGGAGGTGAGCTCAGAGACAAGAATTGATTAAATAAGTAAGAACATTAGAGATAATGGGAGCCAGGATTCTCAGTGTCAGAGGAGCAAGTTACAAAAGAGAAACCAAATTTAACCCTGTAGTGTTCAATGGGAATTTGAGGTATTGATGTGAACTCATGGATAACAGTATATATAGATACATTAAAAATAAATATAGATAATAATGTGTGTAGATAGTTTTGTCCACTGAGAGGGTCTGGGAGCAGTCACATTCCAATAGCAATGAACATACTAGTGCCCAGATCTTGGCTTCCAAGTATCATTCTCCACTAAAAGGAGCCATGATTCCTTGAAAAATGGCTGATTCCAATGCTGGAGTGGTGGAAGATTCTGGGAGATCTTATCATGTCAGATAGCAAGGAAATGTTCAAGAATGATATGAAAGCCAGCTTGAAGGGGATCCCACTGGCCAAATTGGGGACAATTGTGATAGCAATTGGTGATAGTGATACAAAATTTATAATCAACAGAATAAAACAGGAACTCATGGGTCCACACTAATATAAAAAGTGAATGAATCTCAGCAGAATTGCAACACCAACTCTCCAGTTCATTGGACTCACCCAGGACAACTAATAAAGGGAAGATGATAGACAACGCCCATCCCAAGGAACAGAGAGAATCCGCAACTGCAAGCAAGATAGTCCCATCCATCTGCCCCATGATCTAAGCTCCCTCTCAATTAGAGGCAGAGTGGGCATCACCATCCCAAAATCCTCAAGATTGGGAAATGAACAATGGACTAAAGTAGACTTACTATTATTCTGAAATAGACTTATTGCTATTCTAGCAATGGAAGAACTTTTATCATTGATGTGGAGACAGTGGCCACCGGAGGTTCTGAGGGGAGGGAGAGGGAAAGATACATGTAATATGGGGGCATTTTCAGGAAATTGGAATTGTGCTGCATGACATTGCAACAAATGGATACAGGCCATTATATATTTTGTCATAACTTAACAAAACTGCACAGGACAGAGTATAAACTACAATCCATGGTTGGTGGCAGTGCGTCAATATGTGTTCATCAATTGTAACAAATGCACCACACTAATGAAGGATGTTGTTAATGTAGGAAAGTGTGGGAGGGGAAGGCAGTGGGGCATATGGAAATCCCCTATATTTTTTTATGTAACTTTTATGTAATATAAAGTCTCTTTAAAATAAATAAATAAATATTTTTAAAAAGTGAATCTTTTTAAAGTGGTCTGTGGTTGATGGCAAGGCCCCAGGATGCATAAGTCCATTGAGGGTGATGGGCCACATTTGTGGGAGATGTTTGTGTGGGATGTGGTGGGAGGTGTGGGAAGTAGGGAACATGGGAATCCCGGTAGGTTCTGTGTAATATTTTAGGTAATCTAAGCACCTCTTAAAATATATATAAATAACATTTTTGTAAGCAAATGCACATATATGCATATATATTTATATATCATTTTACAAATATTGGTATGTATTGTGAAAATTTTGATTTTTACCCACAATAAAAAATAAATAAATTAAAAATAAATAAATAAATAAATAAATAATTTTTTTAAAAAATGAATGAATGAATAAATAAATAAATAATTTGGTTAAAACAGGATATTTACATAGTGTCAAAGTACCTTCCCACAAAATATTTATTAATTATGAAGGGAAAAGGATAACCTCATGGTCGAGAAGCCTAGAAGACTTTAAGTGATTAAAGTGAGTATCATCTGCATGGGGATAAATGAAAAGTGCGTCCCCATGCACTTTATGATAGGATGCAATAAAAAAAGCACAGTGTTATTTCTGCGATATTCCTCCCAAAGGTGCCTGACACAAATCTAATCATGAGGAAACCTCAGACAAACCAAATTAAGGGAAAATCTGAAAACAAACAACAACAAAAACAGACCTAAAATCCTAAAAAATGTCAAGGTCATGAAAGTCAAAGAAAGACTGAGAAACCATCACAGACTGATAGACTGATAGAAACTAAAAGAATATGACAAGGGTAGCGTGTGATTTGGGACTGGATCTTTCTGATGTAAATGAATTATTGAAAAAATTGGTTAAACCAGAAAGGGGTCTGTGGATTAGATGGTATTAATGTATCAATGTCAATTTCCTGGTTTTGGTAGCTGCATTATGGTTATACAAGCTAATTCCTTTGTAGGAAATACATTCTAAGATAACCAGGGTGATGGGGCCTCATATAGGCAACTTATACTCAAGAAGTTCAGGAAAAAAAAGTTCTCTTACTACATTTGCAACTTTTCTATACATTTGAGATTGTTTAAAATAAAATTTTAAAGACTTCATTCAAAAAGAAATTATCTTGTAGAATAGATTTCTGTGAGACAAGAGAAATTGGGACACCAGTGATGATACTTTTGCAGTAGACAAAATTAAAAAGGCAGTTGTTTCAATGAGTATAGTAGCAATAGAAATGGAAAGAAGTGAAGAGATTTAAACATGTTTAGAAGAGGCAGCTGATGGTAAGTGGCAGTTGAAAGAAAGCAATAACTCAAGGATGATTCCTAAGCACCTGGATAGTTGGTGACTCCATTTAATGATATGGGGAAGATTGGGAGAGGAACAGATTAGGGAATGAATTCAAGAGCTTTCTTTCAGAAACATTAAATCAGAGATGTTTCTGAGATATCTAAGTAAAGATATTAAGTAAGCAGTTAGAAGTGTGTGTCTGGAGTTCATATAGAGAGATAAATTTTGAAGTAATCAACACATGCATGGTTTTAGTCAAAGGACTGAATATCATCACTCTTTAAAACAGGTATTAGGCAGCCAAAAGGGTGCTGACGCAAAATGCCAGAATTTTGTTGGCTTTTTTAAGGGTATTTATTTGGGGTAGAAGCTTACAGTTACCAGGCCATAAAGCATAAGTTATTTCCCTCGCCAAAGTCTATTGTCATGTGTTGGAGCAAGATGGCTGCTGACATCAGCAAGGGTTCAGACTTCCTGGGTTTCTCTCTTCCTGGGGCTCATTTCTCTCTGGGCTCAGCTGCTCTGCTCTTTCCACAAGACCAGCTGTAGACTTTCAGGTGAACAGCTCATCTATCTTCCAAGGGCCTCTGCCGTGCCTAAGGAAGCCTTCTCTCCTTCCTCATGTATCTGCTTCACAGTGAGTTTACTTCTTAGGGATCCAATATCAAAACTCCAACTAACTCCTGTGCCTTGTCATTTTCTTTGTGAGTCCCCGCCCACCAAAGGGGCAGGGACTCAACATCCTACTGATGTGGCTCAATCAAAACCTTAATCATTATTTAATCAAGTAAAAGTGAAACCTCTGAATCCAATATAATCTAATATACCCAGAGGAAAAGACCATTTCACAAACATAATCCAATATCTATTTTTGGAATTCATAAACAATATCAAACTGCTACAACAGGGTTCTTGGCTGAAAACAACTGGATCTCCTCTGGCATAAAGGTCAGGCAGAGAATGGGGAGATGGCAAAAGATCTTGAGGAGGAACACCAGTAAAATCAGAATAAAAACAAAATAGAGTAATTATGAGAAGACTGTATTTCTTGAAGAAGGCGGCAAATAAATATTGGATATTCCTAAGAGGTGAAGTAACATGAAAGCTGTAATCACTGAATTTACAACATAAAAATCATCAATGATCTTGATAAGTGAGCTACACTTACCCAGGTCAGTGACCCAGGGTCTAACACATTTGGAGATGCTGACTCACATAACAAAGTTCACAGGAAACTGGTGTTTAAACCAAAGCATCAACTGACTGATTTACAATGCGCACTGTAACTGCTGTGTATGGTAGACAGGAAGTCACGGGATGTTGCTATCAGCCTGACTGAGGGCTTCCTCTCCTAGGATACTTTCATCAGAATCCAAATTATCAGAAGGTTAATTGGTGGGAGTGGAATAAAACTATGTTGAATATTTAATAAGATGAGGCTCTGATATTCTGCTCTATTCATCTTAAATCAGGAATATATCAGCCAGGTAGACCGGAACCTCTCTTTGGCCAAACAAGAAATCCTTTCCCAACACTGAGTTCAAAATGGGTATAGGCAGCCTTTTCCTCCAGGATGGTTTTTTATTTTCTATTCTTCAATGATGGACCAACACTGTTTCTTGCTGACAAATGATTTAATACCCTTTTCTATGTATATTTTCATACCTTCAATCAAATTATGATAGTTTTTTACAGGCCTGGGAATTGTTTTGACTTTGCATATATCCATTCCAATCCATTTGACATTGATTTCATAGTCTCTCTCAGGGTATCTTATCTCTATGATTTTCAAGTTCTTGGGTATCATTTTCAATCTCTTTGCAAGGCACTTTCATTTTTTTTGAACAGTTAACAATTTCAACCCTAATCTCAAGAGTGGTCAAATTCATCTGCCATCTGATAGAACTAGGTATTTAATTCAATTTTCCTCAGCCTTCTCAGAAAAACAATAGTTTTTAACAGACAGTTTTAAATAGAGAATGAATATAACCATTGGATTTTAAAGCTGATAGAGAAAAATAGCAATAGATAGAGGGTTGCATCAATTTGGATATAGCACAAGTCAAATCATGTTCATTGAAACAAGTCCTTACAACTGACATCCAAAGTAACAGTCAGCTTATAGGCCAGGGATCAGTATCATAAAAAAAGTTTTGTTTTCTCTGCCATAAAACACTTTGAATAGGGGGTGGGAGAGATTATGACTACCTTAAATCAAACAGTGATGAAGTGACAGAACTTCCTCCCCCTGCCCTTCCAAATTAGGAATCATTGTTTTGGGCTCTATAAATCATCTGCAGAAATAAGAAAACAGACCTTTTTGATAGCTGGAAAATGTGCTTACTAAAAATTTCTTTGCTTAAGCAGCTCTGAAAATGCTAACGAACTAATTGAGCTGGTTTTCTATTAATCTAATTTTAGAAGTTTACTCTTGCACTTAGGTCCCTGAAGGATATTAACCAGGCTTTCTCAGTTTTGCTTATGGGAATAAGATAATGTCTCAAAGCAAAACCAGACAGAATGTTGTAAATCTGTAACTTTTCTCAGAGACAAAAAGCTTGATATCCTTGAGTGGTTGGCTGAGAAAGGATTCATGAAGACCTTGCTAAACTGTGATTTATTAGCCACTGAAACCAAGGACAAGCTGAACGTGCTTGAGACAACGTAGGACTGACAAGTTGAATGTACCTTCTTCACGAGACCCCCCCTTTTTTCCTTTGCCTTTATTTTTTAAAAATATTTATTTATTTATTCCCCCACCTCCTCATTGTTTTGCGCTCGCTGTCTGCTCTCTGTGTGTTCTTCTGTGTCTGCTTATCTTCTCTTTAGGCAGCACAGGGATCCAATCCTGGGACCTTCCGGAGTAGGAGAGAGGCACTCAATCTCTTGCTCCACCTCAGCTCCCATTCTCACTTTGAACTGGTTTTGGGAAGATTCCCCCCATTCCTTGCTTGTGCACTTGCAATAAATCACCTTCTCACTGAGAGACATGTTTTTCCTTTGTGGTGCCAGATCAGGCGGGCCCTTCTATTGGAAATAGCCATGCATGTGTATGGTAAAATCTCTGCTTAGTTTAACTTACCACCTAAGGAAAACTAGGGTGACAAAGCTCAAAGCATGTGAGATGAGATTTAATCCTAAATATCAACTCACTTGCTTTTTCTGGGTTCTTTTACCTCCTCTTTCTTAGTCAAGACCTGAGAAAGCCACAAGAACTACTAGCCTAGGTGATGGCATTTAACAGTTAACCAAAGATTCCTTCACTTCCTTTAGCCCTACCAACATTGTTAGTCCCACTTACAGATGAGGAAACAGAAGTTCAGAGAGATTAAAATTACTTGCCTAAGGTAATAAATCAGTTAGGAGCAGAGTCAAGGCTTGGTGCATGGAAGACTCACCTTGGGCATTCCAAGGATTGTGGCCCGATTAGTATTGGATGGGTGCCAGGATCTGGATTTTTTAACAAGCACCTTGGGCGATTCTGATGCAGGGAGTCAATGGACCACCCTAAACTGGTAATCAGAGACGTAGCAGAAAAAGAGGAAATAAAAGAGATAAGCAGGGGATGGTTCTGAAGTTGCCTTATTAAGAGTTTTGGATTTTATCTTAAGAGTAATGAGGAATAATTGAGGTTTTTAAACAGGGGAGTGACATAATAGATTTGCATTTAAGAAATATCATGATGGTGAGAATGTAGAGAATGGGTTAGAGGCTTGAAAGACAGGAGGCAAGGAAAGCAGCTAAGAGGCCATTATAGCAATTCAGGCAAAAAAAGAGATGGTCGCTTGAATTCAGATAGTGGTGGGGGGATAGAGAGAAACTTTAACAACAACGGAAAAATATGTGAAGAGAAAAATACTGTGAAAGAGTTCAATGAAATGGAAAAATATCAAAAAGCAAAAGACAAAATAATTACGAAATCAGCCTAAGCCCTGAAATAGTGGTCTGTGGTCAGGGGAGAACTCCTCGCTGAGGACCTCTTGTATTCAGAAGCTTCCTTGGCTCTGTCCTTTCAAGAGACTAAGTGTTTCCCTTCATAAAGGCAAGTCACTGTCTCAGATCAGAGAAGGCTGCTGCTCAGCAGGAACCTGGGCAACAACCGCTCTAACTGCTGTTATATTTTGCAGCAGAGCCTCCTGACCCTCTCCTGAGAGTCCTTATCCCCTGGGTTGCACCTTTTTTGCGGGCTCAGGTGCTCTGCCCCTCATTATAGCATCATCACTCAGTATGTTATAATGCTTGGGAATGAACTTTGTCCTCAGTCCAACATTAAATGTATTCAAAGACACACTGGCATGGTGGCCACATTTCAGTCTTGGAATTCTGTGAACAATCTCTCATGAGCAATGTAAATCCAGATTTATATGAATACATTGTATATTTATCCTGTCCAATAACATTTCTAATCATATCCAATGCCATTTATCTGAGGCTGGTACAAAATGTCACAGATTAAAATCCCACTAAGGTTGCCTCCTGATTATATCACTTATAAATTTAACCCACAGGTATTATTGTGACTTGACTCTTTCTCTAAGCCACATCAATCAAAGTCCAACAAGGTGATAATTTCCTTTTTATCTGTTGTGACAGTTTGAGATTATTTTATGAATCCAAAAAAGAGAAAAGATGATGCTTATAAACTAATATATTCCTCTGGGTATGATCCCCTTTGATTATTTTGGATTCAGTTGAGGGGCCCTTGATTAGATTGCCTGTTAAGATTGCTTTGAGGGCTTTCTTTGATTTGACCATGTCAGTAAGTTATGACTCAGGTTGGGTCCCTGAGTGGGTCTGATATAAAATGGAAACTCACTGGAGATTGACATGACAGAGGAGAGAACTTTGTCATTTTAATCCTGCCATGTGACAGAAGAGAAGGCTCAAACAGCTAAAGCCCTGGGGAGAGATGGACAATTTGCCTGATAGCTTGCAGATGACATTGGGAAGAGAGCCAAGGCTGATATACAAAGCCCAGAAAGAAAGGAGCCCTATGCCAGGAGAGAGAGGAAGCCCTGAGAAACAAGGCCTATGCCAGCCTGCAGCTGAGAGAGAGGAAGCCCAAAGAGAAAGGCTGAACCCTCACAGAGATCAGCAACCATCTTGTTTCAACACATGGCAACTGATTTTGGTGAGAAAGCAACCATGAGTTGGATTCTTTGGGGCCTTGTAACTGTGAGCTTTTACCCCAAATAAATACCCTTTATAAAAGCCAACAGATTTCTGGCATGTAGCATTGGCACCACTTTGGCAGACTAATACATCTGTTAAAGGAAGAAAGTTGCCAGAGGAATAAAGAGATAATGCTTGTCAGAAAAACATAAACAGAAAGGGAGAAAGGAGGACTTATGGAAATTGCCAAATAAGAGGGAGGGGACCAGTTTATGACCAAGTAGGGAGAAGCTGAAACAAAGGTTCTCAACCCTGGCTTCACATTGGAATCACCTGGGGAGCTCCCATAGACTACAGAGTTCCACCTGGACCAATTAAATCAGTCTCTGAGGTGGGGCCCAGGCAAAAGCATGCTTTCATACCTCTACAGAAGAGTTCCAGCCAAATGGCATCAGCTTAGGTGGGCACTCCCAAGCTCTCTTGGAAAAAAAACGGCTGAGAAGGGGCAAAATCCTTCACGAGTGAGCTGTTTTTGGGAACCCACAGAGGAGGCTTCAGGGCATCAACCTGGAGGGAACTGGACAAAGAGATAAAGGGCCCAAGGGAAAACTGTGAGTTTCTCACTCCTGTGGCTGGAAACAGTGGGTGGCTAAGCCCTACCCTCAAGGCAAAAAGCCTCCAAGAGCCCCCTGACTCCCACCAGCCACTGAGTGGGAGGAAGCACCGAGGTGGCCCCAGAAAGAGGGGAGAGGAGAATCTGCTCAGGCAGCCTGATGCACCCAGCCACCCTGGAAGAGAGGAACTTGGGTGGGAAGAGGGTGGAGACAGACAATTGACTAGTCCAGTGCTGAAAACTATCAAAATTCCAACTCTCCTAATGAAGGCGGGCAGTAGGAAGCCTCAATAAGCTTTTAAGGGCTAGGTCTGGAAGAGAGTGGAGAGTGGTTCCTTTGCAGTGAGTTTGGTCACCAAGTTCCCCTTTGAATCTCGAAAGGGACCTCAACCTGACCAGGAGAGGGGAGGGGAGATCCGCTCACAGTCTGTCATGCCCAGCTGCCCAGAGAGAGAAAGCAATTAGAATAGAAAGGGAACAGGGACAGACAGGTGCCTAATCAGCAGGAATTTGGCTAATTGCAAAGATTCTAACCTGCCCGAGGGAAAGTGGGTGGATAGCTTTCTGAAAAGCTAACTCATCCAAGGAGAAGGTTTAGCTCAGTGGAGGAATTCCTGCCTTGAATATTTAATGTTCCTAGTTTGATTCCTGTCTCTTATTGGAGAAGTGATCCACCAGGTTATAAGACATCCAGCTGACACTTTAGGACAGGGAGCCTATAGATATTCTTTTTGTATTAGCTTTTCTTGGATCTCTTATTTTTTTATTTAACTTAGTTTACTTGCTAAAACCTGGTTCAAAACTTGCAGAGGGCAGGCAGCAGGGTAATTGATTGATGAACACTGGCATCCTGAGAAGCTCCTTAGGGGCTTAAGCGGGAAGGCTATTTTTCCACGGTTTTTGTTTGCTTGTTTGTTCGTCTATTTTTGGTTCTTTTTTTCTCTTCTTTTTTTCTCCTCTTCCCCCACCCCTTTTTAAAAATTAGTTGCTACTGTCTTGTTTCTTTGTTACTGTGTTTCCCCTTTCTTTGTTTCCCTTTTGTTGTTGTTTACCAATTTCATCTACCTATGCTAATTCTTTTCCTTCCCTCATCTTTCTATCTTCTACTTTCTTACATTCCACCTTTTTTGATTTGGTCTTCAATTTTTCTTGTCTTTATTTCTCTCTCCTTTTTCTCTGTTTTCTTTCTTTGTTTACTTTTTTCTATTTGTCTTTTCTTTTTCCCTCTTCTCATCATTCTGGCCTTTTAATTCATCCTATATATTTTTCATTACTCAATTTCTCATCTCATTGTTTGTACTCCACTTTTTTATTCTTACTCCTCTGCACTTCTTACTTGAGTTAATTTTTCATTTCCTAGGTCTTATATGATTCCTCTTCCATCTTTTACTATTATTATTACTATTATCATATTTCTTTTCTTACCTCTTTCCTTTTCTCTGGCCCTAATTTTTTTCCCAAGGGAACACAGACAACAGCAAGGAAATAGATTAAGAGGAACTAAGTGTTAAAGTGAAAACTTATAACACACACAAAAACAACAAAATAAAATTCTACATTAGAAAGAGAAGATAATCAACTGAACAAACCCATCAAGATAAACTAATGCCTAGACACCAACAAAAAATTACAGCCCATACTAAGAAACAGGAAGACATGGCCCAGTCCAATGAACCAACTAAAAAACAGAAGGAGATACAGAACATGGAACAACTAATCAGAGATGTCCAAACAAATATCATGAATCAACTTAATGAAGTGAAGGAAGAGACTAAGGATATTAAGAAGACACTGGGAGAACACACTGTAGAAATTGTAAGCACACATAAAAAGATAACAGATATGATGGTGAAATGAAAGGCACAATACAAGAAATAAAAAAATACACTGGAAGCACATAACAGCAGACTTGAACATGCAGAGGAAAGAGTAGCAATGTGGAATACAGTACAGCTGAAATCAAACAGATAGTAGAACAGAGAGCTAAAAAGAGAAAAATTCCTGCAGGGACACAGGAATTTGAATGACAGCACAAAATGCACAAACATACACATCATAAGCATCCCAGAGGGAGAAGAAAAGGGAAAGGGAACAGAAGGTGTGTTGGAGGAAATAATGACTGAAAACTTTCCAACCCTATTGAAGGACATGGACTTACATGTCCAGGAAGCACAGCACACCCCAAATAGTATAAATCCTAACAGACCTACTTCAAAACATATACTTCTCAAACTGTCCAATGCTCAAGACAAAGAGAGAATACAGAAATCAGCAAGAGAAAAGAGAACAACCACATACAAGGTAAGCTTGATAAGATTAAGTGCTGATTTCTCATCTGAAACCATGGAGGGAGGAAGGCAATGGTATGACATAGTCTAGGTGCTAAAAGAAAAAACTCCCAGCCAAGAATTTTCTATCCAGCAAAACTGACATTCAAAAGTGAGGGAGTGCTTAAAATATTTTCAGATAAACAGAAATTAAGAGAGTTTGTCAATAATAATCCTGCACTTCAAGAAATACTAAAGGGAGTTCTGCAGGTTGAAAGGGGAAAAAAAGGAGAGAGAGAGTTGGAGGAGAGTGTAAGAATAACTAAAAAGATAAGAAAAGAAATAAAAACAACATATGGCATACATAAAGCTCAGAAAATATGGCTAATGTAAGTAATTCCTTGACAGTAATAACATTGAATATTAATGAATTAAACTCACCAGTAAAGAGACACAGATTGGCAAAATAGATAAGGAAATATGATCCATCTATATGCTGTCTACAAACTCCTCTCAAGGAGGCTGAGCGTGCATGGTTGGTAAACAATTCTACAAGCAAACAATAACCAAAAAAGGGCAGGAGTAGCTATACTAATATCGGACAAAATAGACTTTAAATGCAAAACTATCTTAAGAGACAAAAACAGACACCATAATTAATAAAAGGAGTAATCTATCAAGAAGAAAGAACAATCATAAATATTTATGCACTTAGCCAAGGCATCTCAAAACACATGAGGCAAACACTGGAAAAATAGGTGGAGAAATACATGCATCTACAATTATGGTGGGGGATTTTATTACATCATCATCACCATTAGACCAAACATCTCAACAGAGAATCAATAAAGAAACAAAGACTTTGAATAATACATTAGAGGATCTGGACCTAATAGACATATACAGAACATTACACCCAAATACAGTGGGATATACATTCTTCTCTAGTGTACATGGATCATTCTCCAGGATAAACCACATGTCTGGCTGCAGAACAACACTCAATGAATTCAGAAAGACTGAAATTATAACAAGTAATTTCTCTGACCACAATGGAATGAAGCTGAAAATCAGTAAGGGACAGAAAACCAGAATAGGCACAAAGATATGGAACATGAACAATACACTCTTGACAAACAGTGGGTCAAGTAGGAAATCACAAAAGAAATCAGTAACAACCTTGAAGTGAATGAAAATGACAACACAACATAGCAAAACCTGTGGGATGCAGCAAAAGCTGTACTGAGAGGAAAACTCATAGCCATAAATGCCTCTTTTTTTTTTTTTTTTTTTTTTTAAAGGAAATGCTAAAATCAAAGACCTAACTGCACACCTGGAGGAACTGGAAAAAGAACAAGATAACCCCAAAGGAAGTAGAAAGAAGGAAATAACAATGAATAGAGCAGAACTAAATGAAATTGAAAATAAGAAAGCACTAGAAAAATATACAAAACCAAAAGCTGGTTCTTTGAGAAGATTAATAAAATTGACAAACCCTTAAGTAGATGAACAAAGAAAAAAAGAGAGAAGATGCAAATACATAAAATAAGAAATGAGGAACGAGATATCACAACTCACCCCACAGAAATAAAGAGTATCATAAGAGGATACTTTGAAAAATTATATGCCAACAAGATGGATAACTTAGAGGAAATGGACAAATTTCTAGAAACACACAGGCAGCCTACATTGCCAAAAGAAGAAATTGATGAACTCAACAGACCAATTACAAGTAACAAGACTGAAATAGTCATCAAAAACCTCCCAACTAAGAAGAGCCCAGGACCAGATAGATTGCTTCACAGGTGAATTCTACAAAACATTCCAAGAAGAATTAACACCAATCCTGCTTAGACTCTTCCAAAAAATAGAAGTGGAGGGAACATTGCCTAACTTATTCTATAATGCCAACATCACCCTAATACCAAAGCCAAACAAAGACACCACAAGAAAGAAATACTAGAGACCAATCTCTCTAATGAACCTAGATGTGAAAATCCTCAAAAAAATACTTGCTAATTGTATTCAACAACAAAATTAACGAATTATGCAGCATGACCAAGTGAGTTTCATCCCTGGTATGCAAGGATGGTTCAACATAAGAAAATCAATCGATGTAATACATAAACAGATCAAAAGGAAAAAATCAAATGATCATATCTATAGACACAGAAAAAGCATTTGACAAAATACAACACCCTTCCCTGATAAAACTCTAAAAAAGATAGGAATAGAAGGAAACTTCCTCAACATGATAAAGGGTATATATGAAAAACCCACAGCTAACATCATATTCAATGGAGAAATCCTAAAATCTTTTCCTCTAAGATCAGAAACAAGAAAAGGATGCCCACTTTCACCACTCCTATTTAACAATGTGTTAGAAGTACTTGCTCAAGCACTTAGAGAAGAAAAAGATACAAAAGGCACCCAAATTGGAAAGGAGGAAGTAAAAATTTCACTATTTTCAGGTGACATGATCCTATACATAGAAAGCCATGATAAATCTACAACAAAGCTTCTAGAACTTATAAATGAGTTTGGTAATGAAGCATGTTATTGTTATAAAATCAATTTGAAAAAATCAGTAGCATTTCTATACTGAGTATTCTATACCAATAATGAGCAATCTGAGGAGGAAATCAAGAAAAAAAAATCCCATTTACAATAGCAACCAAAAGAATCAAATACCTAGGAATAAATTGAACTAAAGATTTAGATGACTTATATGCAGAAAACTATACAACACTGTTAAAAGAAATCAAAGAAGACTTAAATGGAAGAATATTCCCTGTTAATGGATAGGAAAACTAAACATCATTAAGTTGTCTATCCTACCCAAACTATTTACAGATTTAACCCAATCCCAATAAAAATCACCACAGCATTTTTCAATGAATTGGAAAAATTGTGAAATTTATCTGGAAGGGTAAGAGGCCCTGAAAAGCCAAAGACATACTGAAAAAGAAAAATGAAAATGGAGGAATCACACTAACTGACTTTAAAACATCCTACAATGTTACAGTGGTCAAAACTGTATGGTTTTGGTACAAGGATAGACATACTGACCAATGGAACCAAATTGAGAGTTCTGATATAGATCCTCGCATATACAGTCAACTGATATTCAACAAGGCCACCAAGCCCATTCAACTAGGAGAGAATGGCCTCTTCAACAAATGGTGCTTGGAGAACTGGATATCCATACCCACAAGAATGAGAGAGGAACACCATCTCACACCTTATACAAAAATTAACTCATGGGAAGCGGCTGTGGCTCAATCAGTAGGGCTCCCGTTTACCATATGGGAGGCCCCAGGTTCGGTTCCCGGGGCCTCCTGGTGAAGGCAAGCCCGCCCGCACGGCGTGGTTAGCTGACCCAGCGAGCACAAGCAGCAAGGGGGGGATAAATGAATAAATAAATAAAATCTTAAAAAAAAAAAAAAATTAACTCATGATGGATCAAATATCTAAATATGAGAGCCAAGACCATAAAGACTTTGGAAGATAATGTAGGGAAGCATCTACAGGATCTTTTAATACGAAATGCTTTCATGAACATCACACCTAAAGGACAAGCAGCAAAAGAAAAAATAGATAAATGGACCTCCTCAAAATTAAAAACCTTTGCACCTCAAAGGAGTTTGTCAAGAAAGTGAAAAGGTAGCCTACTCAATGGAAGAAAATATTTGGTAACCATATATCTGATAGGGGCCTTATATCCTGCATATATAAAGAAATCCTACACCTCGAAAATAAAAAGACTAACAATCCATTTTAAAAATGGGCAAGAGATTTGAATAGACACTTCTGCAAAGAAGAAATACAAGTGGCTAAAAAGCACATGAAAACATGCTCAACATCACTAGCTATTTGGGAAATGCAAATCAAAACTACAATGAGATACCATCTTACACCCATTAGATTGGCAGCTATTAAAAAAACAGAGGACTATAAGTGTTGGAGAGGATGTGGAGGAATGGGAACCCTCATCCACTGCTGGTGGGCATGTAGAATGGTGCGAACATTGTGGAGGATAGTATGGCGGTTCCTCAGAAAACTAACTGTAGAATTGCCATATGATCCAGCAATTCCACTGCTGGGTATATACCCAGAAGAATTGAAAGCAAGGACATGAACAGAGATATGCACACCAATGTTCATAGTAACCTTATTCACTATTGCCAAAAGTTGGAATCAACCCAAATGCCCTTCAACAGATGAATGGATAAACAAATTGTCATATATACATACAATGGAATATTACTCAGCTGTAAGAAGGAATACAGTATTAACACATGGGATAACATGGATGAATCTTGAGGATCTTATGCTGAGTGAAGCAAGCCAGGCACTGAAGGACAAATATTACATGACCTTATTTATATGAATTAAGCAAATTGAGCAGACTCACAGAGCTAGAGTCTGGAAGATAGATTTACCGGAAATAGAAAGGGAGATGAAGGCTGTGAGCCAATGCCCATATGGGCAAAATCTATAATAAGGTGGAAGTGTGTAGTTATGCAGTGGAGGGGCATGACAGTGGTGCAGTGATACTATTGGGTTAGGCAGTTCAGGTGTGTTAGGGGGGTAGGGTGTGGAGGGGGGTTGGACTTTCCATGGAACTGGGGGGGATGGTTGGGGGAGGGAGCAGGTGAACACTGGGGATTGGTGGGTATGTGATTGAAACTACAATGTTGGGAATGCTCTTTTGGCAATAGGGCAAGGCAAGGTTACTGGTTTAGGACATTGGATGTGGGGGGCACTCGGGACACGGCACACCTGGGGCAGGCTTCTAGGGAGTGTGTGAGTGTTTATCTTGACATAGTGTGTTATACCAGTGAGTGGAGACCAACATAATGAGTGGCAAGGTGGGGGACTCCCATCCTGGGGAGGCCCACTATGTTCTCAAATAGAGGGGCAGGAGTCTCTTGAGAGCACAGGCGGTGCCCAATAGGGGAGAAAAGACCAATGTGTCAAGCCCTCAGTGTTGTTGCAAGTAACTATGAATCTGATCCTGGAAAGATTGAAGCCTAGTGGTTGCCAGGGGTCATGAGGGAAGGGGAGGAAAGAATAGAATAGATGAAACAGGTGGCATTTTGAGGGCAATGGAAGTGTTCTACATGATCTTGCAATGCTCGATACAGACCATGTTAAGTTTCATCAAAATTTATAAAAATCTATGGTCCAAATTGTAAACCATAATGTAAACCATTGACCATGGTTGGTAGCTATGTTTCAATATTTGTACATCAGTTGTAACAAATGTACCATCCACATATAAAATGTTATTAATAGGAGAAAGGGGAAAAGGATGAGGATGTTGGATATATGGGAATCTCCTATATTCTGTACATGTCTTTGCTGTGACCTAAAACTTCTTTGAAGACAAAATGATAAATGTAAGACATTGGGGGAAAAATGGAAGAAAATGTCACTGTACATATAGGACAACAGATCTCACAGTGATGAAAGGGAAAATATAATTTTTTAAAATTTTTTTCACTATTTTTTATTATCCCAAAAATTTTTTATTTTTAATTATTTTTTAATTTTTGTATTTTATTTCTTTTTAAAACTATCATTATTATTTCATTTTCTTATTAATTGTATTTGGTTATTTTATTGGCTTCTTTTTTTTTTTTTTTCTTCTTTTTTGAAGAAGTTTTGGATCACAGAAGTGTTAAAACTATAGCAGGAGAGGATGATTTGTGTGAGGTGTCAGTGATGGGGGATACATGGGAGGAGGTTCACCTGGGCATATATATAAGGCATATAAATGTGTTCAAATGTTCATGGGGCATTGTCACAGTGGGTGGAGACTCACACAATGACTGAAAGAGTATTGAATTCCCATGCTGGGGAGCTCTGCCACATTCTCTAATGGAACAGCAAGAATCCCCTGAGTACAGGGGCAATGACTAGTGAAGGAGGATGGTCCATTGACAGGTCCTTGATATTGATGACTGTGTTTATGAACCTTTACTCTTGAAATTGAAACTTAGCCTATTATATAAGGTACCTAAGCGTTACCTCCTGAGACCCTCCTTGTTGCTCAACTGTGGCCTCTCTCTAAGCCAAACTCAGCAACTAAATGCAATAACTTCCCCCAGCAGGGGACATGACTCCCAGGGATGAGCCTCCCTGGCACCAAGGGATTACTACCAAGCATCAACTAACAATGCAACTGGAAAAAGACCTTGACCAAAAGGGGGAAAATGTAAAGATAAATGAGTTTATATGGCTAAGAGACTTCAAAGTGAGCCAGGAGGTCATTCCAGAAGTTATGCTTATGCACGTCTCAGCAGGTTCTCATTGACTGCCAAATTAGATGTTACTCCAAATAGCAGGGCTCCTAAGGGCTCTGGAGACTCCCAAGCAATATATTCAGAGCAGATAGCTCTACTTTGGGGTTTGTGCTCCCCAGTGTGACAAAATTGGACTCAGTTGTCATTTCCCTACCCATGGCTTTTCTGTGCCTTCTATTTGAACCTATAGCTGGTGTTAGAGTTGATAGGTGTACGTCTAAGAGGCATGAATCTTTGGGCCCTGAGCCTCATTGGAGTTGCAACACCTACTCTCCAGTTCATTAGACTCATCCAGGACATCTATCAAGGAGATGATAGTGGACAACCAGCATACCAAAGACCCAAGAGAGTCTACAACTGCAAGCAAGAGAGTCCCATCCATCAGCTGTGTGGGACTGAAGCCCCCGCTCAATTAGAGGTGGAGTGGGCATCACCATGCCAGAATCCTCAGGACTGGGGAATGAACTATGGACTAGAGTGGCCTTACTGGTATTCTACTATAGACTTATTGCAATTCTAGCAATGGAAGAACTTATATCATTGATGTGGGGGCAGTGGCCACTGGAGGTTCTGAGGTCAGGGGAAAGGAAAACAAGTGTAATACAGGGGCATTTTCAGGACTTGGGAATTGTCCTGAATGACATTGCAACAACAGATACAGGCTATTATATATCATGTCATAACCTACAGAATTGTGCGAGAGAGAGTGTAAACTACAATGTAAACTATAATCCGTGCTTTGTGGCAATGCTCCAAAATGTGTTCATCAATTACAATGAATGTACCACACTAATGAAGGATGTTGTTAATGTGGGTAAATGTGGGTGGTGTAGGGAGCTGGGCATATGGAAATCCCCTATAGTTTTTATGTAACATTATGTAATCTAAATATCTTTTTTAAAAAATTAAAAATTAAAAATAAAAAACCCCACCTCTACAGATATTTCTAATGTATTGTATTGGGACCACCGGTATAGGAAATGTAAGAGAATTGATGTGTGTTTTACTGCATCCAAGAATCCATATCTGACATATTGTCTGGAAAGGATTAAGCCAAGCTACCTGTGCATTCTTCCCATATTAAATTGTCTAACTAATAAAAAAAAAATCAGTCAATAAAAGACCCCTTTATTAAATATCAAATTTCAGGTATGAATATAGCTTTATTGAATTTTCATCTTTAAAAACATAAATCAGATTATGTCACTTTTAGAAGCAAATACAGTTTTTCTGCTTTTTTCATCCTTTAAAAACATAAATCATATCATGTCACTTCCCTGCTGGTCCACTCCTAACATTTGCAGGGCCTAGGGCAGAAGAACAAATAGAGAGGATGTGCTGTTTATTTAAATATATACATAAAGCTAACAAACAAATAAAATATATTGCATCCTCTTACTTTGACAAATAAATATGTGTAAAGGCAAAAATTTAAAAATATAAGTGATTTTTTTAGAATTTCTATTTGGATTGATTGTAAAGTTTTGGAAATGGTTGGTGGTGATGGTAGCACAACATTGTGAGTATAATTAACAGCACTGAATTATATATATGGATGTGGTTAAAAGGGGTAATTTTAGGTCATATATATGTTACTAGAATAAAAATTAAAAGATAAAAGAGGACTGTACAACATGGTGAACCCTCTTGTAAACAACAGACTACAGTTAATAGTCCAATTATAAATATGTTCTTTCATGATTTATAACAAATGTAACTACCACTCTAAGGCAAAATGTTAAAAATAGGGAGGAGGGTAAATGCGAACACTATAATTTCTATATGATTTTCTGTAAACCTACAAATTCTTTAATCAAAATAATAAAAAATACATGTATGTGTGTTATATGATTAAATGTTGGCAAAACATTAAAGATGACTGAATTCTATTACCCAATCCAAATATTCTGTTAATGGGCCAGCAAGCAATGTTTGCATGAGTAATAAAGATATACATAATTCATCAACTATTATGTATCTATTGAATAAAATTTTTCTTGTCTTCATTTCAGCAAAATCAATAATTAAATTGTTAAAATGAAAATGTTCACATAACTTGTGTTCTATTGACATTATGCCAAACTAGACACATTTCTTGTGTTATTATATTTCTTAGAGTTTTTCTAATTAATTTCAACTTGGAAAAACTTTCCCCTGCTGAGATAGTAGCAACCAGAATTATCTACAGAATTTTAAAGCAACATTTAAATTCAAAAATAAACAACAGTGCTCACTTTGGCAGTACATACACTAAAATTGGAATGATACGGAGAAGATGATGCAAGCAGATAGGAAAAAAAAAAGCCAACTCTTTCCTGGTAATTTTGCATTGGGAGCACTTAGGAAACTAAAACACTCCGTCCAAGGGTAGACCCACTATTTAGCTTAACTCTTTCCACGGCCTCCATTCAGAATCAAATCTAAAGTCTATACTAAAGCTCCAGCCTCTGCCCACCTCTGAGCCCTCATCACCCAGTGCTCCTGCTCTTGCTCCCTGTGCTCCACTACAATGGTCTTTGTTCTACTCGGACTCCACAAACCCCTTTCTGCTCAAGAACGTTGCATTTGCTCTTCCCTCTGCCCAGCACAGCTGCTTCGAGCCCTCTACATACCCTGCATCTTTGGTCCCTTCAGGTTTCAGCTTAAGGCATGAGGTACCCTATGGAGATCAAAGGTCCAGATTCTGCAGCTAAATGCCCTGGGTTCAAAATTGGCTCTACCAGCCCCCTTGTTGCTCAAATGTGGTCTCTCTCTAAGCCAAACTCATGATATGAATGCATTACCTTCCCCCCAGCATGGGACATGACTCCTGGGGATGAGCCTCTCTGGCAACGAGGGATTAATACCAAGTGCCAACTGGCAATACAACTTGAAAACGACCTTGAATAAAAGGGGGAAATGGTAAAGAGAAATGAGTTCATGTCGCTAAGAGACTTCAAAGAGAGTCGGGAGGTCATCCCAGAGGTAACGCTTACGCACACCTCAGTAGGATCTCATAGAACACCAAAGTGGATATCACCCCACACAGAGGGGCTCCTGGGGCTCTGGAGACACCCAGGTCCTATATAAGGGGGGATAGCTCCATAAATTGATGCCTTATCAGTGGGCTCTACTTTGGAATCTGTGCTCCTGAGAGTGACAGAGTTGGACTCAAATAAGTCCTCCTTGCACATGGTCTATCAGTCCCTTCTATTCAAACCTATATGTGATGCTGGAGTTTGTAGGTGTACTTCCAGAGACTGGAGCCTTGGTCCTGCCCATGTGCCAGCTGTGCCTGGAATCTCAGTGGAGCTGCAACTCCTACTCTACAGCTCAATGGACTCACCCAAGTCACCTGGTGAGGAGAGGATGATGGACAACGGCCATCCCAGGGAATGGAGAGAGTCTGCAGCTGCAGGCAGGGTAATCCCATCCGCCGTATCCATGGGATATAAGCCCCCTCTCACTTGGAGGTAGAGTGGACATCACCATCCCAAATGGGGGATGAGCTATAGACTAGAGTGGACTTAATGGTATTCTGTTGTAGACATAATGTGATTCAAGCAATGGAAGAAATTACAACAGTAAGGTGGAGCCAGTGGCCACTGGATGCTTTTGGGGCAGGGAAGGGAAAAGCAGTTGTAATACAGGTGCTTTTTCAGGACTTGGGAATTATCCTTAGTAACATTACAATGACAGATATAGGGCATTTTACATCAGCATATAACATGCAGAACTGTGTGGGAGAGGGTGGGGTCTAAAATGTGAACTATGGTCCATGCTTAGTGGCAAAGCCCCAGGATGTGTATATCCATTGCAGGTGATGTGCCACACTAATGAAAGATGTTTATGTGGAAGGTTGTGGGAGGTGTGGGAGGTGGGGAACATGGGAATCCCTGTAATTTTTGTGTGACATTTATGTAATCTAAGCATCTTATAAAATATATATATATATTAAAAATAATAATAATTAAAAAAAAATTGCCTCTACCATTTACCAGCTGTGTCCTGTGTGGCAAGTGCCCATACGGCTCTGTCCTTCAGTTTCCTCTTTTGTAGAAAGGAAGCAATAATATTTCTCACATAGGGTTGTGTGGATTGAATGAATTAATATATATATAACCCTTAGAGCAGGCCTAGAAATAAATTCAATAAATGATAGCTTAAGAAGTCAAAAGCCACCTCTTCAAAGAAGCTTTCCCTGACCACCCAAACTAAGTATATTACTCGATTTCGGTTTTCCATGGTATTTATCACTATCTAGAATTGCCACATTTATTTCTATAATTGCTTATTATCTGTCTCCTTCCACCAGATTGGAAGTTTCATGAGAGCTGAGCCCTTGTCTGGAAGTTCACTGCTGAATCTTCTTGTGCTTGGCACATGGTAGGTTGCTATAAATATTCACTAAATAATCACTATTTTTTTAAAGCCTGCCAATTTTAAGTCAAACCACAAATTACAGATTTGGGAAGAAGAAATTTTCTTTCTTTTCCCAACTAATGTTTCCCAAATTATGTGCATTTATGATCGGTTAACAGGTATGTGTGCAGTACTGTGATGTGCTGAAAAGCAGGTGGTGAAGGCAATATGAAGGCCCGGGGGTTGAATCCCACTCGCAGACCTTGAGATAGATGCCTCTGACAGCTCCAAGGGAAGTATAGTCTTTGCAATTATCCAATTAATTTAGTCTATATGGACTTCCCACCTTAACAATCTAAGCCGCTGTTTGTTGTTAAAGAGTACATTGAACAGTATGTGACAAATGTTTGCCTTGTACAATGAAGATAGAAATGTGTGGGAGAGAGTGTAAACTACAGTGTCAACTATGGGCCATCTTCAGTGGCAATACCCCAGGATGCGTTTATCAATTGTAATGAATGGGCCACACTAATGAAGGATGTTGTTTATGTGGGACGGTGTGGGAGATATGGGGAGTGGGGCATATGGGAATCCCTATATTTTTATGCAACATTTGTGTAATCTAAGTATCTTTTAAAAAATAAAAATATTTTTTAAAAAAGCTATGGCAGGAACTACTCCCTAAAGTAAAGGGGTGAAAGAAACATGGGTCTTAAATAGGTCCACGTCAAAATTTGTCAAAACCATTCCAGGGATGCCATGTGAAAGTATACCTTATAAAACAAGAATCCTATTGTTCAAAATTTGAATCCATTTGTTTGTTGACTTTTATCTTGCTTTCCCCAAATGGATTTCTTCAGCATGTTTGACACTAACATCAAGTCAGTGGCAGTGAGAAAGCAATAAATCCTAGCATGATTGGGGTGAAATTACAGACTGCTAAGCCTCAAGAGCCCATAAAGTGATTTGTCTGTAAAGAAGCTGCTCTTGCCCACTGTAGTCAGGAGTAACAAACCTGACATCTCTGTCCCCTTCGCCTCCCTGATTCTCTGTGATCCCACAGTCCTCTTCACTTTGCAGTCCATTCCTAATACTTGGGCTGAAAACCGATTTGTGTCTCCTTTGAGTCATTTAGGAGAAAGATAGCATTGAAATTAAAGACCAAAACAAAACAATGATTACTGGCATTGTATAAGGAGGAACTATGTATATAAACTAAAACCTCTATCAGAAATATATTTAATGCCAAAAATGAGTTTCAAAAAAGGGTCCCAGCTTCTTGTTGCTACAAGTAGAAATGAAATGTGTAAGGACTGACTCCAACAATCTCAGACGGTGTTTTCTTTCCCTAACTGGGCTGCCACAAACTGTGCTATTAATTTTTTAAGCTGAGCACGCCCCCCCACATTAAAATGCTAACACACTGCAAAATAAAACAGTTGTCATCCCACTGCACTCACTTGTATACAACTGCACGGGCTAGGTATACTTCCAGAGACTGGAGCCTCCTGCCTACCTATGTGCCAGGTGTGCATGAAATCTAGGTGGAGCGGCAACTCCTACCCTACAGCTCAATGGACTCATCCAAGTCACCTGGTGAGGAGACAACGATGGGAAATGGCCATCCCAGGGAATGGAGAGGGCCTGTATCTGCAGGCAGGATCATCCCACCCACCATATCCATGGGATGTAAGCCCTCTCTCACTTGGAGTTGGAGTGGACATCACCATCCCAGTCGCCTCTGGATTGGGGGAAGAACTATGGACTAGAGCGGACTTGATGGTATTCTCTTGCTCACATATGGTGATTCTAGCAATGCAAGAAATTATAACAATGAGGTGGAGCCAGTGGCCACTTGACATTTTTTGGGTAGGGAGGGGATGAGCAGTTGAAATACAGGGGCTTCTTCGGGAGTTGGAGGTTGTCCTGAGTACTGTTGTGGCAATGGATGTAGGCCATTTTAAATCAGCACACACCACTCAGAACTGAGTGGGAGAGAGTGTGGTCTACAGTGTGAACTGTGGTCTATGGTTGGTGGCAAGGCTCCAGGATGTGTAAGTTCATTGAGGGTGGTGGGCCACACTGTGGGAGATGTTTGTGTGGGATGTGGTGGGAGGTGTGGGAGGTGGGCAACATGGGAATCCCAGTGGGTTCCGTGTAATATTTTGGGTAATCTAAGCACCTCTTAAAATATATGTATATATTTACATATATAAATAACATTTTTGTAAGCAAATACACATATATGCATATATATTTATATATCATTTTGCAAATGTTTGTATGTATTGTGAGAATTTTGATTTTTACCCATTAAAAAAAAAAAAAAAAAAACAACTGCACGGGCTGTGTTTTCTTATGTCTAGCACAAGTTTCCTTGTCAATAAGTTCCCTTAAATTATGTCTTTTGAATGGTTTATTGTCAATAAAGGAAAATTATTGTTAGCAAATCTGTCTCATGCTAGGGAAACTGTTGTTTTAGGTCTTGAAAGGACAAAGGAAAAGATATACCAGAAATATTAAGATGTGAATTCACTAATATATTTACTGATGGGAAACTTCCAAAAGTACATTTTTGTATTATGGGAAAAGAAGGAAAAGAAAGTGTCAGCTTGCTTATAATCTGCTGGTTTACCAAAAAAGCAGTCAGAATAACAGCCTAGCATTAGTCAGCACTACCTGACTCCAAAAATTTTTTTGGGTTCCTAATTTTGGTTAAACTTCGTCTTCCTAAGCAAGGCAAGGCGTAGAGCTGATAACAATTAGACCACCCCACCCACCCACTCACCCACTTCTCTGGGTGGGTCTTAGACTCAGTAAATGAAAGAGAAATCCTGACTCTGATGTTACTATGTGTAAATATATCTTTAAAAGAAATTCCTAGAAACAAGATTTCTGGGTCAAAGGATAAATGCATTTGTAATTGTGATAAATATTGCTGAATTGCCCTTCATAGAGGTTTATCATTTCTATTTCTCACAGCCTTGCCAACTGAGTATGTTGTCCAGCTTTTGGACTTTTGCCACTCTGATAGGTAAAAAATTATATCTTGGTGTCACATTAAATTTTATCTGTCTTATTATAAGGGAAGTAAATCGTCTTTTCATTTGTTTAAGGCCATCTGTACTTCCTATTAATTAATCCTTTTTCTGCTGGAATTAGCTAAAGTTGGTTTCTGTGGAAGGGGACACTGTCTGAGAACAGCCTGCCACCTTTCCCAGTGATCCACAAATAAACCCTGTGCTCTGGACTGGTTATGCTAGTTTGGCTTCTAGGACAGGATAATAATTGTGGGCTGACTCCATTTGCCCTAGGCAATGTGAGCATTCACTGAAGCCTGCTGGACTAGGTATGTGCATTTCATGGTACCTGGTTCACCCCTGCTACTCTATCTGTTCCTGGTGGGAAAGGAGTAGAGCCCCTCACTTACAGCAGACAGGGAAGGGTGCATGTAGACCGTCTCCCTGTGTTGGATGCAGAGTAAGCCCCTCTGGCCGTGGTGGAAAGCCCATAGTGAAACTGATCTTGCTTTATCTCTTCCCTATGTGAGCAAATTTTGTTCCATCCAGTGCTTGTGTGAGTTGTGTTTTTGCTGGGGACCCTGACACCTGCAAACCATGGGGTGGGTTGACAAACTAGGACTCCTCCCTTGGAGGTGGTTAACAGGTGTCTCTCTTCCCCTAACAGTTTTTGCTGCTATATACTGTTCTGCCATTTAAACAGCCTCTCTTTTGGCAGCTAAGTTGTTCCTCCATACACCTATTTTTATATTGGCTCTTGAAGTATAAAAGTGGAGGAGCTGGATTTTATCCCAAGTAGATGTCCTTCTAAAGATAGGCCACCTCTAACTCCAGCATCAGTTCCAGCTTCCCAGGCCTTAGTAGGTTTTGCTAAGTATGAGAACTGGTAATAAGCAGTATGGCACCCTGTCAGTGTGTCATTTTTTGAAGTTCTTACTCTAATTCATGTTTCAAAAACTTCAAAACATCAATAGATGTTGTATTTCTGATTCTTCTACTTTGCTTTCCTCTTCCTTTCATTCTTTCTCTCTTTTTTTCTTTATTCCCAAGGAAGCCAATCATTATAATGAGGGCAAGTGAAGTTGATCAAACCAACAATTTTCCTTGATTCTTCTATAGCATAATTTGCTTTCCCCAGTGATTTCAAAAACTTCATCAAAGTCTTGAGATTTAACCTGACATCAGCATGTGGATTATTCTGAGTTGAGGTTCTAACTTGGAGGAAATCAAGATGGGTAGGAATCCACACTGGTGGGACAGGACTGGAGGCAATTCTCCTGGCCTCAGAGATTAACTCTAGCCAAGCAGATTGGCAAAACCCAGTACATCGCTGAGAAGTTCAAACAAGCAGTCAATACTCAACACTAGGAAATCTAGCCTGATATCGTACTAGAGAAGCAAGGAGGTTCCAGGAAATCTGCCCACACATGACAGAACCCACCAGAAGATAGGAAGAGTACAGAATACAGGAAGTAACACCAAGAAGGGCCAGCAGGTGCTAATCTGGGGTTCAGGGCTGAGTCCTGGTGCCACAAAAGATTATGTAAGCAGGCAGGGGAAAAACTATTAAATGAGGAGTCAAGGAAGGAGACCAGTCCTACAGCCATAGCCAATGTACAAGAATGCAAAAAATGCTACCAACTGCTCCATGGAAAAAGGAAATTAGGCCCAAATTTCGATGAAGTAATTTTGATGAAAAGTCATTTTGCAGGGCCTATAAAACAAGCCATTAAAATTTAAGTCTTTAACAAAAACTATCAACCCTCTTCCTGCTCCTCTCCCTGGAGATGGACACCATTGTGCCTTTGCCATCACCTCAGTTTTTCTTTCCTCATCCCCCTGCAGCTCCCTGGTCAGTGCTTATGCAGAGGGCTTAGTGCTGGGAATGTCTAAAGCTACAGGGAAATTGGTGGCAAATTCACCTTTGTTATTACTAGAAATAATGTTTTATGGCTTTATTCTTAAGCTCCCAGTTTGGCTTCATATTATATCTCTTATGGATTTTTTTTTTTTTTTTTGAGGTACCAGGGGTGGGCATTGAACCTGGGACCTCCCATGTGGGAAGCAGGTGCTCAACCACTTGTGCCACATCTGCTCCCCTCTTATGGAATTTTAATCCTATATATTGACTAAACTCCCTATGCTTAACCTAATGACCTAAAAAGGAAAAGAAAAAGAAGTTCCAGGATGACAACTGTGCATGAAACCAGCAACATGGTCAGGCCATGGAGGAGGAGCCCCAGGAAGGATATACCCAATAAAACATAGCAAAAAAGAGGCCTCAATGTGCTTTACTGCACTGAGAGGCATTTTAGAGTCCTATCAGAGATTTTGAGGCTAGAGTGCTGATAGGTACATAGAAACTAAGAAAACAGACAAAAAGATGTAATGACTAATTCCAGGGAAAACAAAAAATTGTCCAAGAAAAAAATAAAATAATAATACACTAAGATGCTCTGTTGCAAACATTGTTTATATAGTCAGAGTAATTTTTAAAAACTGGCTGCCAATATAACCAAAAATTGTTATGCAAATATAGAGAGGATAGAAGGAATGTGTAAAAGAGCTAAAGGGTATAAAAGAGCTAAATTCCTCATCTCCAGTTTAGGAAGTTGTTTTAGTTTCCTTGACTACCCAAGCAAATACCATGCAATGGTATTTCCCATGCTTAAGCAATGGGAATTTATTGGCTCATGGTTTTGGGGCTAGGAGAAGCCCAAATCAAGACATCATCAAGACAATGCTTTCTTCCCAAAGACTGGCATTCTGGGGCTGACTGTCAGCGATCCTTGGTCCTGGACTCCTCTGTCACTTGGCAATGCACATTGTACACTCTCCAGGCCTCTCCTTTCTCTTCTGTGTTCCATTGACCTTCAGGTTCTTGATTCCCATGGCTTTCTCTCTCTGTTTCTGAATTTCACTCCACTTATAAAGGACTCTAGTAATAGGATTAGAATTATCCTGATTAAGTTGGGGCACACCTTAACTGAAGTAGCCTCATCAAAAGTCCTACTTGTAATGGGTTCACAACCACAGGGATAGATTAAGTTTAAGAATATGTTTTTCTAGAAGCATGTAGCTATAAAATCACCACACAAGACAAGAGAAAATGTCTGAAATTGAAAAAAATCAAGAAAAAATAATATGAGCATGTTATTAGAAATGTGGAGGTAAATACTAGAAGAAACAGCTAAGGTGTTGAACGTGTTCCCTTTTGGTGAGTAGAACTCCAAGGTCCTGTGAGATCAAGGACTATAGAACTATTTGTCTATTATTTGCATGTAGTACTATAATCAAATTTTTAATTAAAAAATATCAAGAGATCCTTATCTAATCACAGAGCATGGAGTGAGTAAGGCTCAAGGCCAAGGTGAGGGTCAGTGGCAGTGTGGGATGAAAATTGGGAATGTTTGTGACACATACTACCTGGCAATTAAAAAATAAATAAAAACAATAACTTTTTCATGTTAAAGAACCACTTTGAAGAGAGCTATGTCAAAATGCCTATTTCACCAGGACTAGAATTCAAGTCTGATGGGTTCAAAAGGACTCCCACTGGGGACATGGTACTTGGTATTTTGAAACCAAACTTCCAGATTATGAATTGGCCAAACAGGATTATGGCAAGCCCCACCAAACACTTTGTACCATCAGGATTCCTTAAGAACAAGGGCAATCCTAGGCCTGCAGAAGTCAATTTATGAGACAGTTAGGTTCAAGAATTTGGTAAGGATAAGCTTGAAAGACCACAGGAAGAGGCTGATGCCAACACTGAGAAGCACATGGACCGTCTCTTTTCCCACCAATCCAGAGCCACCATCTGGCTGTCATGAGCAGCTGGTCTTACTCATGGAGGCCCAGCCAGATTTCCCATGATTCAGTTACAGAGAAACACAGTAAGTGATAGTTTCTGGATTATGGCAGACCTCATGGAGCTTTTATATAAGATAGTTTCTTACATGAGATTTTAACTGTCCACATGGAAAACCCTCATTTATTTTACATTTCTTTATTTTCTCACTTGGTTTTCATAGTATATATAAAATTGCAGTTCAAAATAAAGTCTTTCCAAATGCAGGGGCAAAATGCCTAAACTTGCTAAACATCCTCTACAAAGAATCTATATCACATAAAGATATCAGCTAATTACCAAAATAATAATTTATCTATTATAAATGAGCTGATGCAATTTGATTAATTTTCTATTCAGTTCTCTCTTGCTATCTTTCTTTCTTAAGAATGTTTCATGTGACCCCCTCAAAGCAGGAAACCTGTCTTTCTGACACAAATAGGGCCATGTACCTTACCTACTTAAGGCCAGGATGGCAGTCCCCATATCTCATTAGAATTAGACCTTTGGCAGCTGGAGCTGTCAATAACATTGCTAAATTAAACTCATGGAGGCTGGGGATGGGAGTTTGTTTTTATGATTTTTGTCTAAATCCTCTAATCCAGGCATTTTCAAACCAGCCATAACAGCAAGTGTCCACTGAGCATTCAGCAGACATTAACTAATTCATTTGCTACACTTTCCCTTTTTGAGGGTACTGTTATGTAATAGAATACCTGTCAGGACACTCCTACAGAATGGAAATTAGAGGAATATTTTTAACAGGATACTAGTATTGTGTCTTAATTTACAAACCATCTAGTTTTGGATAGTCTCCTCTGGATAACTCCTGAATATGTTTTTATTTTTAAAAATTTCAAATCTGCATAAAAATCAAAGGAATAATATAAGGATCATCAATATACCATTCCTCTAGATTCAACAATTTTGAACATTCTGTCATATTTGCTTTGTCTCACACTCTCTTGATGTGTGTGTTTATTTGTACCATTTGAAACTAAGTTGCAGACATCAAGACACTAATACCTCAGCACATATATCCTGATAATAAGAACATTCTCCTACATAAGCACAATACCATTACTGTACCCAAAGTATCAATATCGGTATCAAATACAGTTCATATTCAAACTTTTCCAATTGACCTCCCCATTTTTTAAATCCAAGACATTTAAAAAAAAATCCAGGATCTAATCAATGATGATACATTACATTTTGTTCCCATGTCTTTCATTTTTCCTTTAATCCAGAAGAGGTGCCCCTACCCATCTCCTTCTCCCTAACTTTTTTGGTCTTTTTTCACATTAGCATTTTTTGAATCCAAATAAGTTGTTTTGTAAAATGTTCAACAACCTGGATTTGCCTGATTGTTTCCCTATGATTAGATGCAAGTTAAAAATAACTATTTTTGGTAAGACTATGATATAAGTGATGTTGTGTCATTGCCATTACACCACATCAAGAGGTACATAATGTATCTTTATTCTTAGTACTAAGTTGGATTGCTTGGTTAAGGAGAAGTCTATAATATTCATATGGTAAATATACCTTTTCCCCTTGTAAAAAATAAAATAATAAATGATACTCTGTGATGATGTGAATATTCTTAATCCTGACAACTTTTCACTAATTGGTTTAAGCATTCATTTATGACTCTTCCCTGAATTGATTATTACAGCGTTGGTGGAGAAATGATGTTTTGCAAATCAGTCGTTCCTTCTACATATTTGAGTTGGCATGCCTTTGTATAGAAGAACTTTCTTGGCCTATCTTCTGCTATTTCTAAAAATCAAGATGGAAGACATTCAAATTGGATAGGAAGTAAAACTTTCTTCTTTACAGATCCTATACATAGAAAATCCTGAAAAATCCACAACAAAGCTTCTGAAGATAATAAATGAATTCAACAAAGTATAAGAGTACAAGACCAACATCCAAATATCAGTAGTGTTTCTATACACAAGCAATGAAAAATTGGAAGAAATCAAGAAAAAAAATTCTATTGAGAATAGCAACTGAAAGAATCAAATAACTAGGAATAAATCTAACCAAGGCTGTAAATGACAAAACATTGCTAAAAGAAGTCAAACAAGACTAAGTAAATGGAATGATAGCCCATGTTCACAGATTGTAAAACCAAATATTGTTAATATGGCAAGTATACCCAAAACTATTTATAGATTCAATGCAATCCCAATCAAATTTTTAACAGCCTTCTTTACAGAAATGGAAAAACGACTATCAAATTTATAAGGACAGGTAAGGGACCCCAAAGAGCCAAAAATATCCTGAAAAAGAATGATGTTGGAGGACTCACACTGCCCAATTTTAAAACATATAACAAAAGCTACCACAATCAAAACAGCATGATGTTGGCACATAGAAAGACATATAGACCAATGTAATTGAATAGAAAGCTCAGAAATAAACCCTCATATCTATGGCCAATTGATTTTTGACAAGGGTACCAAGTCCACTCAATAGGGAAGAATAGCCTCTTCAACAAATGGTGTTGGGTAAAACAGGTATTCTTACACAACATAATGAAGGTGGATCCTAACCTCACACTATATAAAAGAATTATTCAAAATAGGTCAAATACCTAAGTATAAGAACCAAAACTACAAAACTCCTGAAGAAAACATAGGTAAGTATTTTCAAAACCTTTGTTTATGCCAAAAGAAAAGGACAAAATAAAAAGTAGATAAATGGGATTTCACCAAAAATAAAACTTTTGTGCACAAAAGGACTTATTCGTGAAAGTAAAAAGACAACCTACAGAATGGGAGAAAATATTTGGAAACCACATATCTGATAAGGATTTAATATCAAGAATATATAAAGAACTCCTGCAACTCAAAAACAAAAAGACAATGAATTTTAAAATGGGGGAAATACTTAGAGACATTTCAACAAAAAACATATACAAATGGCCAATAAGCAAATGAAAAGTTACTCAACATCATTAGCCACTAGAGAAATGCAAATCAAAACCACAATGAGATACAATTTCACACCCACTAGAATGGCTACGATTTTTTTTTAAAAAGGAAAATGAGTGTTGGAGAGTGTACAGAGAAATAGGAACACTTGTACATTGTTTGGTGAGAATGTAAATTAGTGCAGCCACTGTGTAAAATAATTTGGCAATTCCTCAGAAAGTTAAATGTAACATTACCATATGACCCTGGAATCACACCTCTAGATATATACCCAAAAGAACTGAAAGTAGGTATTTGAACAGATATTTGCACATATCAGTATTATTCATACTTTCCAAAAGATAGAAGCAGCCAAAGTGTCCATTGACTTATGAATGGCTAAACAAAATATGGTATATATATATAAACAATGGAATATTATTCAACTGTAAAAAGGAATGTAGTTCTGATACATGTGACAACATGGATGAAAACTGAAGACATTACATTGGCTGAAATAAGCCAGATACCAAAGGACAAATATTGTTGATCTCACTGATATGAATTAATAGAGTAAGCAAATTCATAAAGTTAGAAAAAGAATATAGGTTATCAAAGACCAGGGTAGAATAGGGAATGGAGAGAGTTACTGCTTAATAGATACAGAGTTTCTGTTTGGGTGGATGGAAAAGTTTTGGTAATGGATGGTGGTGATGGTAGCACAACATTGTGAATGTAATCAACACCACTGAATTATATATTGGAATGTGGTTATAAGGAGAAATTTTAGGCTGTATATATGCTACTAGAATAAAAATTTTTAAAACATAGGGCTGTACAACACAAACAGTGAACTCCAATGTAAACTATGGACTATGGTTAATAGTATAATTATAATAGCATTATTTCATCAGTTGTATAAAAAGGTACAACACTAATACAAAGTGTTAATAATAGAGAAAACTTTATGAGGTTGCATATTTGGGAGCTCTGTATTTTCTGCATGATTTTTCTGTAAAACTACAATTTCTCTAATAAAAGTTTTAAAAAATAAAACAAAAAGCAAACAAATCACAAAGAGTGTGGTGGTTTGAGTCATTTGTGGACCCCAGAAAATCCTGTTCTTAACTCTAATCCATTCCTGTGCACGTAAACCTATTGTAGGTGGGACCTTATGATTGAATCACTTCAGTTAATGTCTCTGCAGAGACAGAGAGGAACCCAGGAGCTGAGAGAGAAGGCCCCATGAACCAGAAGCTGGAATCAATGGAACACAGGAGATGAGAGGAAGCCACTTTAGCCAGAAGCTGAAAGCAATGAGGCCCAGAGGATAGGGGAGAGAAGAGCAGATGTCGCCATGTGTCTGATCACAGCTGATTCTCAGCTCAGGGAGAAAACACATACTGATCATGCCTTAATTTAGACACTTTTGCGGCCTCAGAATTGTAAGCTTTTAAATTAATAAATCCTTATTGTAAAAGCCAATCTATTTCTGGTGTATTGTTTGGCAGCCTTTAGCAAACTAAAACAATGGGTTTCAATGATTCTTTTAAAATTTGCTATGTTATAATCCATTATTGTCATTATTCTTTTTTATGCTGAGCATATTTTTTCTAATGCCAAGGGACCTACTTAAAACTAGTTAGCTTTACAATTTTACTATATAATCATATATTATAATTAATTACAGGTATGCAGTTATACTGCAAAAAGTAATGGTTTAAACATCCAGTCCCACATCACCAGGGAATTAGTAATTTAAACCAAATCTCTCAAGGAGTCCATATTCTGGAATCATCCTTCTCCTTATTATTCAAACAAAATAACTTGTACTCCTATTGCACAAAGTTTTAGGAAATCCTGCAGCATCCCCAATATTTCCAAAGGTTTGTGGCAGCTTGTTGGTCTCTTATGACTGCCTGTCTCCTCTCACTGCCAGTGCAATTCTCCATTACTTTGATACAACCCAATTGTGCATGCTGCCATCCTCTGCCACATCTTCTCCAAGCATGGGCTTGGCTCCTTGTTCATTTCCTCAAGCCTTTGGTGACAATATAGTATTGTCACAATACAAAATAGGAAGTAATTTAATATTATACATCAGATATTACTGCTCAAGGACTTATCCCTAAGCTCCCTTCCTGGGCTATTCACTGCATTTATTCTCCCTATTCAGTCTACCATAGCTCCTATTAGCATCTTCTCATCCACCTCTGAGAAGGTACCAGGCACCATGCCGACAGAGTGACCACAACAAACACTTCATTTATGGTCTAAGTCAAGAGTATCTCAACAAATAGCTTTTAAGTTTCCAGATCAATAATTTTATTATCTCTTTGTTTCAATCATCCTGCCTATGTGTTTTTTCAGCCACTTTCTCACCTCCTCACCTTGACAACCCATCCTTATATCACCTTCAGTGGGGGTCCTCTTGGCATCCTGTCCCTATTAGCTAATTCCAGGTGACCATCCCAGCTTCAGGGGAGTGCCAAGACTCAGGCACCCTTGGCAGCACTTTCTCTTTGGCCATGTGCACTATAGGGCCACCTTTCCTATCCTCCGATTGCTGTTCACAACTCTCTCTTTCTACAGAAAAGCTGTCAAACTATTGTCTTAAATACACTTCCTGCACACTGACTATTGGAACTTTCTGTTGTGACTAGCCTAACTCATCTGGCTCTGCAAGACAGGATGGGCTGTTGAGTGACAGCTGCAGTTATGGGTCAAAACACTCTAGCACCCAAGAGAAAGAACATAGGGAATATTATTCTCCTCCCAGGAAATAAACACATGCTGAATATATGGGATAAACTCCTCACTTCAAAAATCATACACATTCATACACACAAACACATAGACATAGACACGAACACAGTTTTCAGTGAGGTTATTCCTGCCCACTGCACCTAGAGGAGGGAAGTAAAGAGTAAAAATTATGTTAAAAAAAAAAGGCTATTAAAAAAAGAAGAAGAAGAAGAAAAGAAAAGGCTATTATGAACTAAATATATTGTGTAAACTCATGGACTTAATAATTAGAATATAGGTCACCAGAAAATAGAATGAGGGTAGAGAATGTAAACAGCTGAGGGTTAATCTGTGCAGAACTAGTTAAAAGGTTGTTTGGAAATCTTTGGAAATGATGGAAATGGTGAAAACACATCATAGTGTTTGTAACTAGCAGAGCTATTATATGGGTATGATAGTTATTGAAAGGGAAAGTCTAAGGTCATATATATTACTAGAAGGAAAGCTGGAAAATGTAACATGGGACTATATAACATAGTGAAACTTCATGTAAAATATAAATATGGGTGATATTGCATAAATAAGACTGTTTTTACAAAATATAAATACAAAGATACTAGAGAGAAGGAAACAGAATAGCAGCTATGTACGGCAGGGGAAGAATAGAGAGATTGAGAGATGATGAGTTGTTTGTTGTTTGTTTTTTATTATGATTATTGGAATAATTAAAATGCTCTAAAATGATTGAAGGGATGAATTCACAACTGTGATTATACTGAATACCATTGATTTAATATTAAATATTTGGATGGATTTATGCTTTGTTAATATGTATCAATAAAATTGATTTGTTAAAAATAAAAGATAAGGCAGCCAATGATAGAACTTGGAGCACACTCAAGTGGCAACTCCACTAAGCAGCACTGACTTCGCTGAATCACTGTGAATTTTCAACTTCATTTGGTTTATATAAACTGCCCATATGCCCATAGCAGTCAGAACCTTTAACTGAACAATTAGAAGCAAGACTAATGACCAGGAAACAGAGGTCAGGCCTGAGCCTTGAGCCCAGATCATACTGAGCTACAGTAAAATATTAAACATTTATTAACTAATTGTGAGTTTAGTGGTGGGGGACTTTGATAAGTCAACAACAACCATGGGGCTGAGGAGGGATTAATCAATAATACCCTTATTCACCAATTGAGTTCTGGACAAATTAAGAGAGAGGCAAGGAATAAGATAGAAAGCAAGATATCACCATGTCCCACCAGAGCCCACAAATGCCAAATAACATGAATGCTTGAGGTGGAAAAATCTTTGGTAACTTCCTTTTAATGTGCTCAATTTAGCAGAGCTGAGAGAAAATCTCCTTTCTCTCTGTGCCTATTTCTGAAACCTCAGCCCACCCCCAATGAACTCATTGTATATCCCAGTATGGTGTCCTGCCCATAAAAGGGTTGGAGGACAATGGAAATGTGGAGTCAGCAATGTTAGCCATATTTCCTGGGCATGGGTTTTATGAACTGATATGCATTGAGGCTTTTGCTTTATTACTTGAAGCAGAAGAAGGAGATGGTTACATAAGAACACACTTTTGAAAATGGCTTAAATGAGAGAGCTTATTACCTCAACTAACAAGAAGTCTAGAGGCAGAGCAATTCAAGTATTGGTGCAGTGGATAAATGACATTATCAAGGACACATGGTTTTTCCATCTTTCTGTTCTACCAACCTCAGGAGGGTGGCTGTTGATGTCAATCTTATCCCCTCATGGTTCAAGAGGACCAGGAAATCACAGCCCCTTCCAGAGGCAAGGAAAGGAGGACAATTTCTTCTTGACCATCTCTTTTATTTAGGAGGAAAATCTTTCCCAGAAGTTCCCCCTGGGAACCTAGGAACGTTCCCAGAAGTTCCCCTCAGGGACCACTGACAAAGATAGTTTATGTGGCCAACTCAGACTGCAAAGAGGCAGGGAAAATAAGCTCTGGAATTTCAGCCTCTATAGTGAGAAGTGGGCATTTCCAGTAAAGAATTAGGTCACTACCCCAATGAGAGGTAAGAAATGGAAAAATGGGTGGTGAGTGCTTCTTGTCCAGACCCCAGAACCAGATAAGGCCCCTTTAGCTAGGAACCTAAGTTAAGTCTGAAGGGACACATACCTATACATTGGGGTCAAATCTACTCTTGCTATAGCACCTATGTCACCTCCAATTTTTTCTGTCCAATCCATAGTTTTTTATTCGATTATTTCCAAAAATCTTTGTGGAGTTAGTTTTCTTTATATTTTTCTTTATTTTAAAAGAAGCTTTAGACTACATAAATGTTACATCGAATATATAGGGGATTCCCATATACCCCACTTCTCCCCTTCCCACACTTTCTCCCATTAACAACCTCTTTCTTTAGTGTGGTATATTTATTACAATTGATGAACACATATTGAATCATAGCTACTAACCATGGTCTATAGTTTACATTATGGTTTACACTTTGCACCACACAATGTTATAGGTTTTGACAAAATATATAATGGCTTGTATCCGTCATTGCAATATCATGCAGAGCAATTCCAATATCCTAAAAATGCCCCATGATACACCTATTCTTCCCTTGCCCTCCCCTCAGAATCTCTGGTGACCAGTGTCTTTATATTAACGTTACAAGTTCTTCCATTACTAGAATAAAAATTAGTCTACTTAGTCCATAGTTGCATTCCTCCCTTATGTTTGTTCATTCCTCAATCTTGAGGATTTGGGGATGGTGATGCCCACTCTGCTTCCTTTCTAGAGGGGGCCTAGATCCCATGTGGCAGATGGATGGAACTGTCTTGCTTGCAACTGTAAACACTCTCTGTTTTTTGGGATGGGCGTGGTCCATCGTCATCCTTTTGTTAGTTGTCCTGGGTGAGTCTGATGAACTGGAGAGTACGTGTTGGCTGCAACTCTGCTGAGATTAAGGGCTCAACCAGCATATGAACAGCCAGAAGATTTAAGTCTCTGGGACACATATTTAATGGGTATAGTACTAATTATAGGTTCAAACGAAAGAGGCAGAAAAACCACGTGTAGGAAAATTATAAATGAATCTAACTTTGATAAACTGGGGAGATGGGTAATCATATATTCCAAAGTAAGGCCCACCAATGGGGTGCTGATTTCCTAGGTTTGTCTGCCCTACCTGTAGTGTCTAGATGTCAAGCCTTCAATATTAATGCATATAACTATGCATGTAACTATGACCCTTATTCTTCAAAAATTGAAATTTAGTGGATGCCATAGGTTCTTAGAGGAGGGGGAGGGAAGAATGGGTGAAACATAGGGCATTTTGAGGGCATTGGAATTGTTCTGCATGATCTTGCAATGACGGATACAGGCCATTATACATTTTGTGAGAACCTATAAAAGCATACAATCAAACGTAAACCATAATGTAAACCATTGACCATGGTTAGTAGTAATGCTTTGATATTTGTTCATCAATTATAACAAATGTACCATACTCATGTAAGATGTTATTGGTAGGGGAGGATATAAGGGGAGAGGGGTAAACGGGAATCCCCTATGTTTTCTATGTGACTTTTCTGTAACTTATAGCTTCTTGGAAAATAAAGTGGAAAAAAAAAAAAAAAGACACTAGGGGAGCATACAGAAGAAAGTGTCACTGTACATAAATGATAACAGATCTTACAGTGATGAAAGGCACAATACAAAAAGTATATATATATATTTTTTTTTATTTTATTGTTTTTATTTTTGCTTTGTTTTGGGAAGTTTTGGATTGAAGAAGAGTTGCAACTGTGGCACGGGAGGATAACTGGTGCAGGGTGTTGGTGTTGGGGGAATGTGTGGGGAGGGGTGTACCTGGGGCATGCCTCTATGGAATATGAATGCGGTTATGTGGTCATGGGGTGTTGTTTCAGTGGGAGGGGACCCACACAATAATTGATGGAATATTGAATTCCCAACCTGGGGAGTCCTGCTATGTTCTCTCATAGTGTGGCAAGAATCTCTAGAGAACATGGGCAGTGCCTAGTAACGGAGGACAGACCATTATGCCAGGCCCTTGATATTGATGCTTGTACCTATGAACCTTGTTCTTGTAAAATTGAAATTTAGCCTAGTAATATATATTGTCTAAGAGTTACCTCTTGAAAGCCTCCTTGATGCTCAAATGTGACCTCTCTCTATGCCAAACTCAGCATATAAACTCACTACCTTCTCCCCAGCATAGGACATGACTCCTGGGTGTGAGCCTCCTGGCACCAAAGGATTATTACCAAGCACCACCTAGCAATGAATTTGAAAAAAGACCTAGACCAAAAGGGAAAATATTAAATACAAATGAGTTTTTTGCTAAGAGATTTCAAAATGAGTCAGGAGGTCATTCCAGAGGTTATGCTTATGCATGTCTCAGAAGGATCTCACTGAATGCCACAGTATACAGTGCCTTAAGCAAGGGTGCTCCTGAGGGCTCTAGAAACATCTAGTTTTCTTTATATCTGAGACAATCTAAATTGTAGAAAAATAGAAAATATCAATTAGCAAATGCAAGAAAATATGGTATGTCATTCTGAGATAATTACTGTTAATGTTAATAGTTTAGTATATTCCTTTAGCTCTTGTTGTATTAACATATGCATTTTACAAGACATTTTTCTTATGAGTTTTCTCCCATTAAAATACATATAAGTATACAAATGAATTACTATGCTTAGCTTTAAAAGTTGAACTGTTTTGGAAAACAAAGTTAACTATTTAGAAAGTAGCCAGTGTCACTTCATAAACAAAGATAATAGGAAAAAGAAATAGTCATAAAAGGGTTTGGTATAGAGTCAATTTAAAACAAATTCATCATATTTATAGAACGGTAAATGTGAAGCTATATGAAGTATTTGGCTGGAGGGTAATGTTTGGTGAAATTAATTTCCTGCCCAGCATTTGAAACAAGAACACCATTAGCTTTCCATGCATAACCAGGTTTGCTTTGACTGTTACAGGCATAAATCATTCCTTCTTTACTCTGTTTTGAATAATACTGTAGGATTAGAAGGATTTCGTGTATTAAATGTTTGTTCCAGTTTTTTAAAAATCCACACAAAAAAGCACCTTAATCTTTCAGAGATTTCTTTGAACTTGCATCTCAAGTAACATATTCAAACTCCTTCTAAAGTCATTTCTTAGTAGCAAATTTAATAGCTTTAAGTTAATCAGTCTCGCAGAAATGTATTCCTTGCACTTCTGTAAAACACCTACCTACATCTCAGATATCCTGATGACTTGATGGAGTTATTTCGACTACCCATTTTGACTTTGCCCCTTTAGATGCAGCTATTTGGCCATGGGGATGTTTTGATGTTGTTCAAATCCCACCTCTGCCATTAATTAGATGTTTGTCTTGTGGCACATGGCTTAATAAAGCCTCCATTTTCTTAGTTGTAGAATGGAAATAAGTGGCTAGTGGTAAGGATTAATTGAAATATTTTAAGTTATTATATAATATTCATTATTAGTTGCTCAATAATGGTAGTAATGACAAAATCAGCAATGGTGATGATGACATGTTGGTGGTAATGGTGAAGAAGATGCAGTAAGTGCATGTACAAAAACTAAAATGATGCTCTCCCTTGATCTGAGAGTCTGGTATAGGTATCCCTAAATACAAGTACAATCAATAAGCTTCACTACGAACTTCCAGAATTACGTTGAGTAAATTAAATTTAGATAAGCTGAAGCATCAAAATAACTTATAGACAAGAATGCAACCATGTTATAGGTAGTGGCACTTATTGACCAAATGGGATGCCACAGCCCAGATGTACTTTTCACCTCTATCTGCCTTCACAACTTGCTTGATTATGTGCTAGGTACTTGCTAGGTGCTCTTCTTTTTTGTCTTGGTATGCCAAAAGCTCCAGAAGCGATTAATGGAGAGTCAATGTATGGCCAGCCCAAAAAAAATGCTTATGGTATAGAGTGAGCATTAGAAAGGGAAAAAAAATGGTGAGGGAAAGACTGTAGTTTGAGAAATGCAACAAACTGATCCACTAGAACAAATATAAGTAAGGAACTCCTACTCTTTCCAGAAAAGCCTCATGGAAACTTTGACCACAATCATACATGCAGTGCTGGAAATTATGCATGCAGTGTGCAGGGTGCAAATTCACACATGCAGTCCACATAAAACCATACATGCAGTGCAACATGGCTTCTTAAAAAGATTATTCAGAAGCAGGTGGCAACTTCTATCTGACCAGGACAAAACTTGCTATTGTAATATTTCCCACTGTGTAAGAAATCGGAGAAGAAACCTTTCGATGTCCACTTCTACTGGGACACTTTTCTATTGCAATCTCTTCCACCCTGACTCAACACTAAAATCACTAAAAGAGAGAGAGAGAGAGAGAGAGAGAAACTCATGGTGTTCTATGAATTAGATGCAAGAAAAATTAGGTATAGTTTTGCTGAGGGGCTAAAAGGGGGAAAATGATGTTAAGAAGCAGGGATGAGTTAATCTCAAATGATATTGTATGTCTTAAGAAAGAAGGAGCAACTACAAAGATAAAGTAGAATTATCTACTACTCCATGAAAGGGAACACTGGATACAGACAATAAATGTGGATCTGTTGATTGTGTTTGAAGGTGACTTTACTACAGAATCTCTCTAGGCCAGTCACGGTGACCATCAATAGTCTGCGATGTGGTTTACCCAGCATGTGAGTCCTGGTGTGTATCACATTCATGCATTCCACATAGGCAGAAAATTTTTAGACAGCAGCTGATGGAAAAACATTTGTCAACAGTGTTTTGAAATATACAATTCTACCTTGGATGACAACAGCTTGGTGTACATTTGACACAAATGTAGGTCTGGCAGGCTTAGTGACAAGGGTATGGCTGAAAATTAGATTCTGGCTCAGTGTAACGATTTAAGCATGTGTCCGTTTGTCTCCCCCTGTAGCAGTAACAGCTCCTACTCAACAAATGGGGCAGGGTGCCAGCTGTGAACCAAAGAATATGCATGACTCACTTTGTCTGCCCCAAACACTACTTTGAAAAAGATTTAACACTCATTTTTTAGAATGCTTTGATGATTTGTTTGGTTTAAGGTCACTTCGGTTTTGAAATAGGCTCTGAATTCTCAACTCTTTAAACACAGGCATATGCAAGGGAATTTTCTCCATTGCTGTTCTTACCTCCTGAGACCAGCAGCCTAGGTAATATTAAATTTGAGTTAGTATATTCACACATTTCAGCCTGATAATTTATATGGTGACTTAAAAGTTTTTTAAATCAAGGTTGAGTGGGGGAACTTTTCAATGACCAAGTCCTATGAGTGAATGAACACACAGTTACTCAAGATCTACCATAGACTGATCTGTCCTCTCTAGAATAGGCTTACTGTCAGAAAGACACAGAGGTGGGGTGGGGAGGGGGAGGGGAGAGGAAGGGAGAAACACAAAAACTTAAACTTCTAAAGTAGATAAAATTCCTGAAAAATAAGAACAAATCAAATCTGAGGAAACTATTTCCTACTTCTCCATAGATTTATATCCTTATTTCATAAACGCTTTATCTGGCTTCTGATTGATTTTCAATTTATCTACGCTCTTATTATATTAACAATATTTTAATTACTTATAGGTGCTTTACATAAATTAAGCCCCAGTTCTCAACTATGGCTGTATATTAAGGATATCTGGGTGACTTTTTTAAAAAATGCTGATACTGAGGCTCCCACTCCAGTGAAATCAGAATCTTTGGGGGTAAGACCTGGGCAACCATATTTTAAACGATCTCTTAGCTATTTAAATGTACAATAAGGGTTAAAACCCACTGTAAGCATTTTGTGGACAAAGACTGTCTATTTTGTTCCCCATTGCATACTTAGGCCCTATCATGGTTCTTAGTATAGGGAAGGCATTAAAAAGAGGTGTTGAATAAATAAATAAATCATGGTCTACCTGTTCAGCATTTTTCAAGGTAAATGCACAAAAATTACTAATACATGTAAGGTCTATAATCAAAAAAAAAAAAAAAAAATATAATGTCTAACAGAGAGATGAGTAGCATCCCAAAGCTTCCATATATAATTTCCAAATAAGGAAAGCACTTGCTCTGGCAGTCACCACTGTATTATTTTAGATAGTATAAGAAGTGAATAATTCTCTTTAATCAGTCGAGTTGCAACAACCTCTAAAAACCTAAGCCTAGAAGAGTAGTGCACAACTTTTTGTCTTCATAGCACACTGGTGAATACAAGAATTTTTACCCATTACGAAAAGGGATTAAAAGCTTCAAAATATGAAATAGTTCAGAAAAAATTACAACATAATCATGACTGTTGCTGAATAATGTCTTATAAGATTTATTAAAAACTCAGTATCCAATCATTTATTCATCCTTATAGTAGTGTATCACTATTCTAAAATTCTTTATTGCCCTTAATTTCCTCCCTTCTAAACTCATGAGACAAAGTTCTCACACATTCCAGTAAGCATTCAATGTATTTTCAGTGACATTTTACCTCTTACTAATAGCAAATTGTACTACCCTCTATAAACACCTCACAAGTATCTCAGCTCAAAATTATGTCTAACTGATGTTTTCAAAAAGGTCGGTAAACTCAGTTATAGCAAAAGGAAACATTCACTGATTGCACTGGTCAACTATTTCTATAACAATGCCAAGTAACAATCTGCCCCCAAAGTCCACTGCTTACAACAAGCATGTATCCTCTTGCTCCTGAGACTGCAGGGCAGCTACTGTTTGGCTAATCTGGGCAGGGTTCAGCTGAGCAGCACTACCTCAGGCTCCGGATCAGCTGGGCATGACTCCAAGCTATGAGTTGTAGGTCTTCTATACATGTTGCCTTCTGGGGTCCAGGCAGAATGCAAGAAGGGCAAGTCTAGTCACACAAACACATTTCAAGCATCTTTGTAGCTCACATCTTATTATGTCCTAATGCCAAAGCAAGGCACACAGCCAATCCCAAAAATCAAAGTGAAGAGGGAAGTATATTCCACCCGTCATGAGGTCATGGCAATCTAGTGGATGGATAATTCTGTTAGCAGGACCTGAAGAATTCAGTCTACCACACCAAGCCACATTTGGCAACACACAAGTTGAGAATCCCTGTTCTAGGAGGCTAGAGAATATGGCAAGCAGGGGCAAGCAACATTGGTCATCGCACTCAGACCTATAGGTAGTTTCCTTTTTGATTGGTTTTCCCAAAACATCAAAATGGCTCCTTGCCTGCTTGGATTTAAATTTTTATCATTAGAATCTCATATGGTGAAACAACTAAGATCAGAGAATCAGCTCCCTAAGACGCCAAGAAAAGTTAGAATACTACCTTGAAGACAGAAGAGTGGGGAGAGTTCAATATCTGGCACTAGGCAAACAGGCTTGAATCCTGGTTCCTGTGCTTACTAGCTCTGTGACCTTAAGCAAGTTACTTAAATCTTTGAATCCTCAGGGGGGTGTTGTTTGCTAGATTGTTTTGTTGTTGTTATTGTTGCATTTTTTGGCTTTGTTTATGCCTATAAATTAGAAATAGTATTGCTCTCATGGAGTGGTTGTGAGGATTAAAGGAGCTGATGTCAGAAAAGCATCCAACACATGACTGGTACTAAATTTCTGTTAGTTCCCTTTCACTACTAGGAAAAAGGCCCACTTATGAGATTGGATATTTATTTTCTTAGCAGGAAAGGGGAGAAGGAAGAGAGATGGATGACTGTACATCCTGAATTTTCTGGTACGGTCTTTATCTCTCGAAATACGTTTATACCTATCACACAATGGGTCCTTAATTCTTATTTAGAAAACACCATCATTCTTAGATGGACAACCTGGCAGTTTCATATGGGGAAAAAGATGGTCAGCATTTCCCTTCAACCCTTCTTGCCTGATATACACTTTCCTTAAACTTTAATCTGTAAAGATTTCCTTGATCCCATCCTGCTTTCAAACTAGGCTGGGTGCAGGTGCCCTCTTATATGCTCCTGCAGCAGAGGTTCTTAACAAGGGGTCTGTGAGCTTGAATTGGAATTCAAAAACACATTATTCTTGTGGGGATGTGTTGGTGCAAGAGTGACATATTTATTAAATAATACACAGTATAGTGTGGGCTTAGTAAGGAGTCCGTGGTTTTCACCTGACTGGCAAAGGGATTCATGGAACATAAAAAAGTTAAGAACCCCTGTCCTATGGCATATTGTAATGCCCCCACATAAGACATGCTCAAGTTCCAACGCCTGGTCCTGCAGGTGTGGGCCCATTTGTAAACAGGACCTGTGAAGTTGTTATTATTAAAGGATTCATTTGGGAATCAGGTCTTTGAAGATCCTATTTAGATGAGGCCCAACTGAATGAGGGTAGGTCTTAATCCATATGCCTGGAGCCCTGATAAGCAGAGGAAATTCAGATGTGGTCAGTCAGTGGAAGCCAGAAGTCAGCAGAAACCAGAGGACCAGGCACAAACTCGCCATGTGATGGAGGATTGCTGGAAGGCTACAGACTTCAGGGAAAGCAAGCCCTGCCAATTCTTTGATGTTGGACTTTGTGACAGTTTGAAGTTATGTTATGAATCTCAGAAAGAGAAAGATTATGTTTTTAAACTAATCTATTCCTTTGGGTGCAATACCCTTTGATTGCATTAAATTTGGTTGAGGGTCTTTTAATTAGATTATTTGATATGATCAGTTTAGGACTTTTGATTGGACTACTTCAGTGAGACATGAGTCAGCTTTGGTCTCCACCCTCTGCCTGCATCTGATATAATTGGAGACATAAAGAGACAGACACAGATACAGATAGAGGAGGCTGCCATATTTGATCCTGAATTGATGAGAGAAAGGACTCCAGTTTCACCCACAGCTGAACTACAAGGAGAGAAGCCTCCAAAAGGCTCAAAGAGCTGAGGCCCAGGGAGAAATGAGCCATATGGCTGATAGCTTACAGCTGAACTCTGGGAGAAAGTGGAGCCACTAAGACTGAGAGAGGAGGCCCAGTAAGAGACAAGTCCTATGCCTGGTTTGCCTACAGCTGCAGAAAGGCAGAGACTTTGGCAGAGCTCAGCACCATCTTGCCTCACCACCTGGTGGCTGGCTTTGGTGAGAAAGCACCTCTTATGGTGCCTTGAGTTGGACTTTTCACAGCCTTGGAACTGCATGCTTTTACCTCAAACAAATGTCCTCTATAAAAGCCAACTCATTTCTGGTACTGTGCATCAGCAGCCCTTTGGAAAACTAAAACAGACTTCCAGCCTCCAAAACCATGACACAATAAATTCCTGTTGTTTAAACCAACTAGGTTGTGGTATTTGTTATGGCAGACTAGGCAAACTAAGACACGATTTCAACATTTATCACACCATATTGAAATTGCATTTTTATGTGGATCCCCACTACACTATAAATCCATGTCTGTCTTGTTCACTGTGTTTTTGTAGCATACAGGAGACACTGGTGAGCATCTATTATTTTTGCCTGGGCCAGTATCCAGTCCTTCTTTAATATCTCCTCAGTGACATTATTTTTCACTCCCATATATAGCCTTGACTGTCTATTTAGATGGAAAGTCTACACCTGGATTTTCCCTAAAAGAAAACAGGATGGGTCTTAAACCTATTACTGGAGACCTTTAGAAGTGAATGAAATTTAGACAGAGAGGGAGAAAGCCATGGGAAGGAAGAAGCTGAAATCAATGAAACACAGAAGAGAAGGGAGAGACCAGGAGACACCAATACCAAAAATGAAGGTGAGGGTGAAGAGGAGGTATATTCCACCCATCATGAAGTCAAGGCAATCAGATAGATGGATAATTCCATTGGCCTTGCCATGACAGGGGAGCCAAGGATCACCAGCAGCCAGCCCCAGAATGCTACAGTCTTCAGAGAGAAAGGTATCACCTTGATGATACCTTAATTTGGACATTTTCCCAGACTCAAAACCATAAACAAATAAATTCGCATTGTTTAACCTGACCCATTTCATGGTATTTGCTTCAGCAGCCTAGGCAACTAAAACAAAAACAATCTCATTAATTATCATGTCCAGATATTGGTCCCTGGACATGAAACATTGCCAGTTAAGGGCCTAAAATGTGAAATCTGATGAGTCAGAATAGGGCAGGCTCTTCCTTCTGCTCCCAAGTGGGAACCAAGATTAAGACCATTAAGCTAAGGGCTAGGGACATGAGTAAGGCACTGGCCCTGTTGCTTCCACATAGACTGGAACCACAGGCCCTGCAGAGATCACTGAGGACATACTTCCCCAGCCTCATCACTTGGCATGGGAATCACCATGCTCGTCCCATGGGACTCTGACCCCAGATGAATAGTAGAAGAGGATCAAATATCTCTGCTTTGGGAAAGAGCTGATATGTATTTTTGGAGTGAATGGAACTCATTATTACCATGACATTCCCAGGGCAGGCCTGGTCATGGGCTGCCTGTTAGCTTTTGTTGCTGGCATGATTCAGCTGCTCCTGTATGTATGCTCGGAAAATAAGATCAGACACTGAATCCTCTCCCACAAGCCATTATGTGTTAGAAATGGTTGATTCTCCCCAAGGCTACCTAGAATCTTCAGACCTGTCATTTTTTTCCCACTCACATCTGTGGGATTTTCTTCCCTTTACCTTACATTTCCACAGCTTCATGAAACTCTGCATGATTAAGAGATCTCAAACCATAGCAATGTATTAAATTTCTTATTAAGTAATTTGATAGCCTAAATCTCATTTTACATTTAAAGAAATGGGGTGAGCACAAAAGAAACAAGACCTCCTGGATCCCCTTTCAGTTTTGTGGTTGCTGACAACTTTCCGAATGAACACCTGTGACAAGGTATCTGCTACACATTGATTAGAGTCAGAATTTGTGACAGAAACACATATCTGAGCACTTGGGCTTTGCACTTATAAAACATTGTCTTGCCAGATATGAAACTACATTCCTTTTCAGTTGCTTTCTATATAGGTTGGGGAGGTAGGGGAAGCAGTGAGCAAAGCAGAGGTAGAGCTGGATCCCTGAAATCAAGAGCTGCTGATTTCTGATCAGGGCCAAATCCAGAAATGCTGTGGTTTTCAAGTCATGTTCTTCAACCTCCATTCCCTCAAATATGGATCTCGCAAGAGATTGCTGGCGGTTCCATGATAATTAACTGATCATTATTGCCTTCAGCAATATTTTACTTAAGGTAATAATAATTCCTTCTTCCTCTTTTTCTCATTGTTTAATTAACAAAGATTTTTCAGGGGAGTTTATTAGATAAGAGTTTCATCAAATTATCATGATATGATAATATATAGAATTGTATTATTAGGATTGGGTATTATTTCTGATAAGAATAAAGGTTCTGGATCTTAAGAAGTTTGATAATGGCTAAGCACCAAGTTATTTCTCAGTCCTTTAACATCCAGCTTCACTGTGAAACTTATGAGCTAAATCAAATTCTACCTATATGGAGTGACCTCTATATTCACTTCAGTACTGGCAATTCCTTTCTTCATTTACCTCCTCATAGTCCTCCTAAAAAACAAAAACTATACTAAATGGAACTAAAAATATTTTTAAAATATAAATAAATAAGCATATATTCTTCTTTTATAAGCCAAGACTAATGATGGCCAGTGATACAAATCCCAGTGAAACTAGCTTAGGTTAAAGCAGAATATATGGGCAAGCTCAAATATCTATAGGAGGAGCAGCCAGCCAGAAAGGCTGAGGCTGAAAAGATAATTGAAACCCAGGGCTGGGATATCTCTGTGATTGTCATGTCTCTGCCTTACCTCTTTCTCTCTCTCTCTCTCTCTCTCTCTCTCTTTCTCTCTCACACACACACACCTGCACACACACATATCTCTCCATTGTCCATATGTCTCATTTTCTCTTACTTCAGCTTGGCAAGAGAACATGACTGCCGAGCCCTCTGAAGCATCCTATCTCCATCCCCAGACTGGGAATGCTAGTTACTCTTTCTAGCCCCAAGTTCAAAAGCCCTGGAGAGGGTGACAGATGTGGCTCAAATGGATGGGTGTCCGTCTCCCATATGGAGAGACCTGGGTTCGATCCCCGGGAACTCCTGGTAAAAAAAAAAAAAAAAGAAAAGAAAAAGCCCCAGAGAAAGACATTGTTTTGTCCAGCTTGGCTCTGATACCATCCTTGAAAACAAAAAACTGCAAGAAATGGCACCACTCATTGAAACTATAGAGGTTAGAATAGAGGAAGGAGCAGCCATAAGAAGTAATATATGTAGGTGTTATAACTGATGTTTACAAAGAGTAGTTGTAGCTATTAGAATACACTGGTGATCAATGTTAAGTAAAAACAGCACAATAAAAAATATAACTGCAATATGATAACTATGTTTTAAAAATACACATGTGGTATATACTGGATCAGGGCAGAAACTTCTCTACCTTATTCTTCTCTTTATCTGAATATAGTGCCTGGAACATAATGAGTGTTCAATAAATATTTGTTAAATAAATGAATACAATGAAAATGGGCCGCAAGCAATGGCAGAAACTACATACACCAAATACTAAAAATGGTGCTCTCTCAATGTAAGATTACAGAAAAGTAAAAATTTTTTCTTTGATATACTTTTCTGAATTTTTTTATTATTCTACAGTAAGTTGGTATTACTTTTAAAGTGAGAAAAGCCATGTTACCTTTAGGGAAGACTTATGAAAAAATTACTATTCTGTGTTTCAATGGACAGAAAAATTGGAATGTTATTAAGTTTCTTTGACAGCCCTCAATTGGTGGTTTTGCCCTGAGAACCCCTGGAGATGGAAAAGAGGATGGGTTTACCTCCTCTAGCTCAAATCAAGCCACCTGAGAAGTATAGGGTGTCCTGGGAAGAGAAAGCTGTTTCAAAGTTGTTCTATCCCTGACATTGTTAGCAGGCAGGACCATGGCTCTGAGGCCCACCATTGCTGAACATCTTGCTTATTCTCTAAGGGTTATTTTCAGCTCCTCCTATGAGAGCTATCAGAGAAGCTGAAAACAGAAAAGTGCCAAGGCAGTGCCTCTCGCCTAATCTGATGAAAAGAAGTTAACTTGTTCTCCCCCAAAGAGTTTGGGAGCTTGAAGAAAACGTAGAGCTCACCTAGTCCATCCCTCATTTTACAGAGGAAGAGACTGGAAGGCAGGGGTGATCAAGGGGCCATTGGAAAGTTTCTTAAGGCTTCTGGATCTCAATTTCCTCATCTGTTCATAATCCACATAAGATTGGCTTTAATGTTCCCAACTGAAGGCCCGTCTCAGCATGCTAAAAAGCCTTGAAGGATGAAGCAGATCGTGCTTGATAGAAAGGCGAAGAGCACACAGAAAACTTCCTAAAAACACTATTCATCTCCCTCCTTGAAGTCCCATGCCTGAGTGCATTTGTTCCAACTCTTCTTTCGCCCACCTCAAAATCCCCATGCCAATTGGTTTTCTTCCCCACTTTCCAGCTTTCCTTCCTACTCTGAAATATTTTCCCCCACATATCTGTATTCCCTCTTCTTTGCATCTCAATATGGCCTCTTCCAATTCTTCCTTCCCTCAAGTAAATACAACTATAGAAAAAAAAACTGAATGCTGTCAACTCCAAAAGCCTTTCTA